>VXBX01003293.1:7284-76013 GCA_013400415.1 Scytalopus superciliaris | reverse complement strand
CCGCCGTACCACATCTCGGGGGGGAGAAGGGCCGTGAGGGTGGGCCCGGCGCCGGCGGGCCCCGGTCCGGGCAGGCGCGGCCGCGGGGAGGTACCTGGGAAGGTGGAGAGCGGGCTGGAGTAGGTGGTGGTGCCATTGCCCACGCGGGGCACGAGGCGGAGGCTGAGGATCTGCTGCAGGAGCCGCAGCATGTCGGGGTCCGAGTCGGAGCAGGAGCAGGATCAGGATCAGTACTCCTCGGCCGAGGACGATGACTACGTGCCCTCAGGTGAGCGGCGGCGGGCGCGGGGAGGCGGCAGCGGTGCCGGCGGTGGCGGCGCTGACTGGCTGCGCTTGCAGGTGCGGAGTACAGCGAGGACGACGAGAGCGAGCTGGTGCGGGAGGAGGAGCCGGCCGAGAGCAGGAGGAGCAGGAGGAGCCCCCCGCACCCCCCCGGCAGGTACGGCCAGGCCGCTGAGGGGGCTGCACCCCTGTTCGTAAGCCTTTTTGTGTGCAGAGCGCGCATCAGTGGGGGGAAACCCCCTACAGGTGTATGTTGTTTGAGGTTGGTTTCTGTCCAGCCCGAGTCCTCCTCCCCTCTCCTGGTTCTCACAATATCCCAGAATGGTTTGGGTCGGAAAGGACCTTAAAGCTGACCTCGTTCCAACCCCTGCCATGCCCAGGGACACCTTCCACTAGCCCAGGCTGCTCCAAGCCCCATCCAGGTGGCCCTGAACACTTCCAGGGATGGGGCAGCCACAGCTTCCCTACCCAGCCTGTGCCAGCATTTCACCACACTGCACACTCACTGGCCCCCACGTGTGCCATTTCACTTCAGGGGCACTGCCTGCCTCAGTCCCACTGTGTTTTCTGAACAGCATCACCTTTTAATTAAACACCTTCACCCCCAGGGTCAGAGGGAACCTCCCAGGTTAAATGTTGTAGTGGGAATGTGAAATACAGTGGTGCTTCACTCAGGCTTACAGTCAGCTCTGGGATAGTCTTGCAGCACCTCAATGTGCATTGTATATATATATATTTTACTTTTTTTTTTTGGTGTGTGCTTTCAGGAAGAGGAAGAAAGGAGGTCTCTTGCTAGACCCAGATGAGAAAGAGGAAGAAAAGGCTCAGCAGAATGGAGAGGAGCAGAAAGAGGAGGAAGCGGATAATGTAGAGCAGGTAGAAAGAAGCAGAGAAGAAGAAGAAAAAAAGAAAGAGGATGCTCTTTGGGCCAGTTTCCTCAGTGATGTAGGACAGAAACCCAAAGCAGGGACTGCTACACAAGCCAAGAAGGTAACAGGGGCCTGGGAGTGTGGGAAGGGCCTCAATGTTTAGAGCAGACAGCACTGGTTCTGGGAAGAGGCTGGGCTTGCCCCTGCCTTGCCTGTTCTGTAGGACTGGAGCCCCATGATGGGCCAGACTGCAGAGTGCTGGTTTCCTTCCATCTGAGGAGGTCTGTGGTCTGGTTGTGCTGCTTTTGGAGCTACCTGTCAGCATCTCAGTGTCCCATGGAACTCTGCTGGCTTTTCTTCCTGGTCCTGGGTTCTCCTTGTGACACAGGAAGAGCACAGTGAGCTTTGGTCTGAGTTGTGCTTGTGGGTGCAGCTCTCACAGAGGCTTGTTCCTTTCCTGATGCTCAGAACAGGGGAAAAAAGGGAGGTTCTGTGTCACGTGTGAGAGAGAAAACAGAGACTGAATGTTTTCTTCTGAGCAATTCTACTTTTATGGGCAGGTTGTTAAAACGTGAGTGGTCTTTGAAAGTTCCTCCATAGCCTGAAATAATTCATGGAGAGATGCAGTTCCTCTCTTCTCTTTGTGAATTTATAAACTTGGACTTGCAGTGTCCACTTGAAGATTTTCGTGGGTGATTTAGAGCACAAGTTTGGGGGGCTTGGTTTGATTATTTATGGGGTCTGGGGTTTTTTATATATGCTGTTAGGAACTGTAGCTATGACTGAGTAAATTAAGGGGCATTGTTGGCAAGTTGCTTAATTAAGATTTTTCCCTCTGAAATTAAAGAGATGTTATTGACAAGTGTGAAGATCTGCCTTGCTTGTCCTGCTGATGAGTTGTGTTTTTCTTTATTCTTGAGTAAGAATACACGTATTTTTGTGGAATTCACCCTGACAGCTTTACTGCCTGGTGGTGCTTAATTTGGGAGAACCGAGTCTTTTTTTCTGCTTGCTTCCTGAACCACCACAACGTGTTCTTGCTGCTTCCTAATTTATTACAATTTCACTTCTTGTTTTGGGTCTGTTTAGGTCATAAAACTCCAGTGAGAGCCTGGAACAAAAACGGGGAATTTCATTCTGGTGGAAGGGGCATTTATTTCCTTTTTGTTGTCTGGAGGTGATTTGCTTTGACCACCAGCCTAAATTGCAGTGCTGCCTGGGGTCTGCATTGGGTCCTCGGCCTCTTGGAACAGTAATTTGGCTTGGATCCACAAATGCATTGTCTTGCTTTCTCCTTCGTGTGTTTTGTAGGCTGAAGAAGAGAAGAGTGGGAATAAACTTCAGGAGAAGCCAAAAGATTCAGGAAAAGTGACAATCACCAAAACATTCGATTTTGCTGGTGAGGAAATCAAGTAAGTTGGTAGATGTGATCTGTTCATTGTGGGCCCAGTGCAAGCTGGGGCAGGCTGGGCCTGGGCTCTGCAAAACACTGGGTCTTCTCTTTCCTTTGCACTGTTTGTGTGGGGTGTTTTTCTGTTGTGAGTACATACAGGCCTCAAGGAAAACAAGGCCAGGGTTTTCCTGTGGAATATCCCTATATGCAGACCTCAGTCTTTGCTCAACTTCAAAACATGCCTGTAAATTCACTTAGGCTTCCTCATCTGGGCAGTGTTTATAATGGTTGGCAGAACATCCCAGTGGCACTGCCATTGTGAAGGCTGAGACAAGGAGGGAAGCACGCTGGGCCCACAGGGATGAGGGTAACACATTTTATCCCTTCAGGCTAGTCCAAGTCCTGTGCTGGGGGCAGGATATTGGCTGGCACTTCCCCTGGTGGTGTTCACAATCCACAACAAAGAGCAAGCAGCGAGAGGTGTTTTGCTGAACAGACCAACAGCTGAGTGCTTTTACCTCTGAAACAGCTGCAGCAAAGGGAATGGGCTGGATAAAATCCTGCTTTAGGCTGTTTGGCTTGCAAGAGGCCTCTCAGCCCGTGCTGCAAGAAGGGACAAGTGTTTTATAAACGTGTAAGACCAGAAATGAGGGACCTGGGTGAACCCACTTGAAATCTGACTGCCCTGTGACCTGCTGGTTATAACCACGGGGAATTTTCTTTATATGTAGCAGTAAATCCGGTTTTGTTAGACAGGAGCTTCACCTATTTCGTGTGACACCAGAGGGCAGCAGTTCCCAGCAGTAATAGTCACGGTACCTTCAGTCTGGAGGAGGCAGAGAGCTGGGGCTCGCACTGCTCTGGCTTTTAGTGTTAGCACTGCTACCTGAGCTGAGGAGAGCCATGAGCCACGGCAGGAGCTTCTCTATTTCCCTGCACAACCCGGGCTGCAGGAATGCCCTTTGTTCACTGATTAAATGCCAAAGAACTGTATCACTGCAGCTTTTGCAAAAGAATGTGTCACTCATATCCTTTCTCCAAAGGCAAGGCTAAATCCTTCCCATGGACAGATAAAAATGTATTCTGACAGCCCTTCTTAGCCACCAGCTTGTCTGTCCACAATTTTCCTGTTTTTTTTTTTTTTGGTTAAAATGTGATGTCCTACCAGGTGAGAGCTGTAGGATCACAGGGCTGTCATACAAAAGCCTCATTGGGTTCTGACATGTCATCAAATGGCACAGGGCAGAACTGCATTCCTGGTGTTGAGGGCTGCATGAAATCAATGAGCAGTCTTTGTTTGACAAATTTGGACACATCTGTCCACGTGCTGTAGGTGAGTGTTGTGGCCTAACACAAGCACACAACAGGGGGTTGATTCACTGGGAAGCTTGCCTTGCAGGATTGCTTCAGAACATGAGGCTTGCAGTTGTGGTAAGGAATTTTTTATGTGCAAATATTTTGGTGAAGAATGGGAACCTTTAAAGTAGGGAGCAAGTGAAAACATCTGCCTTGAAGCTGCTTGCTTACCTGTCTCTATGAAAAGAAGCCCCAGATAATTATGATTTAAACTAGAATTACACAGGCATTGGCCTGATTTTGGAGTTCTAGGTTTTGTGTTGGTAGTGACAGATTAGCTTGAGGAGTGCAGCTCTTGCTATTATTGATAATATTAGTTGTCAGGTTTGGGGCAACTTCCTCTGTCCTTTAAAAAGTGGTTTGCCTTATGAGAACAGAAGTTGTTCACAGTTCCTAAGCTGCTGATTTTGTGCTTTTCACATTAGTATCTTATCTGTAATTTCTTAATAGCTATAACTAAGAGAAAGGCACATTTTTCTGCACCAGTTGCTTTTCTAGTGTCCTTTGTAGTGCTCAGTGCTGACTGTTTGCCTTTGGAAAATACAGTGGAATCACTGGAAATTTCTTCCAATTTTTGGTGAAGTAGGTGAAAGCTGGAGCCTGGGTGTCAGTGAAACTCTAATCCTGTGAACACCAAGGCTCATGCACATTTTGTTTACAGCAGTCATCATACCAACAGGTTGCAGAGCCAGGAACAGAAGCTTTGCAATGAGGTCTGGAGGACCATTTTCTGCTGGTACCAGAGTTAAAACAAAGTTACATTCTTTACCTCTCTGATAACAGAAAAACCCTTCCATGTTTTTTGCCCCCTGGATTTCTGTGGTATCCAAAGCTGTCGCTTTCCTGCTGTTTGCCACGTCTTGCTTCTCCAAGTGGGTTACACTGTTGGCTGTGGGTGGTGCTCAGGGGGTTCTCAGTGCTCACAGCTGCTGGGACTTTCCCCTGATGGCAGTAGGTGAGGGCCAGAGGGCTGCTTTTTCTCTGGAATAGCAGGCGGTTGTCTCTGCACCACCCTAACGTCTGCAAATGCTCCAAATACCAAACCACTCACTTCCTTGCCTGGGGAAGCAGCTGGCAAATCGTTGATTAGGAGGGCCAGCACATGGTAGTGTTGTGTGAGAGTGTGTGTGTGTGTGTGTGTGTGCATTTCTGGACTGGAAGAACTGAAATGAGAACCGTCGCTTTCCTTTCTAAATGGTTGGAGGCTACTGTTGAGTGTTGCTCTTTTGAAAGCTTGAGAAGAATTTAGATCAGTTTTTAAGCAGTGATAGATTCAGGGCACAAATTTCTGCAGTCTGCTCGCTGAAGCTCTTAACAGGAGAACGTTTAGCCCTGGTCTCATGTTGCAGAACAGTTTATTTTCTCCTGTAAGAAGATGGGATGATCTCTCTTGTGTGATTTCAGTACCAGAAGTCTCTTGAAAAGGACCTCCAGCTACAGGGCTGTGCTGGAATAGGGAAAGACCTTCCTTGTTGTCAATTCCCCTGTAGGTTATTGCTGCAGTTAGGTCCATTTTGATGAGACTATGCTCCTAGCAGTTGCTAATGCTGAACTTAAAAGTTCAGAGTGTTTCAAATTAACAATTACCAAATGAAGAATGTAATGGCTTTTAGTTTACAAAGTACATGGTTTAGTGTTACCTTGTAAAACTAAAGCTGTTGAATCCTGGAATTAGAAACAATCTTTAGCTGATTGCAGTGTTTTCCAGTTGTGAGTCTTCTGTCTGCTTTTCCTGCCTCTCTGGTGCTAAATAGATTAGGAGCAGCAGGTGCTGTCACCCAAATGACTGTAATTGTGGTCAGTGAGAGCAATTTGCAAAGGCAGTTCAGCATCTAAATGGAAGTTCAAGACGTTTCTCCCTGGCAGAGGAGATTGAAGCTCCTTTGAAGCCTTTGGTTTATGAACTTTCCTCACAAAGCAGGACGTGTGGTTGCATTAATTGAGAATTGCATCCCTGACACCAGGGTTTAACTTCTGTGATATGTAATTGCTTATTTTCTCTGCTGTACTCCAACATGCTTTGGTCCTTGGCTTACTTTAAGCCACTGCTGTGCTCAGTGTATCAAAATGGTTCATCTGTGGTCTTCCCATGAAATTCAGCAGAGTGGAGCTCGCTCACATGGAGCTGGTCTGGCCCTGTGGTGTCAGTGTGGCAACTTGTGAGGGAAGAGCAGAGTTGGATTATTGAATCCTATCAAGAATAGATTTTATGTGAAAACATCTCCTGTGTACCTTAATTCAGCTTATGGGAGGCAAAACAAAGTTGAGAGGGGTGGTGGTGCCTGGTTTGGATGCTAATTCAGGAATGAGCCTGTGTTCTACACCCTGCTTTGTTCAGACGCCACGGATTCCAAGGACTCCAAATTAGAAGCTTTGTATTTCTGTGCACATGCTTTGTTCTCGTGGGTTAAAGCCAGATCTTTACACACTCGGGTTATTCCTGTGGTGGGAATGCTTTCCTGGTACTGTGGAGTTGCTGTGCTGGTGCTGCTGTGTTGTGCTGGCAAGGCTTGTTCCAGTGATCTCTTTCCTGTGTGCGTGAATGAAGCAGCCAAAGCAAAGCCATAGTAGGGCTCTACTCTCCATCTGTTACTGGGGACAGCCCTGCTCTTTTCCTGAAATCTGGCAAGGCCGTCATAGCTCTCTTTACTTTCGTGCAAGGAAGTATTTTCTTCAGGAATGTTGGTCTGGGATCCAGAAAGACTCCCAGGAATCTGCATGGTGACTTCAGAACTCCGGTCACTGCTCAGTTCCTCACCACTGGCAGGTGGCAAATAGTGAACTTCTCAGAGGTGATTGTTCCTGATGCCTGGAAGACTTGCAGATTAGATTTTTCATTGATCCTTGAGCTTTTTTTTCTTGAGCTTCTTCACTGTACATGCACACGGCAAACCTGTTCCTGGCAGGTGTTCCTGTGATGTGAGTAATTCTTGGCTTCTCACCGCATCTGAGGCCAGAATTGTCTTGCAAGCTGCATGGTTGCTGGCAGCATGCTGGGCCTGGATCCATGTAGAGATGTTTCAGGGATAGGTTTCAAGATCTCCCCTTGTCTGCAGTGTGAGCTCCCTTCTGCTGTCTAGGTGCTGGGATAAGCAGGTGCAAAGATCCAGCCGGTACTTCCTTGCGTGCTGCGTGTCTTCCTCCTGCTGAGCAGCTTGTAAGTGCTGATGGCATCATTCTTACTGCAACATCAGAAACTGCCGGACCACAGAGACCTGAACCTGAGGCATCTGCAGCCTGGGAGCTGGGGGTTTGCTGTGGCATCTTGCATAACAGGTAAAGGTTTGTCCAGTGAACTCTGTATTCGTATTTGAAGACTGAGCAGATGGGTGAGGTTTTGCTGAGTTTGACTGAAGTTCATCTTTTAAGGTTGAGCTCAGTAATCTTTATCTGCTTCTTGAGTGCCTGTTTCCTGATTAATTCAGACTGCTACTGAAGGTATTCTTCGGTGTTTGCCTGATTAAAATTTCCTTTGAACCTCAATGCTGAAATGCTCGTTTGGTGAGGCAGCAAGCCCTGCACAGGGCCCTCACTCAGAGAGCTCTCAGATAAAATTCACAGCTGTGAAAATACCTATCCTAGGGTGGGCTCTTTTTTTTCCCAAAGGGACGGATGATGACCCAAAATTCCACAGATATTGTTTGCTTTTTTATATTGCTTTGAGGCAGGTTTCAGTAAGGCATGTAGTCCAGAGGTATGCAGAAAGGAGCAGGAAGCTCTCTGATGTGTGTGAAGTCTTTGAAGGCTTTAAAGATGTAAAGAGGGAAAATCCTTGACTTTCCTACGGTACTTTCTGTTCATGCATCTCAAGGCACCTTTTAAAGAGGTGGTGTTATTTCCCATTTGGCAACACAGAAACTGGGGCATGGCAGAGTGGTACTCATGGATTCACTGGGGCTCCTGGATCTCGTGGCTCAGGATATGCAGGGGTCCACACTGAGCTGGATATGCCTGGATAAAAATTTGTTACTCATTCTGTGTTGCTGCTTCACAGGTTTTCAGCCTACTTCAAGGATTCAAGAAAAAGAGATTATTCAGGGGAGTTGTTTTCAAATTGAAATTCAAGGACCTTAAGCTGAACCTAAAGTTGAACTGTGGGTTTTGGTGGTGAAATTCATGACTTCTTGAGCAGAAGAAGCAAAGGTGATGTGAAGTGGCTGTGGGCAGGTTCTCATCAGGTTTGCCTGTGCTACTGAAAGCCCTTTCTCCACCAATAGCATGGATCTCTGTACAAGAGACGATGGGAATTGTGTGGGCAGGGTTACAGGCCATGGCCAAAGTTTCTTTTTTTGGTGTCCTGTGAAGTCAACAAGGTTTAACTTAAGCCTGGTTGAGTGGGATGGTGAAGTCTGAGCCCAACCTATGGTGTTGTCTGGGCTACTGGACTCTTCACCTTGATGAGCTTGGGAGAGCTGGTGAAGGACTGATTTATCCCCTTTTGCAGCAAGAAGTGCTGTCCTCAGAGTGGAGGTGAGGTTATTATTCAGTTCTCTGCAGTTCTACAGTGCTGCTTCTTTGGCATTTCTTGATGTTGCCTCTCATTACTGCAATACTGGTTTTCTTTTTTTGATCTAGCTCACCTGTGTGCTTGTTGAATGGACAGCTCTGTCCTAGACTGCTCACTGCTTCTAACTCTGGATCTGCTGTCCTCTGCCAGAGCTTCAACTGCTTGAAGCCCTTTTTAGGAGAGAGCAGGTGGAAAGGGCTGCAGGAGAAACAGATCAGACATCTGAAAAAAGCCTGAGGTTTCCACAGTCCATGTTCAGCCTCTGATTTCTTCAGCAGTGGCTGTGATACCCTCTCTGTTCCTTACATGATAGCTAAGACTGACCAAATGGGCCAGAGTTGGCAGACAAAGGGTGTTTAAGCCAAGGAGTTTTGGGAGACTGCCACCTCTTATTGCTTTGCTTTAAAGACAGTTAAGGTAGCTGTCTGAGCAATAGTTGCTGCTTCTGCTTGTTCTTGGCAAGCCTTGAATAGAAGTGGGGAAAATCCTGAGGCTGATAATGTATTTCAAGGGGCATGGGTAAAAAGGGCAGGGAATTTACTCCCACAAGTCTCAAGATTTAGAACTGGCACGGAGAGCGATTTTAAAAACGTGTAATTGTCCATCTGTGTTCCTGCTCTGTGATCTCAGCATGGCTCAGGCACAGGTGTCTGGCTAACGAGCACTGAGAGAACACATAACACCATTAACTCTATCCCTGCCTTAGGATGCTTTGCAGGAAAGTCAGTGGATGAATCAAAGCAAGGGATTGGCAGCATGCTCACACTTCCTGCTGGGTGTGAATCTTGGTCATTTTTGTGCTCATGGGGTTTTGCACAGAGCTGAGTTTGAAGCACAGTAGCTTTTAAAATCAGGAGAAACATCGGGAGTTTGGGTGCGCATCTCTGATGTTGTAGGTAGTGTGGTGCGTGTCAGATCAAGATTCACATGTGCTGGATGTGTTTCATATGTGCTTTTTTAAAAAAAAATTACATTTGGAATATGTTTGGAAAGCCCTGCCTCTTTTTCCAGCTGAATAGCAAGTGCTGCAAACCTTCCACCAGATGAGGTGAATGGGTGTTGTCAGGCTAGATATGGAAGACAGTGAACTGAACCAATACCGGCAGAAGAAGAAACCACTCCTCTTTTGATGTGCTTTTTGTGGTGGCTTTAGCAGTAACAAAGAAGTGCTAGAAAAAGTGAGACAAATGAATTTCAGTAGTCCCTCGAGAAGCCACTCCAAAGCTCAGCCCCCTTGAGGAGCTCTGCTTTGTGCTGCTGACTTGATGTCTGTAGGGTTTTATCCTCAGTCCTCCTTGGCTAAGGTGCCCTAGAGAAATGTGTTCTAGTCACTTTCTAGTGGCATACCACTTCCTCAAGGAGGCTTGTGTGGTGCAAAAACCTTGGCTCTTAAGATTTTTCCAGAAATTTAGTCTGAGCAGTAGAAGCCTGGGGATGATGGCTTGGGACAGTAAGAGAAGTCAAACCACCAGGAATTACATGGAATATCAGTGACTGCTGTTTAGAGGTGGCAGACTAAAAAGTAACTGGTTGCTTTTCTACAAACAAGTACCAGAATGCTGATCTTGGCATAATGGAGTGTAGGCAGCAGCATGTTTCTGCCCTTATGCTGTTGTTATTCTTAGAGGTCAGAGCATGCCTCAGTTATCCACAGTTTATATTGGCTTTTTTGAATTTAAAAAACAGCTATTGATTTTATTTCATTTTTTTTAAGCCAGGAAGTAAAAATATGTTACCTTTCAAAAGATGCTTAAGAATGACAGGGTCTCTGGGGCACATTTTGATAACCTTTCCTCTGTGTGCACCATCCCTGATGTTCCAGAGTTTCCGTGGGGAATACTAATGCACAATACTGATTGGCACAGTGGTGGCCCAGAGATGAGGTCAGTGAGTGTGAGCAGGAGCTGTGCTGGGTGCTGGTTCACTCATGAGGCATTTGCCTTTCTCAGAGGCAGCTGCAGAAATTATAACTTCATAAACATCAAACCTAGCCAGGACTCTAAGCCAGAGCACTTGTTTCTAAAGTAAACCATGTTATGGTTTGCTTAATGTGCTTTGAGAAGGGGAATGGCCTAATGAACAGCTTCTCTTCAGGGTTTTTTCTTTAGCAGATGTGCAGATGAGGCTTCTGCTCAGCTGGGGAAGCTGAAGCACAGAGGGGCTGTGACTTGAAAAGTGTTATACAGTAGGGCTAGCCTTGTCCAGTGCACTCTCCAACATGCTGACCCCTGTTGTCTTGCTTTATCTCACCATGCTTTTGAAAATCCCAAAGTGACTGAGCAGATGTCCACCTGAAAGTCATCTTATACTTCTAATGTGGCTTGATACTTTTAAAGGAATAATTTGTGTGTATTGGTTTAATTTGTGTGGTTTTGCTGGTAATCAGTGCGATGAAAAAGAAGGCTCAGCTGGGATCTCCAAAGGTGGGAGGGGTCTCAAAGCATCTCTGGAATGGTGGTTTGACTTCCAGATTGAGTTGGGCATTTCTAGGTCTTTCAAACCTGGGGTATCTGGGTGCTGCATTGGCTTTGGGAACTGAAGGACAAACTGCCTTCTCTCATCTTCAGGTTCTTCCAAGTGGTGTGTGTAATTAGTGTGGAAATACTCAAGTAAACAATGCACCCTTCCCCAGTAGGAGACGTTGTTTTTGTACCTGACTCTCAGGCAGTTTCCTGGCTTTTAAAAATCTGAAAACAGAAGGTGCTTAGTGACTATTCAGGTCTCACAGGGGCTCTTTTGCTATTAGTAAGGGGGCCTTTTGTCCCTCTGTTCATGCCTTCATCTCAGGGGCCTTAGATCCAGTCCCAGCATTTTGCTGCTTGCCCTGTTTCCCTTGTTTCCAGGCTGCTGCTCATTCCTGACAGCTCCAGGCTCAGAAATGGGCTTTTGGTGTCTGGTGAGAGGTTGGCAAGAGCCTGCTTTGCAGCTCTTGGCCCTGGGTTTTCCCCTGCTGGAAAGTGCAGCTTGCAAGATGCATTATTTTCTTTTCTGTAACTAAGAGATGGTGAAGCAGGAGGATTTCTGTGTTAGCCTGAAGGGAAGGCAGAGCTGTTCGCTGCCTTACTGTCTCATTAACACATTACAAACCAAATCAAGCTTAATCTGGCCTTTTCCCCATGGAGATGCTTCTGCTTTGTAGTGTGTGTTGCCTCCTGTTGTGATCTGTGTAGCCTTTGTGTCCAGTGTTCATAGCTGTAAGTGAATTTGGAACCTCTGGCTCTTAATACCACGGCACTCCCTCCTTCAGCAGGAGAAGCAATCCATGGTGCCAGCGTTGTGCTGAGCTAGGGAGTTGGGGGCTTGCAGGAGTTGCAGGGATCCATCTTGCTTTCAGCATATTTGCAGGTCGTGGTCAGGGAGTGTCACACTCACATGTTCACCTGGATTGCTCAGCTCGGAGGTGTGTTCCATGATATGAAGTTAATCCTTTTAGGAGGTACAAATTAAAACCGTGGGATGCCTCAAAGATTAAAATGCTAATGCATGGTGAGGTTTTGAGGCAGTGCAATGGAGCTGGCCAAGGGCATAGTTACCCAAAGGAGCAAGCAGAGATCTGATACTTGGAGATGGTTTAAATTGGGACAAATAAAGCTCCAGTCAAAAAGGAGATGAAGACTTTGTGCCCTGGCTGTGGATCAGCTTCTCCAGAGAGCCGTGTTTGACATGTTGTACCTATTGCAAGTCCCGGTGGGAGCTCAGTAACTGGATTGCTAATTCCTTCTGGATTTGAGAGTCTCCTGCAGAAACAGCAAGCAGAAGCCCAAAAGGGGCCTTGACAGCTTGGTCAGCATCTCAGGAGGCATCACTGTCCATATGTTTTCTTTATGTCTGTCACAGAGCCTTTGTCATACAGGAGATGATGGAAAATCAGTCATTTCCTTCAAGGCTTATGAGGTTACAATGTGGTTGTCCAAAAGTACTTTTTATACATTATTGATGTTAAAATACCATTCACTTCTGCCTGTTTTCAGGTGAATTGGTTTGAGATGCAGCCTGGGCTGACTGCTGACTGTGACACACCTGCTGTGAGGAACAGCACCTGACAGGCAGCTTGGCCTTTGCCTGACTCCAGGAGAGCTCTGATCACATTTGATTCTTTTTAAAAAGCAGCCAGCAGCTTCTGTCTAGAAGCCAGCCAGCTTCTTCTGCCTATCTAGGCAGCCCACAAAGTTATCAGTTGCTCCAGTCTGGTCTTGTCTGTGTTGCTTCAGGGGATCGGCTCCATTTCCCAGGGAAGAGCTCCCACCTGGTTTGAAGAGAAAGATTTGGAAAATGCTGGATTTTTTTCTGAAAGGTGGAAAAACTAATGTTTTACTTTGCAATTAGCAAAGTGACCGGGACATACTAGTCTTAGTGCTGTCTGCTCTATACCAGGTAATCCAACATAAAATACATATCTATGCAGTGTGTGGGCAGATGTGGTCTGGAGGTTCATTGTGTGAGGACTTAATTCCCTCCCAGAAAGTGCTGAACTGCACTTGAGCAGTTTCAGAACCTTGCAGGCTGGAGCACCTCCCTCTCATACAGACCATCTGTCTGTGGAAGGCACGACATGGCAGCTTGAGCATAGAAGTCCACAAAAAAATAGTATAACAAAATATTTCTCTTAGCTCAGAAGAGTTGTTTTTTTTTTTTTTACAAGTCCCTGTAGATGAGTATTACTTTCTTCTCAAGTGATCATTCCAGAAGGACTATTTATTGAGGCTAAACACAGATGGGGAATATTGAAAAAGGATAATTAGCCTCATTTTTGCCCCCCTTGGTCTGTGATTCCCCAGAGCTAACAACATTAAGATCGTGTGGAAAATTTTATAACTGGGGCAGGTTTCCCAAGTGAGGACTGTGTCCTGAGTACGAGCAGTAAAGAGCTGGCATTTTCCAGAGCTTCCACTCTTGCTCTCCCTTTCTCAGCAGGAAGATCAGGGGAGATGGTAACTTTGCACTGCTGTGATTAAGGATTTTAAGTCTCTGCTCCAAGTCCCCTTATACCCAAATAGCAACATGTGCTTTCTCAGCCTGATGTGCACCAGGTGTTTTGGTTAGGAGAATGTAGCTCTGTTGAGCCACCTGGGGGTAAGTTGGAGGGATTTTGGCACTGGGGATGCATTAAGGTTGCTATTACACAGCAGACTACAGATAGAAGCCTGCAAGTCTTCTCAGTGTGCCTGTTTGTCTTTCCCAGCTACTTCTGTCTTGCCTCTGAGGCCCAGCCTCCTTTCCCTCTCTTTGTAAGGATGAAGCTCTGCTGATGCACTGCTCCAAGGGCTCGCCAGGGCACCTTGCTGAGTGCTGAGCTGGGCACTTTGCTGACACAAGGCAGTCTTGGCATCCCCAAGTGAGTTCTGTTTCTGGCAAGCAGAACTGAATTCAGCTGTGCTGGAGTGGAGGCACCTGAGCACTCCAGTGGGGCAAGTCCTGGAGTTGTGGGTATTGTGCTGTGGTGTGATGGCTTGGTAGCCTCCTCTTCACCCCTGGTAGCTCTATCCCTGGTGTAACACCAGAGTGCAGAAGACAAGCTGGTCTGTTAGACTCACTCTGCCACTGAACTGAAGCATGAAAATTTGAGTTTAAGGCCCTTCTGCAGATTAGCTGGAGCTGTCTGAGCACAGTGCTCATTCCAGCCTGTATTCCTACTTCCCTGTAGGTGCTGATGTGGCTAAGGGGGCTGCTGGGAGCAAATCAGGCACTTGTTCTGAAATTAATATGCTACATTTCAGTGCTGTAACACCACCTGGAACAGCCTGTGACAGCATGTGTGTTGTTTTCATGTGGTTTGGTGCCCAGTGTATGGGGCATTTTTCATGCATGTAGGTTGCAGCATTTGAGCTGGTAAATGCAAAAGGAAGGGTGATAAGTTCTTCAGTGGAAGTTAGAAGCATCATACTGGGCATCAAAACAGCAGGTTGGGTGGGTATGGGTATGCCTAAAAGCTTGGGTGCCACTTTGAGCTTGGTTCAGAGATGAAGGATCCTAAGGAGGGCATCTGTAAGCACTCAAAGCACTTAGTGATCTAGTTTCTAGCATGTTTTTCATATAATAACTTCTAAACACGGAAGACATTTCTATTTTACAGTTGTACATCACCTTGTACAGTAGCATCATCTGTGCTACCAGGCTCCAGCACGGTCCAAAAAAATTAATAACTGTTCTGTGTTTTGGAAGTCCTATTATGCAATTTAATAGCATAATAGTATAATGAAATCTCTGCGGGAAAGTGATGAGAGTGGTTTTGTGTGTGAATTACAGGGGCTGCAAGGGGGTGAGACAGTAGCTACTTGTTTTATTACTGACAATATACTTATTTTCATGTTTATTCCTGGGTTACAATGTGTGAATAGCATCCCAGTAAACAGTCAGGCAAATAGTTATTTATCAAGTATTTAAAAGTGAAAGGTCTTGTAATTTTCCTTAGTAATGACGGTGATTTCTTCCAGCTGGATTAGTGACTGCCATTTCTCCCCATGAAGAACAAGAAGTGTTTTGGTTTCTACATGGAGAGAGTTATTGTCTCCCATAATAATGCAGACCGGAGGATTTCTTTTTCCTTTCTGGCCTGGGATCTGGGAAAGGTTGAAAGGTGCATAACCTGAATTAATACCTTGTAAGGATTTTGAATCTCTGTCGTCATTCCTGTTGGAGTGGTGCAGGAGTTGCTGCTGGCATCAGCCCAGCAGCAGCCTGCTTCAGAGCAGCTTTTGTTTCAGTTTATAAGGCAATCAGTGGGTCTTGTGATGGAATTGCCTTGAAAGGTCACTTTTAATTACATTTCTGTCGCATTCCTCTGTCCCCAGCTGTGCAGTCCTGGTGGAACAGGTTGCATTCACCTTTGCAGCTGAATTTCTGCAGCAGACGAGTTTGAAAATATATACTAGAGCGGCTGCTGGCAGGCCAAAGGGAGCAAAGAAAATTGAACTAAGTGTCGTATTCTGTGCCCAGCCATTGCTGCTGGTGTCCTGAGGTGGTGGAGGAAGAGAGTATTGAAGCATAAGTAAACCCCTGATAGCAACCTGTCTCCTGCTTCTAGGTATCTGAAGTGTCTGCCATTGAAGGCCTGTATCAGACCCTCCCTGTGCATCATTCTGAGGGGCCTCTGCAAGTACAAATTTCTCCTTTCTCAGCCTTCCTGGGATTAAACATCTTCCTGCTTCAAGAGCTGTGGCTTGCAGTACTGTTTCAGCCAAGAGTGTGCTTACTCTGTCAGAGTGCAAATCCCTGGAGCTGTTTTTCATGTGCATCTTGACCTCATGTCTTTCTTTTCCTCAGCTGGTAGGGCAGACATCAGTCAGTTTTGTCTCTGGGTTGGAGAAGGCTGAAGGCACTCAGGAGGTTAAGACCAAGGGCCCTGTGGTGACATTCCAGCTCTGACACTGGCTTTGAAGACTTGCTCACTGTTGTGTGTGTCCAGATCCCATAAGCTGTTTAATTGCCAGATTCCTGTAGGTCTGTGGGAGCTGAGGTGGGCTGTCATCTCTTAGCAGAACCAGTGGCACAGCATGCTTTCAGTGACCTCTGCCACCTTTCCCAGCCTCTGCCTCCCCTTGGTCCTACACTCTTCAAGACCCAGAAACAATGCAGGGTTTAACAGCTGGGATCCAACCCAGGAGCACATCCCACAGCTGTAGTGAGACAAGTGTAGGTTTGTGGTTTGTTTTGTTTTTTCCCCAGGACTTGTGGTTACTACACTGCACCTCTCGGATTCCTGCATGCTGGAGGTCTGCCTGATGTTTCTCTCAGTGGCCCCCACGCTCCCTGCATGCTGGGGATGGATCCTGATGGCACAGGAGTGCAGGGGGGTGACAGGAGGAGGGGGTCCCGTGCTGGGAGCCAGCACTGCAGAGTGCACAAGAAGGGTGCTGCTTCTGAGCTCGGCAAGGGACAGAGCTGGCTGTTCGGATGCTGTGTTTGAAAGGAAATAGACTGTGTGATTGTATTGATCTGAACTCAGGCCTCATGGTTGAGGGGGGAAGTTCTGCCTTTTTGCTTCATGAAAACACCAAGTTTATCTGCCAGAGGAAATCCATGGACATGGGGTGACCTTTGGTGTATGACTGCTGGGTGAGGGACCACTGTTGCCGAGGGCTGTGACTGCACGGTGTATTTGTGGAGTTCCAGATTGTGAGGATGCTGTAGCAAGGCTTTTGTTTCTTCCTGAACTGCTTTTCCCCTTTTCCCACCCCACCCCTTACCAATCTGATCAGCAAGCACTTCTAAATATTCATAGTGTGGGATTTGTCTCTATGCACATGACTGCTGCTGTTTTGAAAGGCATGTGACAATGCAGGGGGCAAATGAGGTTAATCTCCTCCTGTGCTGGCAGAACAAGGCTGAGCAGGAGTTGTACAGCACAGGAGTTTATTCTTATGCCTTTTCTACTGTATTTGCAGTCTGTGGAGAAGGAGGAAGAAAGTTTCAAATGCTGATTCATTGTCAGGATAGAGACATGGATATACTAGTTGTGTGCAAGTTTGGTTTCAGGACATCAGTGCCTCCAGGTTTAATGAATAATTCTGTGTCACTTTCCTTGATGCCAACCTAGCAGTAACACATTTGAGGCTGCACCTCCTTGGGTTTCTCCATGTCTGTCAGCCAGTTCTTTTATGGAAGTTGCAGGATCAGGCTGATGAGTGGGAGGCAAGCAGTGATTAGCCTGACTTATATCCACAGCAGATCCCATGACCAGTGTGGCTTTCAGCCTCTCACCTGCTTTTGCTCTAGGCCAGGGACAAACCTCCCCATCCTTGCTGGAGTAGATGCAGCCAGAGGTCCAGGCTGCAGGAGGGTGGGATGGAGGATCATCTCTGAACTGACTGAGCTGTGGGTCAGGCTGCCTCTGTGCCCACAGAGCTGCAGGGCCCTGGAGAGACTCACAGGAGCAAAATTGTTAGCTTTGCAAGTCAGGGCATTTCATTACGAGCTACTGAGAGCGTGAAAAGTGTTGCTGGATGCAGGTCATGGTAAATGAGGGGGCTAAAGTAGCTGGGGTTTTCTAACAATTAATTATTGAGTGGTATTCTGGAGACTCTTTCTCATGTTTGTAATTCATTCCCTGCTGTAGATGCCATATTGATTTATAATTTTTTGAAGTTCAATATTTTGCACCCTCAGGGCCTCAAGCAAAAATTAATTAGACAATGAGAGTAAATTTCTGCATTCTGCCTTGTCAGAGCTTTCTCTCACATTTCCCTATGCTTGGAGCTGGTTTCTGTGCTCTGGCTTGGGTTGCAGATGTTGCCAAGCCTCTGTGCCATGGGCTTTGAAACGTGGGTGGCAGAAGAGCTGCCTCACTGACCAACAAATGAGGAAATCAAGAGCCCAATTAAGAGTCTGGAGTTGCCCCCAGTGACCTGAGGAGAGCATTTAGTAGCTGCTAGTGAGACAGGCCTGCTTGAATGAATAAGAATTCCTGTTTGTTGAAAGAAAGAAAAAAAAAATCCCCTCCTCCTCCAGCTCTAATTAGATCCTCTTTTCCTTTTTTTCTGCCATGAATATAAGGGCTTTGTCTCTGGAATGAAATCTTTCAAAGATGCACATTCTTCAGCTTGCAACTGATGGAGGTGATCTCTGTGCAGGGGGTGTGGGCACTCTTGTACCTGTTTTCTGTGTTTTCTTGATGGATCTTTGGTTTTGCTGTTGAGTACAGCTGTTCCTTACCCTCTGGTTTGTCTCTTTTCCTCCAACAGAGTGACTAAAGAAGTGGACTCAAACTCAAAAGAAGCTAAATCTTTCCTGAAGCAGCAGGAGAAACTGCAGGCAGCAGCTCCAGCTTCCTTCCCGACAGTCTCGGGGTGAGTATGTGGTTTACCTGCCCAGTGAGAAAGATGGCACTCAAACCAGTAATACAGACTCTGCAGTATTTAATGGGTGTTTGTTTTCTGTAGGATTTCAGTGGGAGCAAGACTAGGCCTGGAGGGTGTGATGATTTGGGAGGGAAGTTGGGGGAAGCAACCCATGACTTCCAGTGACTCACTTCATATGCTCAGGGTCAGAATTCTCAACCCTCCTAAGTCAGTCATCCTAGTAAGGAAATAGTGGTTTAATGTCTTGAGCAGCCTGATGAAACTGCAGGTAGCCAAGAACATGCCTGAGATTGCCTGCAGTTCCTTTGACAGGTGCTTCTCAGGACTATAAAAGGCCATGACAAGCTGGGCTGCAGCTTCTTACAAACTCTGAGTGAGCATTTAAATGAGAGATGTTTTAGCCTCTTTGATGTTCTCTAATGTCATTTTGATGTGGATTTGTCACTTTCTGTTCAAGCTCTAACACCTAATTCTGAGATTATCATAATGCTTGTCAAAGATATGAGGAGGTCGGGCCCCCTGTGTGTCTGACATGCCACTCTGGTTCTTGATGAGCCTGGGAGATCACCTGCTTCTTAGGAACAGAGGAGATGCTTCTGTGTTCCAGTGATGATTTTTATTTAAGTCAGTTGTTTGCATTTATATCTGAAAGACATAAGCTGCGTACGGTTTGGTCACGGAGAAACAATGCCCATCAAATAAATACATTGTCCTTCCCATCTGTTGTAGAGCAATTCTCCAGTGTGAGTTAAGGCTGCCTTTCTCCAAGATGCTTGCATTCAGTTGCTGCAGCTGGATTGTCACTCATTTTTCCAGCTAAGTGTTGCATGGCTTATAGTGAGCTCAGGGTAGTGAAAGCACAGTTGTGCGTGTGCATGACCCTTGACAGCTGCTGTTCCCTGAGCTGAATGAAGGCATAGATGAGCATAATCTTCGTGCTGTTGTTCATACTGCACAAGGGTTTGTCACTGCAGAGCTCATTAATTGTAATCTAAGCATTGTGTAGGGGGTTTTGTGCTGGAAAGCTTGCCTTGGGTTGGGCTAGCATTCTTTGTTCAGTTTTGGTGGCCAAAGGTGATTCGGGTGGCAGCTGAAGCTGAGGCAGCTTCTTGCTGTGCACAGTGCTGGTGGTCCCAGGTCTTCAAACTTGCCTTCCAGTTTCCCCAGTAATTGGTCTGCTGCTCTAAGTGCAGGCAGGTTTGGCAGCCCACTGGGAAAGCTCCTTGGGCTGTTCACCTTCCTGCTCTGCTGAGATCCACATTTCCTCTTGTGTCCTACAGGCCCAGGGGAGGAGCTGAGTGGCCAGTGGGCCTGCACAGCCTGGTCATTACCAAGGGGCATGGCTGCTTGTGCTGGAGCTTGGATAGCTCGGGAGCAATAGCCAGAGCCCAGTTTGAGTTAATGCTGCAGATAACTGAAGAATCCACATTAAATATGGAAAAAAATGGAGTAAAAACCAATATAAGAAATAATGAGTTCAAGGACTCCCTTAACTTTCATCTAATGTGATTATTTTGAAGGCAGCTTAATTAGGTCATTGTTCAGCTTGCTGATAAGTGGTGTCCTACTGACTGTTGCTTGCCCAGAACACGAGGTGACCTGGCTATGGGGAGGGAGGGGAAAATCCCTTCGACTTGTATGTCTTGCCTTTCTTCAGAGCAGCAAACCTTGATGCAGTGCAGCCCTGTCACAACCTGCTGCAGCACATCCTGGCTTTGTGCAGTGATCCTACAGCAGAGGTACATTTGATGAATGTGTGGAATAGCCCAGCATTCTTGGTTCTTGATAGTGTGTGCCCTCTGCTCTGAGAGGGCTCCAGGGAGTTTTCTTCCTTGGGATAGTATCCGAGCCTGATCCCTGACACTGCCAACAACCATGCTTGGGCTTAGGATGATACTTCCAGCTGGGAAGCCAGCCAGGGGTATTTTCAGGTGAGAAAATTGCTAGCAGGCTTGCAGTGTTCCTTAAAGCCAGAGGCAAGCCCCTTATGTTAAGAAAATTACACAGGTCAGGTTTTAGACTTGAGCCAAGCTATTATCCAGGCCTTGTTGCTCTGGAGCAAAGAGCCACAAGCTTCAGTGACATGGCAGAGCAGAGCCTGGGCACTGACAGCCTGGCATAGCTTGCCAGTTCTTTGCAAGTGCCCTTTGGCTACTTAAGATAGAAGTTTTGAGGGAGAGGGTGCATTTCTCCCTTGTGCATTACAGGATAACCCCAGTCTGGGGCAATATCACTACAAGGCAGTGAAAAACATGTGATTTTGGGATTCTCACTGTGCCTGTGGACACCCACTGTGCTGTGAGCCATTGTCAGCCCCCAGGAGCTTTGTCAGCTATTTAAAAAAAAAAGCTTTGCCCTGTGTACAGGGAATTGAGCAGCTAAGAGTGGCCTCTCCATCTGGCTTTTCTTTCTTCACCTTGCAAGCAGCATGCATTATTTCTGCATGTAGCCAGCCTACCCTGGATTTATTTAATTTCCCTTCTCTAAACAGACAGAAGTAATCCAGGAAAGCAACAGTCACAAAACCAAACATCCGGCTCCACATCTCCATGTCACAAACCCTTGCAGCCTAACGGGTCCAGGGGAGGGGATATTTGGGACTGAAAGTGCATTTCCTGAATGTGTTTAACATCCATACCGGATGTGCTATAAAAAGCTAGATTTGTGCTTATGAGGGACATGGGGGTGGTTGGAGGATAATAACTTAAACACTTGGCTGTAATTAAAGCCAGGAGTACAAAACAACCCACCCAGTTCTCTCAGCAGGCTTTGCTAGAAAGGTCAGAAGCTCTTGGTTCCCAGGGATGTGATGGTTTCCCAGCCTTCACATCATTCCCATTGTGTCCCCCCATGACACCCAGCTAGCCAGTGTTCTGTGAGCAGTGGGGGGTCAGTTTGTTGGAGGGGTTTTGGGGTTATGATGCTCTGTTCCTGTTGTTTCTGTTGTGTGCTTGGGTTGTGTTAGGCTCTCACTGGTGCCATCAGAGGTATCAGATGTGTTGAGGGGATTACTGATCCCTTCTCATTTGCTGTCCCATTAAATGGGTGGAAGGCTCCCAACAATCAAAAAAAGTCCTCCACACACCCAGCTCAGCCTTCTTGCCTGTCTGTATACTAGGGCTCTTTTCCTCTCCTTAACCACTGTTCCAGGGCCTTTTGGGGGCTGCAAGAGTAGCTCCTGGCTGTAAATGAAATGCATGACCTGATATGGAGGGATTAGTCAGCTCAGTGGGCATTCCTGGTGCTCCAAGAGCTGCTTTCTGCCCCTTCCCCGGGCCAGGCAAGACCTGTGAGCTGGGTCCGTCATCCTCCGCACAAGTAATCCCATTTTGCAACCAGCATTTCATATTCAAAGGCTGTTAAAGCAAATGAAATCCTCCAAGAGGCTTATTGCAAAATGACTGTGTGCATCTGGTTGTGAGACACAACAGGGGGGGTTGAGCTACAGGCTGGGAAAGCCCTGCCCCGACCGGAGCCCTTTGGAGGGCTGAGATCTGCCCCATCGGCCCTCGGTGCTTGTCAAAGCACAGCAGCGTTGCAAAGGGAACAGTGCTGCTGTAGCAGTCCTGAAAATGAAAAAAATAAAACGCACTTGGTGGATCTTATTTGAGATTCTGCTCTAGGCAGCTGTTTCTACACAGCCTGAACAGGAGCCAGGAAGAAAAAGAGAGGTTTTTCACTGGCTTTGTTCTTGCCTTTGCTTATTACCGAAACCATTTGTAATTAAACGTGGACTTGCTCACTCAGCCCAGCTGTTGCTTTTCTGTTTGATCCTGCCTGAAATTACAGTGGTGGATGTGTGACCTCCTAGGCCTTTTCATGCCTTGTAGGCTGGTATAAGCACAGGGTATAATTTGCCTTTGAAACAAGCAGGCACTGCTCGCACGGAGTTCAGGAGCTGCTGCGCTTGCTGACCCCCAGTCTGCAACATTTGGACCTTGGTACAAGACCCAGCAGGAAGAGGCACTGTAGGAAAGGTCTGACCCAGAGACACATACTTGCCCTGAACAAAGAAAGCCAGATAAACTCTAGCCTGTTCATGATGGATGCCTTCCTCCCTGAGCCTACAGTAGAGCAGTTCTCATGGACTGACCATTCAGTGGTGTGAAAAGCCTCAGGCCTTTGCTTTTAGGAGTCATTTACTCTACTGCATGCTAATGTTAGAGTAGAGGGACTCCAGCAGCATATCTCTATATCTTCTCTCCGACCTTCAGTGTGCAGGAGGAGTCATGGTGGCAGTCTTTGTGGGAGGATGGGGGTCGTGGGAGAATTTGGAGCCTGTTTGCAGCATCCTGACCTGTTAACTGTAATTTCTAAGCCAACCTTCCTCTCCAGCCTCGCTCTTCCTAGGAGGTGCTTTGCATCCAAAACTGTTTCTTGCAAAAGATGCTCCTTCTGTATGAGTTGGCTGGACCTAATTGGATCCCTTTGCTGTCATTTCCAACTCTGGTTACTTGAGATCATAAGTGAACACTGGTGAGGCAGGCACAGCAACTCAGCTTCTGGAATCTTCAGGTGATCCAGAGCAAGTGCTGCAGCACTCACGTGCCTCCAGGGAGCAATCCCACAAGCTTTTTTTCTTCAGAAAGCAGAAATTTACAGTCCAATTTCAGCTCAACATCAACCGCAAACAGTTATTTCGCTAAAACTGTTGCACATTTTTCTTGTACAAGCTGAGTAAGGATGCAAATAAAGCAAGTACTCAAGGCCTTTGGTGGAGCTGGAGGTGGGCTTTCAGTAGTCACTTACAGCACTTCAGTAGCTCTGTTCTTCCTGGTGAATTCAAGGCTTCTCATGTTTCTCCTGCTCTTCTCTTACTGTGCTCCAGAGAGTGCTGTTCTCCCAGACGGAGAGATCCAGCCCCTTGCACCGTAGCCAAACGCCTGGATGTAGTAGCACAGGACATATTTCTCTGTGAACAAGATGAACCAGCTAGGGGCAATATTCCTGTGCCCTAGAGCTAGTTTTACTTATTTCCTATTCATACGCTTCAGTTGTGAAAGATTAAATGTGGCAGTGGCTGTTCCAAGTGAATAATTTCTCTTCAGGTCCTTTGTTGTTATTATTTTTATTTTAATTATTCATTGTTGGTGTCTCTCTACTGGTTTACAGGTATCCACTCCTTGACTCAATGTGATAACAAGGGTGGGTGAGTTTTTGGAGTATCTTGGGGTTATTTTCTAGGGAAACCAAAATAAATTACCCCATGGGGATGAGTGTGGAAAGGTGTTTGTATGTGTGGGGAAGGGTAGGTTTGTCATTAGGGGAAATGATCTCTGGTTCGGTGTTGAAGCGTTTTCATCAGCCACAATAAATAAGATGCTGATTGCTGCACACTCGTAAATCAAGCCAAACACCTTCTCCTCTGAACATCTGCCTCCCCTCTTGAAGTCAGCGTGGAATGAGGCGTCCAGCATCACACGAGATCAGAGCCCACAGCAGTGAGGGAGCTGATCTCCAGCCAGTGCAGGTTTGGCACAGCGAGGGCAGAGGTGTGGGTTTCACAGCCCAGCTGAGAAACCAAGTCAGTCAAGCTCTCCAGACTGTGGCCACACTGCCATCAGATCCTGTGCTGGGGACCTGACTGCTTCCTGCAGACAGGCTTATGCAGGGCTGCTCTGAAGCTTAACTGGGAGAGCTCAGCCATTTTGGGTCTTTGCCTCTTTTCCGAACAGTTCTTGCCCTTGAGCTTATGTTAAACCTTTTCCAATAAGAAACAGAGCTCTGAGTGTGGGAAGTTTCATACTCACTCTCCCAGACTCAAAGCAAAGCGTGCACTAAACATCCTTGTTTTAAACTAGTCTCTCAGGAGCAGTCCTTTGTTGTTCTCAGGCCAAATGAGTCAATGCCTTCTACCCCCACCTCTGTTTTGCAATAGGAATGAATGGGAATTTTTAGCTCCGTTCTGTGCTTTCCTGTGGCCGTGCTAGCACGCGTGTGGTTGCTTTTCCTTGGGGCAGTGGCATCTTATTGGAAAGAAGTTTGGCAGTGTCTGTGCAGCTCTGTGCCTTCCTGCAGTCCTCTGTCTTGATGTGGCTAAGCTGTGTCCCTGGGCTGGACTTACTGGGATCAGCTGTTTCTTTTTCTAGTCTCGTTGGAGGTTCAGCAGAATGGAATCTCAGCTATTTGAGGACTTATATCTCCAAAGCATCTGTCTTATAAAATACAAACAACCCCCCACCAGTCTGGGGCCTTTGATAATTCCCCAATGAAAGTTGTGGGGCAGTTTTCCCTTAGGGCAGTGCAGGTTTTATGAGGCTTATTTTCATTTGCTTTCATCTCTGGAATCGTGAGCATCTCTCTTTCTCCCTCAGTAAAAATGATTGAGGAAATTAACTGCTAATGGGGAATGAAGCCAGCTGTATTTTTATTCCAGACCCCTTGCAAAGTTGCAAAGGGAAACCCTTGTATCTTCCCATGATGGACTTGCTCTGATTGGAATGAGAGGTGAGAAGGGCAGCCTTGCTTTATGGATAAAGCCTGGGATTGAAGGTGAATGCTGAGCTCCTGTTCCCAGTTGTGCTATGCCTCGGGGGTGTGTTTACCAAGACTTGTTTCCACTCCTGTTTCATTTTGCTTTTATAGTGCTTCCTTGCATATTAACTGAGCTGCACCATGTCCCTTGAGTGTCTCCCCCATACCAGATGCTGGTGTTACATCCTCTTGCTTTCCCACACTCGTGTTCCTCCCTTTTTCTCATGTGAAGGAGCAAGTTCAGCTGAATCATTCTTCATAAAATATGAACTAGCTAAGGCTGGATTGGTAGTCAGAGAAGAGTGATGCTCCCTGCTCTCAGGCAGTCCTGTTGCCCCGGGCTTTTCACATAGTAGTGGCTTCATTCATGGAAAATCTCATCCTAGTGGCCTCATTCATGGAAAATCAGCACACTAATATTTTCCAGCACGTTTGTTAGCCAACACTTTTATCTGCATGCTGTTGTTGTCGGCCTTGTACAGGACTATGAGTAGAAAACAGGCATGCCCAGGCTGGCTGGATTGATATCAAGATGTGAAGTCAAGCAATCAAGGTTAGTTACCAACTGAAATACCAACTTTCTCCCTTCCTACCTGAAAGGAGATGTTGGTGTGACTCTGAACTCTTGAAGGGTGCTTGGTCTCTCTTAAGAGCTCCACTTTCTTCAGTTGGCAGCAGTCTCTGCCACTGTTCTTTTGTTTGCTTCCAGAAAAAGCCCAAGAGAGGCTGAGCAAGTGTCTGTCCAGGCCATGGGGATTTCCCCTGCCATGAGGATGGTTAGGATGGCTGGAGTTCATTTCAACTGTTGCTGTCCTGGTGTGGAGGGGCCAGAGCTCCCTGTTTCTTGCACTCCCTTTGCTTATTCCTGCCTGAAACCCTCAGCCTCAGGTGAACTGGTGCATGGTCTGAGCTGAAAGGGCAACTTAAACAAGCTCCAGTCTGTCTCAGGCTCTCTAGGGTGCTCTAATCCAGTCTGCCAAGCCACCGAGTACTTTGTTTCCCTATCCAAGGAGTTTCAAAGCCTCAAAGCCTCACTGATATGTTGGGTTACAGCCCAGTTGTCTTTGCCCTGGAGCCTTTGCTGTAGTGCTTTTCAGAGAGCACACTGTCCTTGGGGCAGTTGCTGTATGGAGGAACCCTCTGCAGAGGCAGATAACTGGCAATGTGTTGGCAGCAAATGTCCCTCCGGGTGTGCAAGGACGTGTGTGAGATGCTCTTGTACCCACTGAGGCAGGAGTGGGGGGAATGGGTTTATTTGATATTTCTGTTGGAGACGGCTCTTTTTTTCTGGGAATCCCAGGGGAAGATGCATTTTGTGTCCTGTCTTCTTATAGCATTTGCTGTTGATTCTTCCTTGTAAGGGTGGTGAGGCCCTGGCACAGGTTGCTCAGGGAAGCTGTGGCTGCCCCATCCCTGTAAGTATTGAAGGCCAGGCTGGATGAGGCTTGGAGCAACCTGGTCTAGTGGAAGTTGTCCCCGCCCACGGCAGGAGGGTTGGAACTAAGATGATCCTTATAAGATCTCTTCCAACCCACACCATTCTAGGATTCTGTGATTATCAGCAAATAAAGTGGATATATATGAGTTTGATCTGACCTCATGCAGCAGCTTTGATACCCTTTTGGGAACTCATTCTTCAGTGCTGTTGCTCTGAGCCTGCAGTGGACAATAGTGATGCCTGTTCGTGGTGGGACAGCCTGGCTGGAGAACAATGATGGCATTTCTTGAAGTAATGAGTCCTGGGCATGTGCAGGGTTGGTTGTAACAATTTTTTTCCTCCTTTAAGCTGCAGGCTTTGAGGGCAGCAGGGCTGGTTGCAGCACTCATGAATGTAAGCACAGAGAAAACTTGTACCTTTTGGAAAATACCGAAAGCAAGCAAATGGCAGTTTTTTACATGCTTGTTTGTTTTGCCTTGAGACTGAGTAGGTGTGTGTATGCTGTGTGTCACCAGTATGTGTAGGCTGTTTGGAGGGCCATTCAGATGCTTGTTTAGCAGCAAGGAGAGGGTTAAAGCGAACCCGCAAAGGCTGGCTGATTGCAGCTCATGGCTTTCATAATGCAAAGCCTGTGGGAATTCAGCCGCCTTCATCTCCCCCCATCCCCCTTCCCCCCTTCCCGACTGCTAGAGGCAGGATAACCTTCCTGACTCCTGCATCCCTGCCAGTATGGCTTGCACAGGGAAGCTCTGCGAAAACCCAGCAGAGGCGTAAGCGTGTGAAAGATGAGATTATTAAACTTTCTTGGGAGAACACTGAAAGAGTCCTTTTCCAGTGTGCTTGTACTGTTCCCTTACACTGTGGCTGGGACACAGCATGCCTGCCTCTTCATCTGTGACCTGCAGATTTCCCATTGCAGGGCGGCTGAGGAAGCAGCTGGTACATACGATATCTCCATCTCTCTGGAGACTGGGGCACGGGGATGTCCTTGGCTTTGTTGTAGGCTCTGGATGATGCACAACAAAGTCAGTTAGGCCAGAAAAACATGAAGGTGGTTCAGCAGTGGTTTGTGCAGCCCTTGGCACACTGACCTGTGCTGCAGCCAGCACAGTTCTACAACGTGCACCCTGCAACCAGGGGCTCCGCCTCAGCGTGTAACCTTTGCTATTAGAGAAGTGCTAAACAGACAGTGCAACCCAGGGCTCTTTGTTGTGCAGCGTCCTCTTTAAGGACAAGCACCATCACGGTGTTTTTCCTAATGTGTAAAATCCCTTCTCCCTCCCTGCTGTTTGCAATAAGCCTTTGGAAAGCTGGAAGGGCTCTCCGTTTCCTTTCTCGCTCACACGCGTGCACTTGTGAGCCTTGCCAGCGCTGTTTGGCTGTTTGCACTGGGAGGGAATTTTTTCTACTTTCCCAACTCAAAGAAGAGTGTGTAGCATTTGTTTTGGAAACAAAAACACTGCTTGAGAATTACATGGCCTCTGCAAACAGATCAGCACAAAACAGGTCATGTGCTTCAGACCGACTCTGAAGACTGTACAGGATAGCCGTCCCCATCCTCACTTTTCATGACCGTTGTTTTTAAGAAGGACTCTTAAGAAACCTTTGAAGGAATAATATGGCATCACCTTTACTAGTCCTACAGGATGTTCAAGGTGCTTAGCATCTTTCTGCTGGTCACTGCTGTGATTGCAGAGCAGTGTTTCAGTCTTTTTTTGAGGCAGAATATCTGCACTCAAACAGGATAAATTTTTATCCTGACTTTTCTCCAAATCCTTTGGGAGTAAAATTTTATTGATGAATATTAATAAGAGATTGTTGATTGTAGCTGTTGAGGGACACTACAGAGCTGTCTGTCTTCCACTTCCTTTGTTACAAACAAATGTGTCCTGGAAAAAAATTGTCTGTTGCCCCCTTCCTTTAGTACTAAGTGGACTGGATGGGAAGGATGTAGCACTGCTGTTACAAGGAGTGCTTTCCTGTCTCTGAGTGGCACAGGGATGCTCTGGTCAACTTTTATACCTTCCTTCCACAAACTGCCCTGCTCACGTTGTGCCAGGTCAGTAGGTATTTGTGCTGCTTTGTCCTCAGCTATTGAAGTTGTCTTCAACAAGTATGTGACTCCGTGGCATCTCTGGGGGAGCTTGGGAGGGACTGCATTGGCACCATAGACACCTGTAAACAAATAAATGAGTGGTGTCTTTGGCCATGGAATTTCTGGCCACATTTTTCCTTTAGGAGGCAATGAGGTCATATTGACAGGACTGGGAACATAAATCCATGCAGGCTCTGCCACAAGTTGTGGAAAACCTTGAGTGCAGTGTCCTGGGGCTTAAAACCCAGACAGAAATTGGCACATTCCCCATATGTGCTCATCTTCGTGCCAGAGCTTCTGCTTTGCTTGATGTATGAAAGGCTGGGGAGGCAATTGGCTGGATATCAGCCATTGCAGTATTCACTGCTTGTATCAATCTCACAAACTGAGGGGGCCGGGGACAGTCCTGGAAACGTCCAAGTAATGCCCTGTTTAGGATTCCCAAAGCAAACTCTACAACTGTCTTCTCCCATTTGCTGTGCTTTTCCTTCCCCTTCCACACCTCCTGTGTTGCAGTCTCACACTGATTGCCAGTTAACAGAACCCAAACCCCTACTGGGTGTGACTTTACTACAGGGCACAAGCCTGAAATACAGACTTGGCAAGGCAAGCTGGATCATCTTCCCAGCAATCCCATTCTCAGGGCGATGAGGAGAGCTTTGAGGCTGCCTGTACACCTGTTGGTGGATTGGCTTCATAGTTTACAGCTGGATACAGTACACAAGAGGAAAAAAGCCTTCACAATATTCAGATTTATTGCCACTATCTGCTCTATAGGAGAGATGGCTCCTGGAAGAAGACCTGAGCCCCTCATCCCACTAGAAGCCCCAAGAGTTCAGTGGGGTGAGTCCTAAACCCTACTTTTGTGTTGGGATGGGAACCTCAATCAGCTTGTATTTTTTTTTTGGCCAGTAAAAGGACAGGGTCCTGAGTCATGCTGGATTATTTGGAGTCAGATCTGTTATTGAAATAAAAGGAGGGCTTTGAGTGGCATCATTTTTTCCCCAGTGGCAGGCTAAACCATCACAAACATCTCAGCCTGAAAGAAAGATGGACAGTATGTACAGCTTTGGGCAGTATGTGCAGCTGTGTTGGAACACAGCACCTCAGCATCTTGCCTCAGCTCCTGCATGGCATGATTCTCCCCAGCCAGCCCTGTGCCAAAACAGTGGCCTCTGTTTGGCCTTTCTGGTAAAGGATTGTAGCTAATTTTGAGTTGAATACCTCAATAAATAAAGAATCCTCCCTTTCTTTGCGGTTAATTAACTGCAACAAGTAATTGTTGAACAAATTGAAACAGTTACAGATATGCCCCTAGAATACAGCAAATTGCATGAGCTCTGCTTTTGTGGGTTTTATTTAGGTGTCACTTGGACATGGTTTTTATGCCTGTTTAATTTGTAAGAGGTTGCTACTGCCCCTCTTGCTCTCCAGTTCTCTCTAGGTGTCTGTCTCTGAATCTGAGGATGCACAGCAGCTGATTTATGTCATTTACTGGCTTGACCAAGGGCAAACTCTCGAGCTGTATAGCTGTGAGTGATTCATCTTTCCTCCTCATCCATGGAGATAAATGTCAGGATGGATGTCAGCTGTCTGGCTGATGCATGAGTGAATCTGTTTTTGTATGTGCACCTTGAGCTGAAAGTACATGCATGAATTTTTTACCGTTTGTGATAAACCTGGAAATGCAGATTGTGTTGGAGGAAGAGGCCTCTTGGTTTTAAATATTGATACCAATGTAACAGGGCTGTGGCTCTGGCAATCTGGAAGCCTTGAAGCATTAGCTCAGAGATTATGCTGAATGCCTTGGGGAATTCAGTGGTGTACAAAATAAAAGAAAAGGCTTTGCAAAGTGACAACATGCTTCAGATGGAGAAATAATGGTCATGGTCCTCTTGGGTCCACAGGCTGTGGGGCTGAAAATGGGAAAGGAAAGATTCAGGCTGAGTCTTTGGAAGAGGCCCCTGACAGAGGTTTTTGTTTATTTTGATTTGTGATGTAACTGAAAAAAAAAGCATCTGCCCAGAAACTTAGGCGCCTATGGATTGATTGCTGTGGAGGAAAAGGTGAAGACCCTGCTCCTTGAAAATGCTCATGGCGTGGTGAGTTGGATGTGGTAGGTCTTTGTTATCTCTAGAGCCTTAGTTTGGAGAGCACCGAGTACTTCTGTGTGGTTCTTCATCAGCTAATCAAGCTGAACAGTCGTCCAGAAGGCAGGCTGAGGGCTAAGAAACTTCGTAAAGGAACTTTGTTGTTCTCATTCACTCCATTCCATTCAGAACTTTGAGCCACATGTGGAGCTAACACACAGTCAGACATGCTGGCATTCCTGTGTGTGCAGGTGCCTTTTCCCCATCACGGCTTGTGTATAAACTGTAATGGGCCCACAGACCCTTGAGCTGGCTCCCCACAGAGCGTACCTGCCAGTTCTCAGAGGGCTTACTAGCAAAGCACAGCTTCGTGCAGGATGAGCTGTGCTGCTTCCAAATCCGACCTGGCTTTGTGCCTTCCTGTGCCTGGTCTAATCAGCTCTCTCCAAGTGGGATTTGCTGGGCAGTACCTGTTGAGACAAGCAGGCTGGTTGTGTAGCAGCGAGTGCAGGTCTGACACTTTGGGCCTTGCAGCCCCTTTGCCTCTGCGAAGGTGGGGAGCTGACTGTAGGATATTTTCTGCACCTCAACACTGGGTTTTATGTTAACTGTTTGTAATAAGTGTGGTTTACAACATAACTGGTACTTGACAGTTACTTAATTTTTGCAGGTTGTTACAATGTAGGGTATAGCCCTTGCTGTGAGAAACCTTCGAAATACAGGGGTGGTTGTTGATGAGGGTGGTAGAGAACATCTCAGCACAACTGGGACTCCTGTGGGCAAGGGAAAGCTGTGCAGGAGGGGATGCATCAGGGAGCAACATGGGAGCACGTTTCTGTGAGTTAGTGTGTTATGCCAGTTGCCTACACTCTGCCCTGTGGAGTTCAAGAACCTCAGCATGTTTAGTTGGTAAAGGAAAATTAAGCTTATAAAAATTTAGGTTAACTATCGTGATGTAAAAAGTAAACCCTGATGAAATGATGCAGAGGACAGGGAGGGGAATGGCAACTCAGTCTCTTAATTCAACAGAAGTTTCACTCAATGTGGAGAGAATAAATGAGAGGAAGTGATTTTTCTCTGCCAAGTCCTTTATTTAAACATAAAAGCTTTTCATGGCTACTTGCAAAAGATACTGTTAGCAGAGTGATCCTGTGCATGACACTTCTTTCAGGCTGAGGCTCTGCTGCAGTGTCAGCCAGATGATCTGGCCACTGGCTGTTGTGTTCCCACTATTCCTCTCGCATCTCTGGTTGTTGGATCTTTTTGCTGAGCTATTTCAGTGCACTTAGCTGAAACTGGCCTGACTGCCAGCATTGCATGCTAAAACAGCCCTGCAACAGCTGAGTGCTGGAGCCAATGTCATGGAAGACATGGATGGGATTTAAATAGTGAAGGAACTTCATTCTCAATAAAGTACTTTATCTTTCCCAAACAAGGTTGTTTTGTGGAGGCAGGAAAGGTGCACCAAGGAAGGTTCATTTGACGCTTTCTTTTGTTACATGTGTGCTCTTGGGCAGCAGTAGAGGCAAGTTCCTGGGTGAAATAGGCCCTTTGAACAATGGCTGACTTGCAGTATCTCCTGTTTTGGAAGCTGCTCTGTGTGCATGTGTGTTAAGGTTGCTGTTAGGGTAGCATCATCTTCTGTTGCACGGAGTTGAAAGAAAGAGTAGTTCATGTCCCAGTAGAGCATTGCTGGAGTCACATACACTTGCCTGCAACTGCTGGTGCCCATGGTCTTTGCAGTCAGAGCTCACTCAGACCTATGACATCATGATACCATTTTCTTCAGCTTTTTAATTAAACAGAGATTTAAATTCCATCTATTTCTTTCCACATTTCTTCAAAGCTCTTATGTTTGCCCTTTCCCCCCACTTCAGCTTTCCCTAGTAGATTAGAGCTGCTGGAAGACATAGAGCACATTGTGAAGTGCAAAGCAAAAGCTGACTCAGCAATCCTTCCCATTTAGGCTGCCACTGTTCATGGAACAGGAGGTTAACCTTAAAATACTTCTGCCAAGAATACTGCTGCCCATTTTATTAGCTGTTGCTGTGTCCTTTAACTTAGATTTTTAGAGAATGTAGTTTTTTTAAAAACGTGGTTTACTAGTGCCTTCACAGTCTGGGAAAGAGGATTTTCTTTTCATATGCTGGAATAATTCTGATCTTTCTGTAAGAAGTGTTTGACATCTCTTTTCTAGATCTCTGGAGAAAGGCTCTGTCCCAGGCACAGCCCACGTTGCTAGCAACAGTCACCCCTATCCTTAAAGGATTTCAGCTCATGCAAACTGACGTAGGAGCTGCTGTATGGAAGTGAACAGCTGGGCCTTACTTACAATGGGAATGTCTTTACAGGTTCAGGCCCACTGTGGTCCTGTAGATCAGGTCTTTCTCTCCCCCATGGGATTTCTGCAGGTTGTGCTTGGATCTACAAAGAGCCACCCACCAGCTTTCTGCTGGGTACTGTTTCAGTTCCTGGAAACAGGATCGGTTCAGAAGCTGTCACACCTAGTTCCTGCTAGGAGCATTGCCTGGAACTGTAAGGATGTGTCACTCTCTCTAGAGGAGAGGGGACACAGACATGGTGCTGAGTGGGTCCTTTAGAGCAGGCACAGGGCAGTACAGGAATAAAAAGCATTCCTTACCATTCCCATTATCCTTACTACCTGGAGCAGATCTGTTCATGACCTCGGAGCAGATGGGTGTCAGGACCTGATCCATGTGTGTGATGTGGTCTCCTCAGTGTGTGTGAACCTGGACGCAGAGACAGCAGCAATGCAGGAGGAGCCACTAGTGAGTTACAGCTGCATCGAGTTCCTGTGTTCTCCATAAAACAATCAGTGATAACTTGGGGTGATATTCCAGGGAGAAAGTGTTTTTTTTAGGAGAAAGCTGGCCAGAGGGCAGTGCTTTGCATGACAGTGGTGGGAACTGTGGGTGTCTGGTGTTCCTGGAAATATGCTCAAGTGCCCTTGTTCCACTGGGGTGTTAAGAACTTATGCAGGCTCAGCCTAGTTTCATTAATGGATTTAAAACAGGTTTTGGCAGAAGACAGCCAGGCACATCAGGAATGGAACAGAAAATACTCTTCTTGAGTCCAAGAGCCTGGAAACTGCGTCTCACACCAAGGAAAAAGCAAGTGACAAATGCTGTTCTTGTTGTAATCTGAATTTGTTTTCTGTTCTCTCTCCACCACATCCATCGTGTGCATGAGTGCACAGGCTGTTTATTACCAAATTTAAAGCCACAGGCACAAAATTATTGTGGAGTCACCCTGGGGCCTCTGCAGTCTAGGAGGAACTTGTTGCATTAAAAGATACTTACCAAAGCAGCTGAATTCAGTCTCTTGATTGCCTTGGCTGCAGCTCCAGGTACTTATTCATGCTTTTCGTTTTAACCCTTATTTCTTCTCTAGTATGATGTGCATTTTTGACAGGTGATTATTATCACTGAAAGACCTGACAGCTCTGGTAGTCTCAAGTGCTACAGAAGTCGTTATTGCTGTTTGTAATGCATGCAGGTTGTCTTTGAATATTTGGAAGGAAAGGCTGTAGAAAACTTGCATGATATGAAGCTTGTCTGGGCTGTGAGCGGGAGGGCTGAGCACTGCTCTGTTGGGGCAGGACTTACCCTGGACCCAGAGCAACCCTAGAATCCTAGAATTGGAAGGCATCTTAAAGGGATTATCTAGTCCAACTGCCCTGCCATATGGTTGCTCCAAGCTCCATCCAACCTGGTCTTGAATGCTTCCAGGAACGGGACATCCACAGCTTCTCCAGGAAAGCTGTGCCAGTGCTTGCCACCTTCACAGTGAGGAATTTCTTTCTATTATCTAACCTAAACCTCCTTTCTCTCAGTTTAGAGCCATTGTTCCATGCCCTATCACTACATGTCCATCCACATGATGGACAGTGAGAGTCCTGGTGCAGTGCCTTACTTACAAGGACTGAACAACTAACTAGGATGAAATTAATTCCATGGAGAGCCCTATTTTTAACTTCTTAACATACAAAATTCTTTGTAGCTGCAGTTTGAGAGGGTCCTCCCTGTTGCAAGAAGGGTCATTCTTCCTAGAGTGCCTAGTGCTAGAATGGGTTTATCCTATTTTTACTAAGCTGCAAATGTTGTTTTTCCAATGTGCTGGGACTCTGCTTGTTTCCCCACTTAGACTCCATCTGTACACTTCAAAATAGAAGGAGGAAGAGGGCAGAGAAAGAACAAAGGCTCATAATACGAATGGAAGGAAACTAGGGAAATTCAGGAGGAAATGGACAGTGAGAAATACAAAAAGATCCAGCTGCGCTGAATGCATGGGGTGTGAGTGCACTGGGATGCTTTCTGCTTGTATTCAGAGCTCGAGACCTGCATTGTGGAGCTGAACTTTCCTTTGAGTCAGTGACCTATTCAGACACCTAACAATGTCCATTATGTACAGTCAGCTTGTTTATGCCCAGTGTGGGGCTTTTGTACCTTTTTCCATGTACAATAAAACCACTTAAAAAGTGGCCAGGCCGAGCTCGAGTTTGCTGTGTCAGCACTTGACCAGCAGCTTTCAGCAAGATCTTGTAACTGCAAAAACATTTAAGAGCACAAACTGTGATGACAAGATGCTCAAGGAGAACATCTGCTGATGAAAACCCTGTTCTTAGGTGACTGATAGCACATGTCTCTTTTCTTTGAAGGATAGAGACGGGGAAAGAGGTAGCAAGAGTTGAGTCCCTGGCACTTTGGAGTTGTAATGGTTAAGTTGGTACTATGAGGCAACCTGAAGAGGTAGGTCTAGAACAGTGCTGAGGCTTGATGGCAGCAATGGCAGCCTGGTAGCAACACTCAGGCATCACTGAAGGGTAAGAAAAGTGGAGAGGAGAGACCTTGGGAGAGCTAGAGAAGAACATCTCTGCTGTGGAGACTCAGGCAGTGTATTGCAGCCTTCATCCTTGCTGCAGAATGAGAGAGGCTGTCAGCCCACTGCAGAGCTGTGCTTGGGTTTGTTCTGCAGCTGCAGAGAAGCCAGCTGGCCCATGTTTAACATACAAGGGGATCCCCTGAGAGGCTTTGTGTGCTCTCTGGGGACTTCAGGGCAGCAGCTGCAGAAGTACCTGAGTGTATTCCACAGCAGAGATATCCTCTGTGACCTTGGGCAGCCCAAGCTTTTAGCCGTGTTACTTGGAAACAGCTTCCACCTCCACTACAAAATACAACACGTGTTGTTGGATCACATGATGCTTCTGATTAATGGGAGAGATGAGGTACAGCTTTTGGAATAAGAAAGAATCATTACTTCACCTTAGCCTGTAGTTTTCAGCACAAGGATGTGCTCCTTAATCCAGCACACCAAGAAGCAGCTGTAAGCAGCGACTGAAAGAGCTGGAGCCAGAAATAAGGTGCATATTCGTGGTGAGAATTTGAGCATTGGAGCAAGTCTGTGCAAGCACTGGTGCTTTCTCCTATTTAAAGAGAGAAAGCATTTTGGCAACTTGCTTGTTCTATCTTATGCCCTTGTTTAACCACCACTCATTCAGTTAATGCCACTTAGCAGCTTTTAAGACATTTCTGTAGGGGAAAAGAATGAATTCTACACATTCAGGAAACATCTGTCATCACTGGGAGCAGAAACTGTAGTTATCGTGGTCCCTGGAGCATGTGGGAGAGCTCCAGTTCATTACTGCCTCTCTGCAGTCACTTCTCAGTGAACTGGCTGTGAAGGTGAAGAAGAGTTTAACAACATTGCCCTACATCTACAAAAAAAAAAAATCAAGGGGTGCCTCTTTGAAGCCTTGAACGTGTGCACAGCACATGACACACAAGGAGTGTTTTTATTCATGTTTGTTTTCAGGAAATTGTGTTGCTTTGTAAGCTGAGCCCTTTTAAGTGTCTTAAGTTTGGCACCCTACAAGTTGGGCTTTAGCAGGCGCTTCTGGAAGTTTATCAGCCTGAGCTGTATTTTCCTGACTCAGATCCCTGCAGTAAGAACAGAGGAATGGAGCATTTAAATGGAAAAAAAGTAGAAGCTACAGTGCAGCTAGATAATGTCAATCTTGTCATTGCTTTTAATATTCATTGCCAGGCACAGCGATCACACAATGTCAGTTTTAAGTTAAGCAACCCTTAGTCCTAGTCAGCTTCTGTCTACGTACATGAAAGGGATGACTGAGCCCACAGCTGCTAAAGGCATCTCTCAATTACTTATATTTCACTAGGTATTTAAAGATTAGGTCGGGGTGTAGAGGATGAAAGGGTTTTTCTTTATCTCTTAATAAGAAACTTGTATTTGCAGATATGAAAAAGAGCAAAGACTGAAGTGTCTAACATGCTCCTCTTTTCCCTGCTGCTTCCCCTGAATGGTGTGGGGGTAGGGAAGCATGTGGAGATCCTACAGGGAATAAAACAATGTTCCTCTTGGTCTGCTGCTTACCACAGCCCAGCCCCATTTCCCAAAATTGATGGGTAAGGATGTGCTGTGCTGGAGTTCTCATGACACAGCCTTGCTTGCAGTGCAGGGGACTGAGCAACGTACAGGGAATTAAATACGTGGGGCTTTGCAGGCTTCAAATGTGAACAGCAAAGGGGAGGATGTAATGTGAGAAGCCTTGAAACCATCCTATAGTCTCTTGCTTTTTTTTGTTGTCTCTACTGAGTATCAAACACTTTGGGGAAAGGACTTCTTCATTAGCCTTGTGGTGCTCCAGCCCTTCAATCAAAAAAGTAGTCATCCTTGAACTCTCCATAAAATTATCTGGCAAAATCAGAGAGGACCAGATTAACTTTGTCCTAAACTAAGGGAAAGAAGCAGGGAAAAGAGTTTGGAGAAAGTCTTCCAGCTGTCTGTATTTAAAACTGTGTGAAGGTGGGTGCAAGGCATGGATGCCAGCGTAAAACAGAGCCAGCAGCTTTCATGTCCCCTCTAAGGCAGGCACATGTGGGCAGGAACAAAGATGCTCCCCTTGCTGTGGCTGCACAGTCTCAGAAATGAGTAGTGTACAGACTGTGTTTGCACCAGCATGTACTCAGGAGAGGTGTGTGAATAGTTCCCACACAACCTTCTCCAGAGCAGCCCGAAACAACGTTTAATGTCCTCCTGCTCCTCTTTAAGTCAGCGGGTTGAAACAGGTGAAGTTGCTTCAAGAGGATTTGATGGTGAGTGGGTTGTGTGTGATGTAACAGACTTAACCAATGTCTTGGGGAGCTTGCTTTGTTAGTAGCTTAACTCACATAGAAAGCTCTGACTTTGTGATCCATAGACTTGGAGGTGTAGGGGAGAGCTGGGCATACCAGACCCAGCACTCTCTGTATCACCAGATGAACATGATGTGGATGAGGAGGACGTGGAAAGCTTCAGCACAAGCAAAGGCAGTGTGTCTGGAGGGTAGCAGAGGTGCCAAGCAGCCCAGGCATGATGCTGCTTTGGGACAGCAGAGTGAATCTGTACATCCCGCTGTTGGCATGCAACAAACCAGCTTGGCTTTTCCATGTGGCTCTGGGTGCAGCCCCTCCATGCAGGGTGAAGGCCTTGGGGAAACCCTGCAGCTAAAAGTGCCCTTTGTTATTTGTCTGATCTTGCCTTCAGGCCCTGAGGCTGTTACAACCGGATAAGCTAAAAAAGCAAAGGAATCAAGGCACAGCAATGAAAATCCCTGATCTGGATTAGACACGCAGCTGAGTTACCAGCAGTTCCACAGCACAGCCAGGCTTTCTCAGCCAAACTGCACATGCAGGTAATGCACAGTCCAAAGGAAAAATGGGCAAGGTGAAGAGGAAATGATCCGGGTAGCCAAGCATAGCTAAGAGCCAGTACACCGTGGATCTCCTTAGCTCTGCCTTTGAGTTTGCTGTGACTTCACCTCTGCCTACTGCTGTTCTCTCCCCCAGGTTGCAGGGTGTGCCTCACTCACACCCGCTGAGGGGTTGTGTCTGTCCTCTTCTGAAGTGTAGCATCATTCCTTGCAGTGCTTTAACCCCAGGAGTTAATACATTCAAGTCACCTTTCCTGGTATAAATCAGCATCACCTGTAGTTCTGATCCCTCTGCTCATGTGTTTGTGCCCCAGCAGTCTCCCGCTGCTCCTGAGTTTGAAAGAAGTGCTTGGTGCTTAACACCTTTATCTCAATCAAATGTGCAGGGTCAGGCAGCCAGCAGGGAAATTCTGCCTCAACTCAAAGCAGAGGCAAAATAAACATTTACCTTCTGAAGTATCTACTTGGGACTGTATTGATGCAGACATTCCCATCTGCTCTGTTCTCTGTGGAGTTGAGCACAGCAGGGTCTGCTCAGGTAAGCATCACCCCACCTGGGGAATGTTCCTGTAGGATTTTGCTGTGAGGGAGAAGAAAAGTGAAGGGTTTTTTTGTTCATAGCCTAAGAATCCTGCTTCCAAGTGGTGCCTTTAGGCATATATTTAAACGGCAAGAGCTGTCAGTTTTTCTTCCGTTAGAATTTATTCTTCTTGTTCCGCATTCAGGCGAGGGTACACTGTGAAAAATGATCGTCTCTAGTGGCAGCTTCACTCCACAGTCTCTTTCCATTCAGAATTGGCCTTGTTTAACTCTGCTGCTGAAAAAGGGCATTCAGGTAGTCTTGCTTTGCTTTTGTTCCCTCTGTGCAGGGTCAACATGGCAATGATAAGAACAGAAAATAAGCTTCGGTTTCTCTTTGCGCATTGTCACCAGGCTGGCTATCAGGCTCTGGGCATCTTTGTGTTCTCCCAGTTCTTCAATGTAGGGGAGTAAATCAGAGCTCCCAGGGTAGGTGTCAGCCTGCAGAGATGTTTGTGGTAACCCACAAGCGAGCAGGAACCTTAATTTGACATGCAGACCCTTTCCTCTTGCCTCTCTGCTGTGTCCGTGAGTTGTTCACGTTGTGTCACTGGAGTGTTTCTCTGAAACCTCTGTGGTTTCTGTTCTGTCGATGTTGATGGACCCGTTTCATACCCTGATTTTGCTGCTGCTTGGAGGATTGCATTAGTAACCGTGTTTTTCTGCAGCGTAACATCACACTACACCTGCAGCACAGAGAATTTTAGAAGGTCATTCACATGGTCGTTCAGAGTCCATGGGAAGTTTAATCCTTTAGTGTTCCTGCTGAAACTCTTAAAAAAGAGACTCTTTGAAAAGCACTGAGCTGGTGGTATAAACCTTTCCATCAGACTCTCCAGGCTGGGTTGTGCACAACGGCTCTGCTCTATTCTCAACCAACAAGCACAAGCCTTGTGTTGCAAATCGAGTCAGGCAGTGTCACATTTGATTGATTGTGGGAGGGGGTGATGCCAGCTTTGAATGAACTGCCAAGTCTTCAAATACTTGGCAAGTTTTCCTTCTAATGCTCAAGTCCTGGGGGAAGGCAGTCAGGTAACAACCTTAGCTTTGGAGCAAGGAAGAGGAAGTTTCTGCCTCTAATGGCTGGAAGGAAAGGGCATCCACTCTGGCTGGTTTAACCTAGGGTAGGAAACTAGAAGGCAAATTAATGCTGCTTCTGATTTTTTTCCTTTTCTGCAGTGCTTTTAAACTAACGTCAACTGGAGGGGATGTGGAGGCTGACTCATGGCTTTTGAACACTGGGGTTGGCAGCTCTAGAGAAGAGCTCCCATGTGCTCTTGGTTACACTGATGCCCGTGTGCCTGTGAAATTTGGGTGTGTGCTCTGGTTTACAGCACTGCTTGTTACCAACATGTGGCTGGATGTAGGTGGCCTGCCTGTAATTTGGCAGCTACTAATACATCAACACTATGCAAATCTGCCTTCAGTTAGCTCTTTCCTCCTCCCAGATGTATGGCAGTGCATGTGGGGATTAGGTATTGGGAGCCACAAGGGGAGTCGCTGCTAGAGGATTCCGTCTCACTCTGGTTTAATTATGTGCTCAGAGACAAGACTTTGTATTGAAATAGTTGGGGATTTTCTTTTGGCTTCTGAGTCTATCTAGCCCTCCTCTAGTCTAAAAAAAAATTTTATTATCAAGGATAAAACTGCTGGGTGACTTTAGGTGCATTCCTGTCTTACCAGTTAAAGAAAGAGCAGATCATCTGGCTTGATTTAATAGCAGAAGTGGAAGAAAGCTGATGGTGGTGCAATTTTTTTGTGTGTCTGCAGTGATCTTTAGCTCAGAAGAGCACATCTCTGCTAATTGACTATTAAACAAGATTGCTTGCTGAGGCGCACTGGCTTGCCGTTTCAATCCTTTAAGGAATAAGCCTCTGATCAGCTGCACATTGGGCTCTTAAATATAATCTGCCTAATGACTGGAGCGCTTTGACCTTCTGCTATTAAGGTGCCAATGTTTTGGGTTATGAACCAAACCTTTGGGCTGGGGGGCTGAGAAGGGGTGGGGTTTTTTTTTTCTGAAATGGTGATATTCCAAACAACAAAGGCTGCTTTTTAATCTCAAAGCAAGACTTGGAAGCAACACAGAGTCAATCTAGAGATAAGTCTCTTTTAGCTCAAGATTTCTAGGATTGTACACTTGTTACCACATGCCCAGACCACCGGTTAGACACCTACCTGGCCGCAGAGCCTTTGTCCCAGTTGCTGTGCATGCAAATAGCGTGTGTTTGTGTGTGTTTACCCAGTTTGGAAAAAATCTGAGCCCTGAGGGATTCAAGCTTCCTTTTGTGTTATGAAACGGGCCCCGCTGAGAGCCAGCTAATGCAACACTCACTGCCTGCTTTGCAGGCTCTGGAAAAGTTTTGGAGCCCATTCACCCAGTGCTTGAGGAGGAATGGTTAGTGCCATTGCTTAGTGACGATTCCCATTGCCATTTTAAAGAGCTCTGCTGACAGAGTCCAGAGGGAATCCCAACCCAGGCCTGAAAGATAGCAGCAGCTTGGGGTCAGAGTCAGAAAGGGCTGGGCGAAAGGAGGAGCTAGCTGCAAACAGAGGCAAACTGGCTCCTTTCCTCTATAGATCTCTTGTTTTGTTCAGCTGGGCCAGCCACTGGCACCATCCTCCTCCGCAAGCACGGATGCAGGGGAGGAATGTTCCTTGTCATGGCACGCGTGGGGTACCCTCCCCAGGGCGTGGGGAGGGCACAGATTACTTGGATGCTTTCCAGTCCCACTCCCCCCACTCCAGCTGGTTGATATACATCATCATAAGCCTAAATATTGCGTGGCAGCAGGCTAGAAATGGGTAGGGGGACAAGATTCACGCTTACTTTGCTGTTTTAGAGTAGGTACTGCAGGAGCAGTTGGTATTTCATTGCTGGTATTAAACCTGGATGTGGGAAGAGAAGGGAAAGACTGTCTAACACTGAACACCTGCCTCTGACAAATAATCCACTAGAGACCCTGCAGTGATTTTTTAAATCACAAGCACATTTTCAGTCTTCCCAGAAATGTGCACTTCTAAATGCTAGCCATCAAATACCCTAAATTACTGATCCAGCAGATTAGTCTATAAATTGCTTTAGGTTTAATATTGCCGTTGGAGAACAATATTTAGTTAATGGTATCTAATTTGTGTTCTCTATCTCTTGTTGTTCTGACCTGACAGAAAAAGCAACTTCTTGTTTGTGTTATACTGAAGTATATTGTGGCAAGGCTGTTTAAATGGGGTCTCTCTAAGCTGTCACACAGCATGTCTGTAGGAGAGAGGGCTTCTGCATGCAACAGTGCTGTAACCAATGAGAGAGAATGTGAAATGAGTGGAGCCTCAAAATCTAGCCTGCCTGTTTTTCTTGCCTAACTCTTCCTTTCTTACTCCAGACACTTGTAATTCATAGGATACTGAAGGTTTCTTGGACTGCTCATAATAAAACATCACAGCAAGGGTCAGTCATAGGAGCAGTGTATTTCTGTTGTAACCTGAAGTAAAGCTGCTCTGTGCATGTTCCAGTGAGATGAGTCAAGTTGCCACCTCTTTCTAAGGTAACATTACAGGATGTCTGTCTGCAGACTTTGGCCTTTTATTTGGGAGGGGAGAGGAGGGAGTCAGTTTCCTTTGCAGCAGCAAAAGCAAAACAGGCTTTTAATAAAGCTTAAATTCTGCAGCTGCTGGCTAAGTTAAAAAAAGAAGTGCTGGCACAACGTCCTCCTGGAGATGAGCCTTCTCCAGCTCTCTGCCATGACCCAGGGATGTGAGCCATCCCTTCTGGTCTTTCATCCTTTGTGCCACTTTCTTGGATGAAAATAATGGAAGAGTTTCTTCCCTTGGCAAGGCTTTACCTTGCTTGGGCTTTTAGGCTTACGGAGATGGTTTAGGTTGGTGAATGGAAGGAAAAGTCTCAGAAGGAGAAGTGCTGTAGCACAGATATTGTGAAGGAGGCTGTGAGTTTTTATTGGGTGTAAATAAACTCTTCAAATCCCTGATTATAGACCCTGAAGAGAGCTAGAAAGCCGAGAGATAAGAAAAGGAGTAACTTTATATATGATACAATAATGCTTTCCACCAAGGTGTATGTGTGGGTCAGCTGAGTGTTGCTGGAGACCCGAGAGCAGCCCTGCTGAAATACCAGATTACAGTCCAGATATGGGCAAGAACGCTTTGTCCAAATACTACTGTGATTGAGGCAGATAAGGGAATTTTTTTGTTCATGCAGAAAGTTTCCTGCTGCTTGCTGGTCTCCTGGGATGTTCAGCATGACCTATTTGTACCTGGCTATTTGCAGAGCCTGGTCCTGGAGAGTCGTGTAGTGTGGTTTGAAGTCAGGAGGAATCAAAGCACCCACCTCTCTCCTCCCTTAAAATGTTATTTTTCCCCTCCTTTGCTAAAAGTAGCCTCCAAAATGCATCAGAATTGTTCACAGGCAGTTTCTCTACTGGAAACCACCAAATGTTTTGAGCAGCTTGAGGCATTTGTTTTGACAGGAGAGGACTCAGAATACAGACATCACTGGGTGCTTAGCATGAGTGAGCACTCAATACCTGTGTTAGGGTATCCCGAGGCAGCTCCTAGGCAGTGTGTGACAGCCTTGACCCTCGATGCAGTTGTCACAGATGAAGTTACAGAAAATGAAGTATTATGCTATGAGAGAGGCTCAATCTCTCCTGTCTCTCACCAGGGAATGCTCTACAGGACCTGAGAGCAGACAGGATGGTGAAGGACCTGACTCCAGCAGTGTGGGTCATTGGGTACTGCATGCTGTGAAGGCTTTCACTAGTCCTTCTCTGGGAGTTTTGCCAAGAAACTGGTGCTGGGGGGAGCAGAATCTCAAGCATAGAGACAGAGAAACTTTCATTAGGAGTGAAAGTTTTCCACATTTTGGAAACAAAACCAGCTAGAGAGGGTGACAAGATTTAGAGGATTGCTCAATGGGCTGGGTCAGAGGGAATTTAGCTGTCCTGGAGCAGATCACAGAAACAGCTGAGAATTGGGCTGTACAGAGACATGGAAAAAGAGCATTGCCAAGAAAAGTCTTGAATTGCCATGGTACAGTGCAAAGGGCAGGAATTTCGTAGCTTTGTTACTTAAGGGTCCAAAGTGGCTGCTCGGGTGCCCTTCTCTCTGGGGGTCTTGGAGTTTTCCTGAGAGCTCCCTGTGAGCGTCTGTGGTTGAACTACAGCCTGCATTTCTGAAAGAGGCATCCACTCACAATGGAAAGACTTAACAATCTGGGATCCACCACATCCTTCGGGAAGCTGTTCCCATGGTTAATGCGTTTACCGCGTAACTGTTAGAGTTCCCTGAAGGAGTTTGAATCCTCAGCTGGCAGCCTGCCTGCCTTGCTCAGCGCTGCTGCATAGCTCTCTGCCTCCTGAGACAAAAGTCTTGCTACAAGGGGACTAAATGGCCTTCCTGGGGTCATGCAGGCTGTTTAGGAGAGCCAGGGAGCTGAACCTGCTCCATGCAACCAAGAGTCTGGAGTGAGTTTTGTGAAGCATTTGTGTGTTCATTCATCAGCAGCCCACTGATCCTCGCCTCTCTGGGTGATGTGTGCCTTGCTGTTTTGCCCTCAGCAGCTGGTAGATCACACAGGATTCAAGATGCAGGTCTGGCATTGTACCAAGCAGAGGCTGTGAGACACTCACCAGTGAATTCCAGAGGCCATGTGTCATGAAACCCTGGCCTTGCCCTGCCAGCCCCCTCTGCATGAGGCTGCTGGAGGTGGTGGGAGCCTTGACAGGTTGCAGTCCCCACATTCAACAAGAGCTTTGACTTTCTGAGCAGATTTTTGTAGGTGGATGTTAGGGGAGAAATCTGTTTGAGTGCCTCCCACTTCGTGTGGGTGGAAGGGAAGCCTTGGCTTATCCCTCTGTTTGCCTCCAGCTGGAAGATGACAACTGAGCTTGTGGCTGGGAGAAGTCAGCTGTTTCCATTTTCTTCCTCTGGAGACTTGAAATCTATTTCCAGTGAGGTGGGTCCCTGGGAAGAGGAAGAACAGCTCTTCTGAGTGACTGCTGCCAAAGCTGAAAGGCACTGTGGGGTGGCCTTGCCAACCTCAGGCATTTAAAACACTTCAGTCAAGCCCTGGAAAAAAACCAGAGGATAATCTTAGTTTCTCCTGTTACATACATTTTGGGCTCTCTGCACTGTCTCCTCTGTTTTGTTACTGAGCTTTTTCTGCAGCCTTAGAAAGTTGTTGCTGAGAAAAAAAGCACATTCTTTCATCGGTTGACTTTTTACTGCCTGTTTTCTTGTGGGTTGGACTTCATGTTTTGTATGGGAAACATCTTTAAAGCTTTTAGGGTATTTCCCTCCTTTCCTTACTCCCCAAAATGCCCTCTTTGATCTGGATCATTGGGCCAGCTCTTAATCTGGGCTGGAACAGGGGATGATAATTGTGATGGATCCCCCAGTGATATTAGCTTTCCCAGAAGCAATTAAATGTGATCAAACCCTCATTTTTGTTTTATGACTGCTTGTAGCAGTGCCCAAACGTTTATTGTCCCCCATAGTCCCACGTGCTGCCAGGCCAGGCTTTCCACTGGAAGATAATACATTATATTCATTCTATTGATTAACTTGCACAGCACTGCAAAGCAACCACTCCACTGGGCTTGTAGTGATGCCTTTGTACTACAGAGCCCTGACTCTCCTTTACCCTCACTTAATTTCCTGGGAACTTTCCCCTCTCCTAGGCTGCTGAGCTTTGTGAACATTTGTCAGTGGAAGGTGGTGTATTTGTTGTCATCGGACCTATTCTTAAAGCTGTCAGATTAATTGCTGGGTGAGTAGGGGGGTCCCTTCCTACCTCTGTCCTGCCTTTCTCTCATTTTGATCAAAGCCTGGCATTGATCTGACACAGCTAACCAGGACTAAACACTAGGGCTGTCTGCGAGTCACAGAGACACAGCCGGGGACTCTGCTTTGCTGGGGGGCCCCTGGTGGTTGTTGTTTCAGGGGTAGGGTGGCTGGGGTGTTAGATCCTCCTTGCATGGCACGCTGCACTGTAAAGAGCAACCTGGGAGCTGCACCAGCTGCTCCGCCATCCGCACTCATTCACTTTGAAATCCCTTTAGCACTGGAACAATTCCATTAGCAGGACTTCTCAGGCCTGATCTGGAGCAGTTTCTCTGCCGATTAAAACCAAGTCTGCGCACAAGTCTGTCATAACCAAGACATTCCCCGCGTACCTCGGGGCTGCTTGCAGCTGAAATCTTGAACAAAAGATCTGCTGTTAGACAAAGGAGGAAGGAGTGAGACTCTGAAGAGAGGAAGAATTTCTCCTCTGTTTGCCAGTAATTTTTTTCTAACTGTTCTTTTTTTGAGGATTGGTCACCAATTAATCCGTGTCATTTTGCAGACAAAGCTGTCCACGTTTTAAGGTTGCACGGTGAAATAACTTCAGTGCTGTTGGTTCTCGCAGCTCTGAATGTTCTCAAACAAATGCCTTTTAAGATAAAAATGGTCTGTGCTTGATCCCAGCCCAGAGTTGTGGTCGTTATTGTTTTATTTGAAATGTCTCAACTGAACCCAGTGAAGTTAGTGAGAGCTGCAAGTGCTTGAAAGTCACACTTATTTCCATGGCTAAATATGGACGTAATACAGGGTGTTACTCTAAAATGCTCCAGTGTGTGACCCACATTGTAGTCCAGCAGATGTGCTGTATGCCAGACACTGACCTGCAGTAGCTTCTGGTAGCTCTGAGATCTTCAGCCTGTTGGACCTGGGTACCAAATGCATCATGCCCTCTCGCTTTAATTTTCTGCTCTTGCCTGCTGTTGGGGTGTGAGATGCCTCGCAGGGGTGTGAGCTCACTGGCAACTTGTGCATGTGTGCGTTTTTGCTCATTTCTGTGCGTTGGATCAGAAATGAAAATGGTAGAAGCAGAACACTTTCCCCCACGTGCACTGTGTGAAAAGTCAGAGCTTTGTAAAAGTAGTTTCTTGCCACTCTTGGTGGCAGCACTAAGATACTAAATTCAATCTAGCCCACTGCCTTGGGGTGGGGTAGATACACTGGTTCTGTGCTGGTGTAGCAAAATGCACCTGAAACTGACACATTTATTATCCCTAAACATTTGTAGAACTTAAAAGCAACATACAATGTGTATGAAGAGCATGCCTGATGCTTTTCAAAAAAATTAATTAATGCAAGCAGTGCTTTGCAGATGCAGGATAGTCCATGAGGGAACAGTTTGAGGAGTTCTGGGCCAGGTAAGCAGTCCTTCAGTGGCAGGGACAGGTCTGGTTTGTGTTGTGTGGATGCCCTGGGTGGAGGAGAGCTCACCTGAGGAGTGACTGCAGCTTCCAGCTGGGAAGGGGCAACACCACCAGGATTTGGCTGCAGCTGCAGTGCTGTGTGTGCTAACAGGGATGTAGCTTTGGCTTTAGACCAAGCCCTGGGTTACAGGTCCTTACCCGTCAGTGGAGCATCAGACAGGGCTGGTTAGTGCTGGGCTGGAGTCGTTAACGTCTTCATAGTATCAGAAGTCATTTGAATGCTACAGCTCTTTCAATTAAGCTCCCGTTGAGCTCCATACACAGATATTGTAATGTAATTGGCTGGCCTGCTGCAAGTGCACTAGGAGAGTCTGCTGCTGAAACAGCCTCCGTCTGTGCTCCAGGCTGGAGAGGAGCCAGAGTGAGCCCCGGGCTCCACACAATGTCATACTGATTAGGAGGGTGCAAGATTTTGTTTTTGCTGAAATAGTTCTGCCAGTACAGCCTGGAGGGCAGCTGCAGTTACGCTGGCACAGAGGGGCCTTATGCTGCTCTGAATTGTCCCTGGCTCTGGGGGCAGGCGGTGATGCTGCTTGGGGTACCTTTATCCTGCAGTGACAGCTCGTGCATGGTGAGCACTGCCCAGCTCCACAAGTGCAACTTTATTTTGTTGACATCCACCCCATAGCAACTCTGACTTGGAGGCCCAAGGAAAATATTTTGCTTCCTCTGGCTCTTAGGAAGTGGGTTCTCCATGGCAGCAGTCCCTTCACAAAGGGCTTGGTCCTGGGCAGGAAACTCTGGTCCGATCCCTAATGAGCCCTTCCTGCTGATAAGGGAACCTGCAGGTCAGGGTCTCTGCCTGAGCCAGCCAGCTCCCTGAGAATTATGTGCTTTTTGATGAGCATGTCCTCCAGAGCCTGTAAAATGGGACTCCAGGCCCTCCAGCAAGGTGGGCACAGACCTCGATGCCATGGGATGGGAGCTGCCTGACGAAAGGCCAGCTGTGGCAGAGGTGTGCACCTGTGTTATTGCTGCTGCTCTCTGCTGTTCGTGAGCTGGAGCATCCCATCTCTCACCTTCTCAGCAAGTTTGATCCAGCTTGAAGGCCCAACACTGGTTTTCTTCCTGGAATAACTCTATTGCAGTATTATGTATATTTACACTTGGGTTGTCCCCCAGTCTGGGAAGAGGACTGGAGAATAGAGTGTCTTGTTTTGGAGCGAGGCATGCTTAGGTCACTTTTTCCAGCCCTGCACTTTGGAAAGGCCTATCCAGTACAACCTATGACATGGAGATGAGGATTAAGTATTTCTATATCTTGGAAAGTGCACCAGAGAAGAAGTCACTGGCTGGGATCTCCACTGGCAGCCTGTGGTGTGATGCTTTGCAAGCCGCTTCACTAGCTGCCATGCCAGTTTTGCTGTTCAGAAGCCAGTTCCACGATGCTTATTTCCCTCTTGAAGGTGAGATGCACTCTACCAGAGCAGCATTGCACAACTTATGAAGTCACACCGAAACTCACTGTGGTGGATTAATAGCAAATCCAGGAATAAACCAGTAGCTGGGATACCAGAGCATTGCCCTTTGGTGGGCTGTTGCTCATTGCTGCTGGGAGGTGGGAGTGACATGGTTTTTTCCCCTGTGACAAATCTCTGTTCCCCCGCTGACTATATTTAGACACAAATACATCTAGAATCAACTGTGCCTGTGGCAAGTTGTGCTATTGCCTGCAGCAGCCCTCACCAAGGCAGCATCACATAGGTTTTTATGCTGCGGCATCTGCCCTTGGCTCTCCACACTGTTGGAAACAGTATCATCTCGGCTAGGCTTTAATTACTGGGTTGCCAGAGTGGAGTGGTCTGGCTGTCCTCCTAAGCTCTTTTCCACATAGAACCTGACTGTGGGAAGGAGAGTTATCCCTCTCTCTTCTGGAGAGGTTACACCTTCTTCTCTGTCTGTGTCTGACACGTTATTTGAACACTGGCATACTTTAGCTGTGATCCTGAATTACCTTCTCAGCTCAGCAGAGCAGGTGTCAAAGACATCCTGCAAATGGGAAGAAGCTGTGAACATCAGTGTTCGTGTAGGGGTCTCCACCACAAGGCTGTCTGAGGTCTCAGGGAGAGTGCGGTTACATCAGAAACCAGAAAGGACCTGGGGCTTGGTTTAGCTCTTCAGATTGCAACAGCAGTGATGACAAAGCAACTTGGGGTTAGCCTGCATCAGCAAGCCCGAACAAAAGCCTGAGAAAAGTTAGCTCACCCTGTCAGCTCGAGTTAAAACTCACATTTCCTTGTTCCTTATAAGTGCTTAAGGCTGGTCCTGCTGCAGCCAGACGACTCACCTTGTGGAGGGGTCATTGTTCTCAGAGCATTGTCACTGAGAGCTGACTCCTTTCATCAAAGCTCTCTGTGCAGCAGAAGCCAGCCTGCCCTGGCTTTCTGGCCAGATCACAGCCCTGGTAACTGCAGTTGTCCAGTGCACTTCATCTCTTGCTGCCTTTGGACATGCTGCCTGCTCTGCTGTGCCCTGTAGCACCACCAAATGGGTTTTGTCCCAGCTGTGGCTGCTTTTCCACAGTGGTTTGGTGCATGTCACTCTTCAGAATGCAGGCAACTCTCAATGCAAAGACACAGGTGTATCACCCTGTGCCAAAAATCACTGCTGCTCATAGAGCACTTCAAGCAGGTTTTGGGGCTCAATTTGTGTGTGCTCTAGGGTGTAAATGCTGGGTGCCTGCTACCAGCTCAGCAAGTGGAGTATATAGACAGGCACCACTGAGTTGGCAATGAGTTCTTCAGGCTGTGCTGTCCTGGCCAGGCAGTGGGAATCCATCAGTCCTCTCCCTGCCAGCCTGCCCTGGGTATTGCCCTCCAAATGGGATCTCTGCCAGCCCTCCGGCACCATCCACCCTGCTTTTATCTTCATTTCCTTCTTGTTTGCTTTTTTTTCCACCTTTGATTTCAATGTTTGTTTGTTTGGTGTTAGGGAGAGTTTCTTGTTTGCTTTTTTTAAATACCTGTTGTGACAGGCAGAGCTGAGAACAAGACAGACTGCTCTCTGCATCCATCCCAAAGCCTCTTGGGGAAACGATGCCAAGTAGAGGGGAAAAAAGTAGAAATGCAGTTGGGTTTTGCCTGGGAGACTTTTCTGTCCTTGGCCAATTATGTGGAGTGAGGGATAAAAACCAGTTGGTTTGAGGATCTGAAGAAGACCACCTGTTATATCATTATGGGGAAAGTTCCTGGCAATACCAGGCACTGTTCTGCTGCTGTCTGCTCCATCCAGCCAGACCACCCTGACCCTAAGGAGAAGGTGGCACTACACTTCCCTTCCTGACACATGCCCCTCTTCCTCCCTGCCAGCATTTTCACTCCTCTGCTGAGGAAGACTGTCTGGAGAGGTGGCACATGGGCTACCAGCCAGGTCTCTGCATGCATCCTCCTCGTGCAGTGTCTCACACACCCATGCATGTTGTTTGAAGGGAAGGTGGTGGGGTGGGTGATCCATGTGCCCTGGGCAGGAATCTTCCACTTTATTAAAATGGAAGTATTTAGTGGCTACATCAGTTGCCCAGCTGTGGTTAGTTTGTATGAGAACCATTTCCTGCTGTTAAGTAAACTATTCAGCTTTAGAGTAGATCATGGCAGGAAGAGATATTATTACTATGTCCAAAACCTTTGTGCTCTTCTCTCTGCTGAGCGGCCGAGTTTCTCACCTGCATCCCTGCCATCGAAGCACTTGGACTGACAGAAACAGAGCTGCTGTCACTGTGCTGCAAGTAAATACCACATGCTCCAGTGAGGAAGGGAGGAGGGCAGGAGAGGGGCCGTGGGAGAGCCAGGGCTTCGTGATGAACATGGTACTTTGATGTCTGCAGGGCCTGAGTCGCCGTCTTTCTACACTCAGTGACATTTACTCATCGGCATCCTGTCCTGATGTTGGAATCTGACGTGCTGCTCAGCATTGCAGGGAGCCAGCAGGGAAGCAGTTTGTGTTGCAGCGTGTGTTTGAGCTGCTTGAAGATTTGCAAAGCCATTCAGCCATACTGGAGGTCTGGGAATGGATGTCTCCTGCATGTTCTCTTCTGCCAGACGCCATAAGTGCGTTTGCCCTTGCAATGGTCTCATCATCTAACACACAACAAGAACTATCTATCCAAGTTCTGAACCTTGCTTGGAAGTGGATTGTTTTTAAGTTGTAGGTATAACCTGCCCTTTTAAATGGTAATTGGTGATTTCTTTGAAAATCTGCTTCCAAAGGCTAGGGCAGGAGATACGGGGGCTTTCCTGGCCTTGCAAGATTTTCTACTAATGAAATCATGTCACCTCTGTGAGTCCATGTTTATTTCTGCAAAAGGAAAGATTGCTCTGCAGTGCGTCACCAGATGTTTTATCACAGAATGTTCTGGGTTGGAAGGGACCCACAAGGATCATTGAGTCCAACTCTTAACTGAAGGTGCAGGGATTGAACCTTGGCATCATTAGCACCAAGCTCTAACCAACTGAGCTAATGTCAGGGTCATACTGGAAGGTGATGGAGTGGCCACCATCAAATTGTCTCTGCTCTGGGAGGTGCAAAAGCCTGTGATGATGCCAGAAAAGATGCCCCACTGTTGTCTTGTCAGAATCATCATAATCTAAAAGACTGTGCTTCTTAGTCAAAGTCTTGCAGCAGCCACTTTGTCACAAGATCCTCCTTGGCAGAACAGCTTATCAGCCATTGTTTAATGGGGACTTGGAAGAGTGGGTTTCATTAGTGGGGAAAAAGCAAGCACCTCATTTGTGATTTGTGTAAATCAGTGACTGTCCTCTTCAGTGTGTTTGCTCACATTATTTCCCCAAAGCATGGCATAACAAAAAGAGGGCTGGGGGAGCATAGGGGTATTAGCTAAGCATTAGTAACATCCAGTTTTATGTTAAGCATTTTCTTCTTACAAATAGAGCTGTTCTTAAAAGTATTGATAGACAGATGGCAGAACTAGCATCTTCCTGCTACAGAAGTTGTTACCCACAACAACAAGGATGTTACAAGGTGGATGGAGAAGCTGTGCAGGGTCTGTAGTCTGAACACTTCCACTGAGCCAAAAGAAAGAGAGCAGCAGCAGAGGGCTTGTGATCCCCAAGGGTGGAGGTCAGGCTGAAGCTGGAGACACTGCTGGCTCCTTGGTCAACATGTGGAGAGGTGTCCTTTGGGCTCACTTCGTTCAGTGGAGTTGGACAGCATGAGCTGTCACAACTCCTGCAGTCTGACCCTGCTGGTCCCTGCCTGCTTCTGGCCATCAGCTTGATCTTCTTTGGCCAGCTGGTGCTGGTTCAGCTGCTGAATAGTCCCTGTAGGTATTTCACAAAGATGGGAGGTACTTTCCCCAGTGTTCCTCTCCAACAGCTGCGTCATGGCTGTTGTGCATAGGAGAGGCTGTTTTGCAAAGGCATCCAAGATGTGCTGTGTCGAGGGAAATGTGAGGGCAAACAGGAGGGGCAGCACAGTGCAAAGGGTAGCCTTGGGGTAGGAGGAATGTTCTGCTTGGATAGAGGAAGGAAATGGCTTGGCAGCAGCAGAGCAGACAGATACCTCAGTGAATCACAGGTTTGACATGAGTCAATGCTGTCACACGGTTGTGAAAAAGACAAGCGTCAGAGGGGCCGTGTAAGGAGTTGCATGCGTTGCAAGGCATCTGAAGCATTTCTCCTGCTCCCCATGCTGGTAAATCCGTCACTGGAGCTATTCCCATTTTAGATGCTGCGTTTGAAGGAAGATATGGGCCAATAGCAGAGAGTCCAGGGAGAGCAGTGAGAGTGATCAGAGGGCTGGAAACCATGAGGAATGAGAAAAGCTTGAAAGGACCTGGGATTGTTTAGTCTAGGAAAGAGCAAGCTGAGTGGGGAGGCGATACGAAAAGCTTTCAAAGACATAAAAGGCTGCTGTGAAAAGTAAGGGAATGATCTGTTCTTAGTAGCTACTAGGAAGAAGGTACCAAGTCATAGGCTGAGCACAAAATTTAATCATTGGGGAAGACTTACATAAGTGAAAGGCTGATGAAGTACTGAAACCTCTGGTGCATGTGGGTATGGTGTCAGGAGGCCTTTAGAGCACCCATCTCTGGATGGGTGTGAGAGGAATTCATCTTGCTTTGGCTGGTGGGATGGACTATGAGACCTTTGCAGCCATGTTCCCAATTGACTGAAAGATTGTTTTCTAAAGTTGTGATGAAGTCTGCCTCTTTGGAGCAGGCATGCATTTCCCAGATGCTGCTAACCTTCATGTCACAGGGATTACCTGTGGCAGTGACACTTTATCACTGGTATAGCAGCAATGCTCCAAGGTCCTTGTCAGGCTGGAGGTTCGTACTGAGGTGGGAGGAAGCCTCATTGTTAAGGACAGGGATGCAGAGTGTTCACCTACAGTGGGTCAGCAAGGGAGCCCATGGCTTGCTGCTTGTCCCTGTGTATGACCATACCAGGTTATGCACAGGCACCGTCCTTGTCCTGATGGCATTAGATGGTGCAAGGAAATCCTCCCCACCAAGGCAGAGCTCCCCAGCACTGGGGGGTTTTTTGCTGGTTCAGGGGCTGACTTTGGCTGTGGTTTTTTAATTGTGAAAATTCAGAGCATGTCTTTGTGACCTAAATAGGCGATTGTCCCAGTCCTCATCCCCAGGATCCATTATGTCTTAGCAAATTACTTTCTCTCTTTTAAATGCCTTAGTGATTAAAGATGCCACTGCAGATACCCTTAATGAGTACAAAAAGGGTAATAATTCCTCTTGTTGGCACTGAATGCAATTAATCAGGCCCCTTTACTTGCTTTTTAAACAGATGAGGCATTTAAGGCCAAGCAAGTTTTTAATTGGACTTTAATGTCTCTCATTTACTTCATTTTGGCACAAGCATAGGAATTCCCACCCCCAGGTTTGCTGTTGGATTTATTCAGGGTGATGAAAGACTCAGCATGGAGTGAAGACTCAGCAACAGACTTGAACATGTCCTTCAGCTTGTGCCTGGCCCCATCTCATTGCCCGGCCCAGGCTTGGTCCTGCTGCAGCAGCACAGAATTGTCTGGCCAGGAGCAGAGGCAGGTCATCCTGCCCAGAGCCCATTTCCAGCATGGAACTGACACTGGGTTTCAACAGTGTTTTTTGAGTAGTCATCAACACAAGGGTGCAACATAGCCTGCCCTTTCTCGTCAGGTTTCCTTGCCTTGAAGGAACTGTTGACTTGTGAGTATTCTTGTGGTTATCTGGGTGCATTTGATGGAGGTCCCTGTCCTAGCCAAGGCTTCAAACATGGGGTGAACTATATCTCTTTAGAGATATTCCTGAGGTCCATGACCAAGAGGAGTTACAGAGGCCTTGAGCACCATTACAGGTGGATGTGTGCATGTAGATGTTGTTAATTTATGCCAGAAATTGCCATGGGAGAAAAGATGCATGACGAGCAACCTTCATCTGTCTTACAGCCCCTGCTCCCTCCTGTGAAACCAGAACCACCTCTTCTTCTACATTGTCCCATGAACCATCTTGCCTTTGGTTCCCTTCCCTCCTGTATAGCTTCTGCTGTGGTCTGGGGACAGCAGTGTGTGACTGGGGACTCAGTCTGTGTTTTATGCAGGGATGTGTTTGGCAGCCCAGCTTGGCCAGTTGGCCTCTGTCCCAGCTCAGCTCTTCCCCACCAGCAGCCAATAGCCCGAGGTTCAACTGAAAAGGCATCAGTCTCAGCATGTGTGAGCCTGCCTCTGAGCCTGCTTGTCACTCTGCAGGGCAGGTATTCCTCTAACACACGGGAGAGATCCTGCATTTTTCCAGGTGCATGCTGTATCCTTTGCGGAATCAGGCCTGTCTGTAGTTCAGCTGACACTGGCTGTGGACTCCCACCCATGAAAGGCTTAGCAGATGCCCGTGAGCTGTGGGTGCCCTTGGACAGGTGAGATGGCTCTTATGCCATGGGATTTTTTGCCTCAAAAATCATTTAGGAGAAATCTAGGGACAAGGGACACCACCTTCAAATTCTGCATCTCTTGATACTGTGTTTGGTGGTTGTGCAAGGCTTGTGCGTAGTCCCGGTTAGCCAGTTGTGGGCACCAAATCTCTCCAATTTTATCTTGTGCTGAGAGCATCTTTGCCTGTTTTACCCCCTAGCACCACTTTCCTGCTGCCTGCAGATAAGGATAGCCACAGCCATCAAGTCTTGAAAAGTAAGGTGGAATTGGATGCTAAGCAAGGGTCAGGGATTTATTGCGTGATCATAATGTGAAGGGGTGTAGGCATCTTGATGAGATGCTCAGGGATAAAGGCAAATCAAAGAGTATCCAGTGTATTCTGTGTCCCCACAGAATGAAAAGGTCTGGCTGTTGGTCTGTGCTCCAGCCATGGGCAGGAAATGAAGAAATTGAGAGGGCCAGGTCCTAGGACATTTCTGCTCCTCTCTCTGACCAGTATGAGGAGGGGCAGGCAGCTTTGTCCAGTGGGTATTGACCCTGCCAAGTTCCCCTTAGTCCAGAGTTTGTAGCCCAAATATATCCATGTCAGGAAGCTGCTACCCCAAGTGACTCTGGCCAGCCATTCTTGCATTGAGAGTCTTCTGGCTGGTGCTTAGAGAGTTGTCATTTTCTTTGATTTAATTCCATATAAACTGCAGAATTACTTTCCTTTAGAGGCTTACAAATTACGGAAGCATAAACCATGCTAATGATCCGATAAGGACAACTTTGGATATGTTCCCAAGAATGGCTACCCCTGGGCAGGACTGTGCTCAGAGAGCACTGATGGAGAGCAATTTGCCACGCTCACCTGGCTGCCTTCCTTGGGCCCCCTTCCCCAGATTCCTCCATCTCTCAGGAACGAGAGTCATTTCCTCTATGGCTTCTTGCAGAGGCAAAGGCCCTGCAGACCTGAAGTTATCTCTGGAATGTGTGTAAACACCGAGTTCAATGGGATGCTGTTTGCCCCTCTCTCCTGAGGGGGTTTAAGAAGGGTTAAATCAAGTTTGTTTTATGGGTTCCTATCCCTGAGAATTGTCTTCCTTAAGAGGGCAACCCGGCCGACCCGAGGCCCTGTGTGTGCATTTCCCAGCATAAAGGGGAGATTCGGGGGGGTCCCCCCACACGAGTGGGATTTCACTCCTCTAAGAACAAGGTAATGATAGACCAAAGTGGTCTTCCTGCCAAACAGGGACTTGGGAGGTGGTGTAGGATCACAGTGCACGTGCACTGGGACTCAGTGAGTCACACAATAGTGTAACTAACAGGATTTAGGGAATCTTTGGACAGAAACAGATCAGGAGGAATATGGGGCAGTTTTAGCGTCCCCATCTTCAAAGTGTTGAAAAGTAAGCAGGGGGACAAAACCTGGGAAGTGACGTGTGGACTGGAACAAAATGCATTTCAGTGAGAGGCATAAGAACTCTATCTGTTTGCATAAAAAATAATTCAGATGTAAGTTTGTTATGGTCTATGAATATGTCACTAGTAAGACTCGCCTGGAGACCAGAGTGGTCTTGGATTTAGAATAGGCAGCAGCAACCAGAACCTAAAGCTAGAGAAAATCAAGTGTTAATACCAATGAAATGGTTAATTCCTGGATGTGTTGTCAGCGCTGGTGACGCACTGAGGCTGGATCCCTTCCAGAAAACAACACTTTAACTGAAGACAAAGAACCAGGCTTAGCACAGAGGTGATCAGTGGAATGGCTTGGCCTGGTATATATAAGGGGTCAAGCTAGATGATTTAATGATCTCTTTTGGCCTGAAAGCTCTCTGTTCTCTTAAGAAGATAAATGAAAAAGCCCTTTCACAAAAAGCAAGCACTTGAGATATGTGTGTAATGAACTCTGCTGCTTCCAGGGGAACGGGGGAGCAGGATCTGCAGGAAGCGTGACCTTGCTGCCTGCAGGCTGCCTGGAGTTGGTGGCCATCTGTTTGGTGGCAGTGGCTCACCAGCATCAAGGCCACCACTCTCATGTGTGACGTTTCTCAGCTCTGTTTTTAACTGCCATCTCCCTGCGTTTAAGTAACATTTGCTCCCTAATCTCCGTCAGGTTGAAGAGGCCAAGTGGCATGAGTAGCCTCCTGGGGAAGATTGGCACCAAAAAGCAGAAGATGAGCACACTGGAGAAGTCTAAACTGGACTGGGAGAACTTCAAGGAGGAGGAGGGGATTGTGGAGGAGCTGGCAATTCACAATCGAGGGAAAGACGGGTAAGAGTGACTTTACCTAATAGTAGTCCAGCATTTCCCACCACTTCCTATACATGTGGGAAGTCAGTTGCTTGCTACAGAGTTCAGCAAACCCATGAGACTTCTTAAGGATTTATTCTAAAGATATATAAAGCCAGTAGCTGCTGTAGGTGTCACAGGGAGACAGGTAAGTCTGCAAACACCTATCACTCTCTGCTAACAACCTTGTGTGTTCTCCAAGTCCAGACAACGTCTGGCTTTATCAGCTCTCCTGTGCGTGGCACAGATGCAGCATGAGCTGGTCTAATCCAGCACTCCCATGAGGAAACACAGTTGCCTTTGCCCCATTTTCTTTTTTTCAGACTGGGAGGGAGGTATGGTTTTTGTTCTGTTCTTCAAATGACATGTTCCAACTGCGCCTGTCCTCCCTCCTCCTTCATAAAGATGTTTGCAAACCCAGAACAGCTGGCAAGGTGCGTTAAAATTATGGCAGTGCTGGGCGTTGGTTGTGTGCATCAAGCAATGTTCACTCCAATGAAGTTAATGGAAGTATCATAAAAATAAATGGCAATGCTGTAAATAAAACAGAGAGCTAATAACATGCACTGCAGGGAGTGATAATGAGATCAGAAGCAGCATTTCCTCTACAAGTGCTTTGCTAAGCTCTGGGAAAACATAGCCAGCTTAGTGGACAGATCATAAAATGTATTTTATTATAAGCTGTTCTGTTGCCCAGCAGAAAAAACTCAGAGCTTCTGCATTCCAACAGATTGGATTTTGTATTTCAAGCATATTTTATAACTGTCAAATTATCAAATAGATATTTTCAGTTCGGTCTTGCAGCCTTCCGCAATACCCATTCTCCATCAGATCTCCCCCCATCTGATTCTGGTCACATGCCCTTGAGCAAATAGGGCAATTCAGTAGGAGTGCTGGAGAGGGGCAGGTGTTCCTCCCAGATCCCTGAAATCCAAGGAGATGAATGATTTACACTACATAGAGGTGTGGCAGAGCAGTGCTTTGTGCCATCTCTTGTGTTCCCAAAGCTAGTATTCAAACCTTTTTTGACTAGTGCTGCTTCCTTTCCCACCCCATCTAAGCAGGACAGCTCACTCTTCACACCTGACAGACTTTTCCAAAGATGCTCACATAATGGTCCTTGAAGGCCGAAGGGGGGATCAGCACATTGAAAAGATGAGCAAGGCAGAGCAGCAATTTTAAGACCATCTTTAATCTTGAACAGTTTTGGGTTTTGCTGCCTGTCACATCCCAGGCTGGAAAATCTGCTGAGCTCTTGGCAAGGGGTTTTTGTCATTAAACAAATGAGGAACGTGATGCCATGATAACTTTAGACACTCCTTATGAATATGTTTGTGCTAGTCAGGCATGTAATGTGAGGGGATCAGTGGAGTATCTGCTCACTGGGAATTACTTCCACTTCAAGGTGAAGGAAGGGAGAAGGGAGGAGTGCTGGTGGAGTTGCAGCCCACTGCATTTCTGCTTACAAGCCACCTCTAAATGCCCCCAGCATGAAGGGTGCTGCACCCCTACAGAGCAGCCAGCCTGGGGGGCAGGTCACACAGGCACGGCTGCTGCAGGCTGCAGGTCATTTCACAGGAGCCTGTTGTCCCTTCTGCAGCCGCCTCTTCTGCTTTAATGATGTCAGCTGTGCTCACCCTTCAGTGGGCAATCATTTACACATCTCTATAAAAATTGTAATGAGCTGTTGTTAACCCTTCAACCCAGGCAGGAGGAGGTGGGGCACTGCCTTTAATCTCTGATGCTGTTAGAAACCTCTGCTCCTCACATGTCCTACTGTGTGATTGTAAATGTCTGCCTGATAGGAAACCCACAGTCCACTCCTGGAGTAACGTTTGCCACGCGTGCCTGTGCCCTTACAGAGGTGCTCCATGCATGTCTCGAGGAAGGCAGGAGGCTTTACTTATTACTCAGGAGGGATAGCAGGCTGAACTTCTTTTTTGTGGTAGCCTTGCAGAAGTTGCTGTTCACAGCCCAGAGCTCCCTGTGCCTCAGACCTCCCCGGCCCTTGTCCAGCAGCGACACATGGTCAGCCAGAACACTGGCAGCCAGTGAGTGTGGGGCTGTGGCATCTTTCTGCTGCTGGTGCCACTTATCAGCCAGCCACAGCCTGGACCCAGGATTCCCAAGGCAGAGGGGATATGTGCTGCCCCTCGGCTCTGTCCTCCCTTGCCTCTGATTTTCCACCCATTGTATCACAAGCACCAGCCGGTGATTTGCCTTTCCTTGGGAGCAGGTTCTGGGCTTGTGCAGCCTGTCTGTATCAGGTCCTGAGGGCCTGTCCTGGATTTGACAGGAGGGGCTACAGCAAGGATGGGAGGCAGCTATCCCCTTTGCAAATGATCTCTCTGATGTGCTTTATAAATGGAAATGTGTTAGTGGCCTCTTAATTGGGCCACCTTTGTAGGGCAGCCCCGCGGGGGAGCAGCCGGCCTGTGCACTCCTGCACCAGGTGACTGATGGCAATTGGCAGGGGACAGGCAGCACCACTGAGACCCTCCCCAGAGCAGCTTGCAGCTGCCCTTGTTAGCAGAGACAGCCTCACTCCCAGCAGATTTACTTTCCTCTGCTGTGGATCACAGCTGCCCTGTTTCCAGGCAGGTTGATAATTTACAGAAAGGCATTGATTCAGGTAGCAAAGGTTATTTAGACAAGCACAAGACGGGTGCTTGTGCCTTGCTTGTGCACTTTGGACCGCGTTTGGCGTCACCTCAGTGTTGGTTGCACAGAGCCGGCTGAGAACAGAGACAGAACTGCAGCTCCAGCAGGAAGTTCAGGGCACAGAGGGGCTTGCACAGACCCTGCAATGGCCCTGCTCATGGCTGTCAGTGTCTCTAGCCTCTGTGTCTGCAGCACAAGCCAGCCAGGCCCCGATGTATGCACAGATAGTGCCTGTAGGGTCTGCTCTGGCCCCTACAGCACTTTGCTGTGGCTGGCCAAGGACAAAGCCATGGGGTGACGTCGCAATTCCTCCTCCATGCAGCACTGCTGGCTGCAGCTGTGAGACTGCATTCCTGGTTCATGATCCATATCGATCCCCCGGGAGCCAGGCCCTGCCCACAGGAGAGGCACAGCAGTCACGGAGGAGGGAGGAGGAGTTGTCGGAAAGCACTGACCCCTTGCTTTCCCATTTGCTGACCCATTGGGAGAAGGGTATCACAGAGGGGCCAAAGGAGCTTCAGGTTCAGTAGCTCAGGCTGTTGCTGCACAGGCAGTTGGGGTGTTCACAGATTAACAACAGTAACTCCTGCTCTTGCCTTCCCAGCTGTGGTTGTGGTTGGTGTTTAGCAGTGGAGGGGGAGGAAAACCACACACCCAATATGACACACTGTTATGTACAGCATGACCCCCCAGCTTCCTTCCTGTGGCCTCTCTGAGCCTGGCCCAGGAACGGGTCACCTCCCTGCAAGCTGCAGGGGTGAAGGAAAGCGACACTTCCCTGCCCACCTTTCCTGAACCAGTGTGGGGAGGGGGCCTCAGCACACAGCCCTCCCCTGACAGCAAGGGGAGCACCCCCTCCCAGCCAGCCCATCGTGTGCGTTGCACCATGCTGGTCCCTGCCCCTTGCAGCCGGCGGAGATGAGCTGACCCAGTTGTGTCAGCACAAGACGGGCTGGAGCTGCGATGGGGATGGCATGGCAGCAGGGACATGTGGGGCTGTTCATCTGCTCGGGGGAATCACTTTGCTGAAATGAAGCTGCATTAATTAATTTCCAATGACGACTGGGTGGGCAGGAGTGTCAGGGCTGTCCCTTGCAGCAAGGGCAAAGGCACCCTGGTGCTGGGAGCACATTCAGCTCCAGTTCGATAGTTGTAGCATAAAGAATCACATAATCATGGAATGGTTTAAGTTGGAAGGGACCTTTAAGGGCCATCTAATCTAATCCCCAGAAGTGAGCAGGGATATCTTCAACTAGATCAGATTGCTTAGAGCCCCATCCAGCCTAACCTTGAAGAGGCCTCATCACCAAAAGGTCCCTCCATCTGAGAGGGGCCACTGCTGATGGTGGGAGAGGGCTTGAACCTTCCCATGCAGCTGGGTCTTGGGCACCTTGGTGCACACTGCCAGCCACCCAGCAGCCTGGAAAACCCACAGAGGCTGTGATGCTCATCTTCCCTCAACCTTCAGTCTTGCTTGGTGACCAGGCACCAGCTGTGATGCAGGAAAAGCAGTGACCAACAGGGAAGCCGAACGCAGTGGCTCCCCGTGCATCTCACACACAAGTGTAATGACCTTGTCATGGCAGTCCAGTGTTTGCCACCCTGGAACAAATGCAAAACAATTGTGATGATTCAATTACAGCTCCTGTTTTGAATTGCAATTTCGCTCCCTCTGTAGGTTAATTAGTAGCACAGCCCCGGGCTGTCTGTGGCAAGGGTTTGCAGAGAAGTACATTAAAATTCAGCTGCATGCCATTAATGAGTGGCAAGGTGCTTTTCCAGGCACAGGCATGCCTTCTTCCTCACAGCACTCAGGTGCTGCACTGAGGAGCAGCAGTAAATACTCAGTGGTGGTTAGAAGCCGGTCTGTGACTGGGAAGCCCCTGGCCTGCATCCCTGAGCTGCTGCAGGTTTGCTGGGTGATGCTCTTTGTATCCCGGACACTCCCTTGTGCCTGTTACCAGCTTGTATCATGGGTTGTGCTGCTGTGGTTGGGTTTGAGACGCCTTGCTGGGTGGTGCTTGGGCCTGTTCTGATCCCCTTCAAGGTGTCTGTGAAGGACATTTCTCAGCTGCAGGAGAAGAGCTGAAACCAGAAGCAGCTCCTTCAGGTCCATGGGAACCCTGCAAGTTCCACAGGAGACAGCCAGTAGGCCACAGCGCAGTTTCGGTGTCCATAGAAGATGTTCAGGGCAGTGATCAGCTCATGGAGAGAGAGGGAGGGAGGCGGATGGTCCCTTCTGTCCTTGCTCATCCCTTTGGGTGGGCTTTGCCACTGCCTGCTACAGGCACTGCTTACAGCCTCTGCCTCCCTGCAGGTACATCGAGAGGAAAGCGTTCCTGGAGCGCGTGGATCACAGGCAGTTTGAAATCGAACGCGACATCAGACTGAGCAGGATGAAGCCCTGATGTGCCAGGGGTGGCCGTGGTGGATCCTGCTCCCTTCTGTGCCCGTGGGCTGGCTGGGGGCTGCTGGCCACCACTGGACCACCCAGCACAGAAACCCAAGACTCAGCCTGTATGTCTCAATGTACAGGTTTTTCCTTTTACTGTAATATTTTGGGGAGGGTATTTGTCAGTGGGCAGGGGGCACTTTGAGGGTTAAATGGCCCAGCAGGTGAGAGAAGTGTGATTCTGGCAGCAGCTTTCCAAGGAGAAGAGGTGCATACTTTGCTAACCCCAGGTGCTTCTGGCTGCAGGGGGAGCCACCAAGGCTGGGAAGGTGCTGGCATATTTGGTGGTGAGAGTGGAACTGCGGGAAGGTTTCATGGCTGCTCTGTGTGTGCAAGCTGTGGGCTGGAGCCCTTCTCCCTGCTCTGCCAGCCCCGCAGCACTCCCTGCCCCTCCGCCCTCTGCTCCTGTCCAGACAAAGCCAAACTGTTTGTACTTGTTTGTGGGGTCTGATGATGCTAGGGGGTGTTTAAGCAAGCTGATGAAGAAATCCTCCTTGTTCACACTGTCAAGAAGATGGGAGCAGCTGCAGCAGGCAGGAAGGACCAGGATCTGAGTGTTCACATGAATAAAGTATTCCATCCCAACACTCTTGCATGCTGGCAGCGTGGTTTTTGCAGGAAGCAGAGGACAAAGAGATTAAGGGTCACATACAGCAAGGAGTGTCTGACTGAGGTGATGAAACCCTCTGCTTGGAGATGTCTGCCCGAATAGCAGCCTGGGGGTCCGAGCAAGTGCTTGGATTGCTTTCCCTCCACAGTACTGGGGCTGGTGGTGGGATTAAATCCAGAACTGGAGGTGACAATGTCAACGTAGACCTGTAGCAGTGCTGCAGGAGTAAGGAAGCCCACCCAAGGCAGGGCCACGCAGGGACATTCATCAAGCACAGCTGCCAGAGAGAGCAGGCCAAGGCGCCTGGGTGTGGAGCCAGTGGCTGTAACTGGAGGCCAGCAATGCACCGTCATCCCAGCCATCCCTGCTGGCCTGACACTGCTGGGGCTGAGCAGCTCCCCATGTCTGGGCCATGCACATCCTCAGAGTAAAGGTGCTCTCTGGCATTTCACCACAGGATGCTCTGAGCCAGCTCAGTGGGGCAGCCCGTGCCAGTGCTGTGCCAGGGGAAAGTGGCACGAGCCCCATCCTTCCTGCTAACAGGGCAAGCGATGCCGTGGCTGCTCCTGGCCCCCTGCCTGTGGCTCTGAGCCTTGGGCTCACATGTCCACTGCTGAGTCAGCCCTTGCTCTGTGAACGTGTTGCAGGATAGACAAGAACAAAACACCACGTGCTTGGGGGAGCTGCAGCCTTTGGCACCCTGTTCTATACAGAATCAGCTGTAATAGACCTGCTCAAACGAGCCTGAAATTGGACAGAAACAAAACAACAGGGTGATGAAATGTTTTCATCTCCAAACACTTCCAAGCCGGTTTCTGCTATGATTTAGGTTGCAAGAACAACTGGAGTCTGTCCAGTGCACTGCTGTGGGGTTATCTGAGCCTGGTGCTCCTCAGTGGCAGCAAAGTGGCCCTGGTGCAAGGCAGGTGCTGTGGTAGCTGGGCTGCTCTCCTGCTCGGGATGGTGGTGCCAGATCGTCTCCAGCTCCTTCTCTCCTTGTGTGCTGGGCTGGGAGGTGTCCAGTCCTGCCCTCCTTGCAGGGTCCCTCCCAACAGGGACCTCATGGCAGCCAGGGCTTGTTTTGCTACAGATGCCTGTGACAGAGATGCGGGGGCAGCAGCTCAGCCAGGTCAGCCACAAGTGGGGCTGGGAGGGCTTGACCCACTGTGGGTGCTTGAGCAGACAGCCAGGAAAATGATTTGCATTTTCTTCCATTGATGCTGAAAGGATAAGAGGGAATATTTAGGGTGTTCTCTGTCCCATGTCCCTTCATGACTGTGCTCCTGTCACATGCTGGACAGAGGTGGGGAAGGGTCATGTCATCCTTGCACAGGCTGGGTCCCCGTGGTGTCTGGTGTCTTTACTGTGACATGGACATCCCAACTGCATTGTGGGGCTCTTTCTGCTCCAGCAGCTTGGCAGCACCTTGGGGTCAAGAGTAGGTAAGAAATAGAAAATAATTCTGTGTGTTATATTATGACCAAGAGCGGAATGGAGATGCAATAGGAACCTCTGGAGATCCCAAAGGTCAGAGATACCAAACTCAGCCCTACTCTTAGAAGTGTTAAAAGAGCTCCAGGCTGTGTCCAGAGTGAGTCCTGCAGCAGCATCTGGCTCTGGACAACTTGAGGGTGGCTTTGGATTCACAGGCACTCTAACAGTGTGTTAATAGGATGTGGCCAGCACAGCCTCCACTGGCATGCTGGTGAACTGGGAAGGTCAATGACCCTAATTTATGGGATCCTGCCTGCCAGACCCAACTCTTCTCTCCACAAACCCTCCAGCCTCTTCTCTGGGGTTTTTCCCTCCCTTCAGCCGAGCAAACGTGGAAAATTTTGAAATCTTGGAAGCAACCTGACCTGCTGGAAAAGCACGGTTTAACGGTGGTGGCTGAGGGCCTCGGCTCCCCTCTCTGCAGGACTCCCCACCTGGCGGCAGCGTGGCGTGCCCGGCTCGGCGTGAGGGTGCTGGGATGCAGTGCCAGCTCCTGGCCCAGCAAGCTGAGACAGGCTTGGCAGGACGACCAGCAGGCAGCCTCCAGCCTGGGCTGATTCCTGGCTTCCTCCACACTCCCAAGTGTCCTGCGTTTTTGCTTGGTTGGATCATGTATTCCTCGCCTCTCTTTCCTGAAGACGAGGAGTGATTTACAGGTCTCCAGAAAACACAGCTTGGCTGCTTTGGAAGGAAAAAAAGAACCCCAACCAAACCCCTTCTCTGCTTGCTATTTCCATTGCCCAGTCGCCTTCCCACGAAGGGGGGTGGCCCCAGGACCTGCCAGCTCTTGGTGTCGCTGCCAGCCCTTGGTGTCCCCAGCAGCTCTGCACTTTCTGGAAGGACCAACATCCCCAGGGGGTGTGGGTCCCTCTTTCAAAACATTCCCACCTTGAGCTGTCTTCTCTGGAAAGTTCACGTGTCCTCTCTGGGTCGGCACCCACCCTGGGCACTTGCCTTACAAGAAGTCCCTCATGGCCAGAGAATCGCCTCACCCCGAGGAGCTCCCCCTTCCCTGGCAGCCTGAAGGGGCCCCTTGTGTGGCTGAGCCCCAAACAAGGCTCCAATTGTGTCTGTGTGCCCCCATGGTCGGGGCTTCTGCCGCGGCATCCGTGTGCTGGAGCCGTGGTAAAAACGGCTGTGTCCAACCTGCGCCCGCAGGCTCAGCTTTACGGAGCTGCTGGAGTTTGGGGAGGCTGCTATGGAGCCACAGGAATTGTGACAGGGAGGTAATGTCTTGCATTTTATGCTACTTCAGTGACAGAGACGTGGGAATAAATGTCGGCTCTCAGCATAGGAGAAGGTTGAATGCTGGCTGCCTACAAGTGCATCTCATGGCCCCCACCAGGCTGTCCCAAGGTCCACAATGGGATTTGTGGACTGAGCTGCCATGGGACAAAGCATGGCACCTGGGAGAAGGGAGCAGAGCCTGGAGCTGACCCCAAGAGCATCTCCCCGCAGCCAGGGCAGCAGTTCCCAAGCAGCAATACTGCTGCTCAGCAGGTGATGCTGGCAGCACCACATCCTCTTTTCCAAGCTGCTGTTTTCCACCACTTCTGCCTCACAGCAATATCCCATCCACCAGCTATCCCAGTGGGATTTTGGGTGTGGTGTGCTCAAGGCAAATAGGGAGTAGCGGGGCAGCCCGTGGGTCTCCCACCCCATATGAAGAGGGTCCCCACCCCGGGGCATCCTTGTGCCGGTGGTGGGCGCTGGCACTGGCATTTGAGGCTCAGCTGGCAGCAGTGGCACAGCCAGCCCTGCCTGGGCATGAGGATCAGCGCCAGCCCTCGCCGGGGGATGAATGGGGAGACAAACAGAGCTGCTACTGTTGGGGCAGCCCAAGGCCCCCGCTCCGCCTCAGCTTTTCTGCAGATGAGGGGGTGCCCTTTCATCCTGCTCTCTGCAAAGGCAAGCAGCCTCCCCCAACAGCGTCTCTGTGCAGCTAAGAACTGACCCAGCACCAGGGAGAAGCACGGGGATAAATCCTGGTTGTGATCCTGTTGGGTCCCGTGATATTACAAGCCAAGAGAAATGTCCTCATTATTTCCAGAATATTGAAGTCTAATAAATCCTGTCCTGCCTTATAGGATTTATTTCTCTGTTCATTGCTAGGAGACTCAGTCCCGTGTAATCCTATTGCTGCTCCAGGAGGTGGGGAGCAGCTTTCTGAAGCGTGGACCTGGCAGGGCTGTGGGTGGGAGCAGGCAGCCCTGGATGGAGCTGCTGGTTCCAGCAAACATCCAGTGCCAACCCCTTTCCCGGTATGGCTTGCTGTCCCAGAGCTGTGCCAGGCCTGTCATGGGCTCACCAAAATGCATCTCATCTGATGGTTGCGGCACGGCTGGGCCAAAGGGACATTAATTGCCAATTAGCCAATTAATATGGCATGGCACAGCACAGTCTGCTCCCCCTGTCCCATGCATGTCTGCCATGCTCTCCCAAATCCCACTTTAAAGTCCTCTTATGCCTTTGTACACCAGAACCAGCGGGAAAAGCTGGGAAAAGCCGGGAAAAGCCAGGCTCAGCACAGCCAGCCCCCTGCAGCCACGGGCACAGCCTACCCAGTGTGGAGCCAGCCGTGCCTGGCTCGTCGTACACCAGGGACTCTCCAGAAGACAATGACAGACACATGAATATGGCTGGAAATTTTGCCACTGAAGTGTTTTCCATAGCAACCGTTGCTGGGACAACCTACATCCCAAGCAGCATCCACCCCGAAACACCCAGCCCTCTGTCCACCGAGCCGGCAAAGAACCACGGCATGGGACTGGTGGGACCCTCGCTGTACTCCACCACAAGGATGCTCTGGCAGCACCAGTGCTGCTCTGAACATCCCCAGTGCCACAGGGCCCCTGTAATGCTCCACTTTTCATCTTCTTTTTGGCATTTCAACTTCTCAGAGGTGGGAGAAGCCGAAGAGAGACCTGTTGGTGCCTGCCGCCCCCCGGGCGCTTGGCTGTGGATGCAGCGGTGAGCAGGGGCTGTTGCCAGCTCCGGGTGCTCAGCAGATGCAAGCAGTGATTTTGGCTCCAGTGGACTGAAAATGGGATCAGGTTTGACAGAGAACACTTTGATCTGAGCAGCAACACAGGGAGAAGGAAAGATGAAATCTCCACTGCCTGTAAGTCCAAAAGCAGGGAGCTTGCGGCCCCTCGGCACCTGCCTGAAGCTGTATGGTGGGAGCTTCACCCTGGGGACACCCCAGGGATCCCAGGAGACCCTTGCTGGTGGCTCCAAAGCAAACACATCCTTGAGCCGGGTCTCCAAAGCAAACACACCATGGCCTCATGGGATCAGCTGCAGTGGTGGGAGAGGGGCTGGGGACCTCAGAGCCCATCCCAGGAATGCCCGTGGCACTCAGTCCCTGTGCTGTCACCGCTGTCACCAACAAGAGGAAACCACAGTGCTCTGGCTGCGCCTGCCGGGGCAGCTGCGGTTTGCGGGTGTGACCGCAGTCTCTGCCTCCGGATATCTCCCACCCTCGGCCGTGCCTCAGTTTCCCTTTCAGCCAGCGAGGCACAGGGAAACCTGCCCTCGAGCAGGGGCCGTGGTGGCAGCTCGTGGGGAGCGCAACAAGCCCCACTTTTTGGGGGAGGGTTTGTGTTTGCGGTCTGGCCTCTGTGCTGATGTGGCCCAAAGGTAATCCCAGAGGGTGAGAGGAAATGCCATCGCGGGGACAGAAGGCAGGAGCACAGTCAGGGGCACATTCCTGGCCTGCCCCCACATGCAGGGCTCGCTCGCCGCCCACGGATCTCGCCCATGTGCCCCTCCGTGGCCCCCCCACGTGTGTCCCCGCAGGTCCTGTGCCTCCCCCAGCCCCCAGGGAGCTCCACAGCCACCCCTCCCACCGGCTCCCAGCTCCCTGCAGATGGTGGTGGGTCACATGGCGGGCCGTGTGTGCTGTGGCATGCTACCTGTGCCATGGTGGGCCATGTGTGCTCTCTGCCCTGGTGCGGCCACGTGAGCCACTACACCCACACCCAGCCATTACCTGCCCCTTATGTCCCCCTGCCATTGCACACTCCATCCATTACACACCCCAGGGCACCCCAGTTACACTCATGTCACCCTTTGTTGCACCCCTGTTACACACCCATTAACCTTTAAGGCCCCTTGCTCACTACACACTCTTTGTCCTTCATTTGCACACGCATTCCACACCCATAAAGCTTTTGTTGCACGCCCATTGCACGCCCCTTACACGCTGCCCTTCCCTGCACAGCTGTCATACAGCTGTTGCACAGCCCTTACCCTTTGTTGCACACCTGTTACACACCCACTGCACGTTAGGCGCTCACTGCCCTACATCGCACACCTTTCTTTACACCTCGCACGCCCTTTACACACCCATTGCACGCCCTTTGCACGCACATTACACACCTTACACACCCTTTGCACGCCCTTTACGCGCACCTTACACACACGTTACACGCCCGCCCACGGGCTGGCCCCGCCCCCTCGCTCTGGCCCCGCC
>VXBX01003292.1:22927-35782 GCA_013400415.1 Scytalopus superciliaris | reverse complement strand
CCAACCTGGCTCTGGGCACTCCCAGGGACGGGGCAGCCCCAGCCAGGGCCTGCCCAGCCTCACGGGGGGGAATTCCTTCCCAACATCCCATCTATCCGTAGGTTTATTTCCCTCGGGAGGGCGGCGGGAGGGGTGTCCAAGTGTCCGTGGTGCCCCCCGCAGGTGACGCCGCCGCGGCCGATGTTGCCGGTGCCGATCCCGGAGGATGAACAAGCCCCCGGGCCTGCAGCACGACCTGGAACGCAGCCTGCCGGCCATCGCCTCCATCAGCTCCTCCCTGTCCCAGAGCCAGGCCTTCTCCCCGTACTTCTTCTCCCCGGAGAAGAGGAAAGCCATCTCGGATGTGAGGAGGACCTTCTGCCTCTTCGTCACCTTCGACCTGCTCTTCATCTCCCTGCTCTGGATCATCGAGCTGAACGTGAGCCGGGAGGGGGCGAACCCGGGAGTCCCTGCCCTCTGTAAACCCGGCTCCCCCAGTTAATTGCTCTGTCCCAGCACTCCCGGGACGGATCTTTGTTTGCTCTTCCCAGTGCCGGGCCAAGAAGCCGCCGTTCCTTTGTGTAAACTGCAGTCCGGCTCGTTTCCTGCCCCGGGGCTGCCCAGGGTCGTTAACACTGTCCTTGTGACTCTGTTGTGTTGCAATGCAACCCGGGGCTCCTGGAATCGCCGGGTTGAGCCAAATTTCTCTCCTGCTCCCTGCGTTCCTGTTCGCCGAGCAGGGGAGGATCCTCGAGGGGCTCTGATCCCGAAATACCACTGCTAATCTCAGCTTTGGAAAGCTGGAGGTGCTGCTGCACCTCCCAAGGGACTGTGGAGAGGAGCGCGAGGGGTTTGGTCCCCTCCGAGTGCCACAAAATTGCTGCCTTTGCTCCCTGTTGCAACCACCGGGGAAATCCAGTTTATTCACCTCAGTCCCACCGGGTCCAAGTCCCTCCCTGGGCTATATTTTGCTTTTATTTTCCCTGGACTGGTCCTGACTGGTTTTCAGGCACTCCGTGTCCTCCCCGGGAACAGATGATCAGATAGACCCTGGGCACTGGATCCCGGGCTCACTTACAGCTCTTATCTCTGCCCCTCTTATCTCTGGGTGTCTGCACTTAACAACGGATTGCCCTGGCAGCGGCTCCTCACCCTGCCCTGAGCCCCGAGACCCCCCTGCCCCTCACCCCCGTAGGAAAAACCACCTCCCAGCCAGCATTCCAGCCGTGCCAGTGCTGTCCTGCACGCCCAGTTTGGACCCCGGCCCCCTGCTCCTGTCCCAGTTGTCCCAGAGAGAGGTGCTGCCTCCAAACCAGCACTTCCAGCCCCGGGGAGATAATCCTGGCTCGGTCACCAGGGTGATGCTGAGCGTGGGTCGTGCAGGTAGCCATTAATGAGTGACTAACTGCTGATATTTGGGCCCCGAGCCGAGATGCTGCATATTTAAAGCTCTTAGAGCAGCTTATTTGCCTGGTTATGAAGAGCAACGATTTGGATATCATGACTAATGTGCCTCTTTTTTTTTTTTTTTTCCCCTTCCTATTTTATCCAACGGTTTCCTTCTCTCCCAGATAAGCAAATTGCTGAGCAAATTGCCCCTCGTTAAGAGCAAACTGTAATTCTGCAGAGACAAAGAAATGCCTCAGGTCGTTTGTCTGCCTTGTCCACAACCTCTGTTTGAACTGAAAACACCCCCCAAAGACCATCACCCAGAGCTTTCCCTGTGTCTCATCCCTCCTGGAGCACCCCCTGGAGTCCCCCTGGTGTGGGAAAGAGGCTCTTGGTGGCTCTTTTTGCCCCTCTCTGCCTGGATTTTAAGCCAGAGGAGCGGATTTGGGTGTTGGAAATCAGCACATGGAGGTGTTTAATGTCCCTGCCTGCCCAGCTCGTGAATCCCAGGGGGAATGTGCTGTGGGATCCCCCCTGTTCCTGTGCTGGGCAGTATTTGCATCCCAGGTGAATTCCCTGCCCCAGCATGAGTTCCCTATCCGTGCACTCAGCAGCTTCCCCCTTTTCCCCTGTCTCCCCTCAGACCAAGGATGGCATCCAGCAGAACCTGAGGAGTGAAATCATCAATTACAAGTTCAAGACCTCTTTCTTTGACATATTTGTGAGTATCTCAGCCCCCTGCCGGGGGGCAGGGAGGGGCTGGGGGGCTCCCCAGCCTCCAAGCCTTGAGTCCCAGCCGGTCTCAGCCATGACCCTGCCTGTCCCTCGGGAGCTGGCACCTGCCCCTGCCCCCCCAGCAGCTGGCAGAGGGGCAGGGGCAGTGACTGGTGCCCCTGGGGGGGTGTTTGTGCAGCTCCTGGCCCTGTTTCGTTTCGTGGTGCTGCTCCTGGGCTACGCCATCGTCCGCCTGCGCCACTGGTGGGTCATCGCGGTAAGAGCCACTTTGGCCTCTCCTGGTCTCATTTCCCCTCCCCCCTTTGGCCTTCACAGGGGTCTGAGCCGCCTCAATTTGTGTTTCAGATCACTACACTGGTCTCCAGTGCCTTCCTGATTGTGAAGGTCATCCTCTCCGAGGTCGGTTTCCCTGCGCTCGCGCTGTGGTTTCTCCGTGCTGGTTTTTGTTCCCCTGTTTGGGTAATTCCCTGTGGTTTCTTCCACGCAGCTTCTGGCCAAAGGGGCTTTTGGCTATTTGCTTCCCATTGTCTCGTTTGTCATTGCTTGGCTGGAGACCTGGTTCCTGGATTTTAAAGTCCTCACTCAGGAAGCAGAAGAGGAGCGATGTGAGTGCCTTGCTCCTCTCTGGCAGGGGTGGGTTGGATGGGAGCACCAGGACTGGGGTTGCTCTTGCTTTGGCAGCACCTTGACCTGACATTTCTGGAGAAGGGATCTCCAGGCTGGCTGGGATGGGGAGTGCCTGACTCAGCTCTCTTACGGTGCACAAGTCCCTTCAGGGGAAGAAAAATACCAGATTATAAAAAGCATCTTTTAATTCAGGGGAGAAAAGTGTGCCAGATTCCCCACTGTCTGGATCCAGTGCATGGGAGAAAGTGTTGGGAAGCAGTGAGGCAAATGCCAGGTGGAGTGTTGGACTCCCTGTCCTTGGTCTCTGTGTTTGGATCTGGCTGGAGACCTTTCCAGGGGAGGGATTGCTGCAGTCACAGACATTTTATGGGGCACTGTGTGAGTTATGGGGTGTGAAATTTTACAGCCTGTGGCCGCTGAGGTCACACTGAGCAGAGACTGAGCCTGACCTAATGCTTTGCACATCGCCCTGTAACTTCCAGGCTCCTTCCAGGGAGCAGGTGCTCGGCCTGGGCTGGAATAGCTGCCCATTCCTGCAGCAGCACAAGGAGTTTGTCCCCTTTCCAGGCGTCCCTGGCTGGGAAGTGGCACTAAACGGGGGGGTGTTTGTCAGGCAGGGCTGGATCAGAAGTGCTGTGACTGACTGGAAAGCACCAGAGGATGTTTGGGTCTTGCAAGAAGGCTTTAAGATGAAAAATGATCAAGTGTTTAATGCCTCTATTGGATTAGGCTCAGGTTCCAAATTGCTTCCAGGGGAAGCTCTTATTTAATTAGATGCTTAATCGCCTTTGGATTATTTGACAGGCAGAAGAGCCCATTGATCTCTGGGCAGATAAAACCTCTCAGACAAAAGATGAGGCTGCAGGAGCTGCAAAGCTCCTGGGCTGGCTGGGAAACGACAGGGAGAAATGTAGGAAACCAGTGGCTGGGAGGGCGTTTGGGCAGGGCTGGGGGATCCCTGGGGGGGGTGCTGGGTGTGTAAGTCCCTGTGCTGCCCTCCCCAGGGTTCCTGGCAGCCCAGGCTGCGGCTTCACGGCCCCTGCTCTACCCCCGGGCCCTCTCCGAGGGGCAGTTCTACTCCCCCCCCGAGTCCTTTGCAGGTAAGTCCTTCTGTTCCCCTCCCCAAGTCCTCCCCTCCCTTCCCAGCTCATTCCCACATGGCATTCCTCACCTCCATCACCCCTTCCCCGAGCTCTGTCTCATTACCCCAGCCCTTGGCAGAGCCTCTGAGCACTGGCACTGCCAAACAGAGCTGCCTGTCCTGACCCTGCACCTGTACCTGGGCAGGGCTGGCACTGCCACGCTGTCCCCACGTGCCTGGATGCAGCTCCGTGGGAAACTGGAGCCTTGTGTGGGCTTGGGATTAAATCCTCTGAGCTGCCTGCTCTTGGAGAAAGCTGCCTGGGGAGGAGGGCACGGGCAGGGGAGGCACAGGGCTGGCAGCACGTCCCTGCCCTGTGGCACTGCCCTGGGGACACCAAATGTGCCAGCACCAGGGACCTGGAGTGGGAAATGTCACCTGGCACTGTTATCCTGGTGTAGGTGACACCCAGGATGAGCTGTCACCCTCACTGATGGCCCTTCCCACGGGATGAGGGGCAGGGATTGAACACTGTCCCCCACCAGAGGGTCAGAGGGGGGTTGTACCAGTGGGATCCTCATTAACTGTGGATTAATTGGGTGTTTCCCGTAGGGTCGGACAACGAGTCGGATGAGGAAGGAACAGGGAGGAAGGCCTTGACAACTCAGGTAAACTGAGGCAGCCCAGCCTGAGCCTGTCCCTGTCCCTCTCCAGGCTGAGCTGGCACTGTGGGAATCTCACCAGTCCTGTGGCCCCATCAGGACCTGTTTGCCCCCCATCCCACCTGGGGACATGTGGCTGAGCCCCTCGTGGCCACCCCAGGAGGGGTTTTCTGAGCCCCCCAGCTTTACCCCACTCCCCCAGGGCTGTGTGCTCTTCCCTGCAGCATCCCACAGGGATGTGTCCTGCCTGTGTCCCCTTCCATCCCTGTTTTTTTGGCCACGCACCAGGATGGGCATCACCTCACTGCCCCCATGACTTGCAGGGTGGCCCTTCAGCTCCCCAAAACCTGGCTGGGCACAGACTTTGTGGTCCTGCTGCCATTTACCCCGAGCTGTGGCTCCTGCAGGAAGGAAGCTGCTCATCCCAGAGCCCTTTGCCTGCTGGAAACCCTCGCGCTGAGGCGGGAGCCGCAGCTGGTGTGTGGATCCAAGCCAGGGCAGGGAGCGTGACTTGGAGCTCCAAAACGAGGCCTCTGTGACCCAAATTAAGAGATTTCTGATCCCCTTTCCCTCTGCCAGCCCGGGGAGGGGGGAGCAGCCTTACACACCCCCCTTACACCCCCCCCTCAGGCTTCCTGCACGCCCAGCTCACGAAATCCTCTCTCCTTTCCCAGGAAAAGGAGTACGTCCGACAAGGCAAGGAGGCCATGGAGGTTGTGGACCAAATCCTCGCCCAGGAGGAGAACTGGAAGTTCGAGAAAAACAATGCAAGTGTGGTGTGACCCCTCCCAGCTGGCAGAGGGCATGGATGGCTTAGCAAAAACCGGGACAAACGAGGCTTTGGAAACCTCCTTGCGCCATGAAAAATTAACAAGCGTTACAATTACCTGATTGAATTAGGAACCTCTTCCAGTTCAGTTAAATGTAAAATCCCCTCTTATTTAATTAGACGTTTAATTGCCTTGCAGTTTGACAGGAGAGACCCCGTCCCTCCTCCCTCTGGCCGGCGGGTGGGCAGGGGTTGGAGGGCTCACCTTCGGGATGAGCACAGGAATGTTGCTCCCGTGGCTCCAGCTCGGCCCTTGCTCCACGGAAAGGTGGCTTTGAGCCTGCTGGAGGGGCTCAAACTGGAGCCTTGTCCCACGTGGGACCAGGAGAGTGTGGGGCACAAACTGCTCCTCCCACCCCCAAATCCACTGGTGTCCCCCTTCCCAAGCACAGGGACCTGGAGTGTAAATCTGGGACGTGTCTCTGCCCACCCCAGAGTTTTCTGGGGTGCCCAGAGCTCTCACTAGTGGGGAGAAGGAGGTGGAAACACAACTCTGGGGGGGGGGCTGCCAGCCCTGCAAAGTGCTGTCTCATCTGGTGTTTCAAATTCCCCTGTCAAGTGATCCTTTGTCTGATGCCAAACTAGCTGGGCAGATTGTTTTCTTTTTCCAAAGGGGGATGGATTTAAATAGACTAATCAGAGTTTAACACAGGGCTAACGATGAAAGGTTTTCATCTGCCCAGCCCCAGCCCCTCCAGGGAGGCTCTTCCCCAGTGTAGGTAACACTGGCACTGAACCCTCTCTCCTACCCCGGTGCTACAAAGAGAATTTGACCTTGACGTGGGCTTTGCAGGCTGGCACGGGGTGGATTCTTTTTCTGTCTCATCCCTGCTGCCTCTCTGGGTATTGTTTTGTTGATGGAAGTTTGGGCATGGCCAGCTGAAATGTGCTCGGGGCAGTTTGCGGGCCTGCTTGTGGGGGGGCAAGGGGACATTGGAGGGGGTCCCTCGGGGTGACAGGAGCCTTGGTGTTCTACCAAACTTCACCCCAATTCCTTTTACTTACATAAATACAACTTCCTTGTCTCTTGCACAGGACTTTGGTGATGTTGTTTACACTTTTGAAATCCCTTTCCATGGCAAGACCTTTATTTTAAAGGTAAGAACCTTCCTGGATCGATTCCTTGGCCAGTCTGGCACAGGCAAAGGGCCACAGCTCGGCTTTCAGGACAGGTCAGGCTGCAGAACACACTCCCCGTGCTCGAGACAGATGAACTGCACTAGGGAATCTCTCCAGGAAAGCCCCTTGGCCGGCAGACAAACTCCCCAGTAAATATCCCAGGCCCCAGACTCTGCTGGGAGAGCCGGGAGCAGGTGACTGCGAGACTCGCTTCCAGCCTCAGCATCTCGGACTAATCTGACCAAGGAGGCTAATTGGAACTAATTGCCAGCAAGACCAGGGCTGAGCAGGCGTCTGCTGCTGCCTGGCACCGGGCAGGGCTGCTCGGAAGTGCCTTGCTCCGTGCCCTCTCCCAGGCTGGAGTGCCTTGGCTGGGAACCACGCTCTAATGAAGCGGCGGCGCTGCCGTGGCTTCTCTTTGTTCCAGTGCATATGTTGCCTCGCTGGCAGGAGCTGCCAGTGGAGCAGCTCTGTGTGTTCACCAGGAAAAGCTGGATGGACCCACTCCGCTGTGTTAACTGTTTGCCTGCAAAGATCCCCAGTCCCGTGGGGGTGGGATGGGGTGGGATGGATGTTGGGTGTGCTGGAGGTCAGAATGGCTCGAAGAGTCAAAAATGTGGCTTGCCAAAGCAGTGGTGCACAGGGAGCTGCTGGGAATTGGGGTGCAGGGTGGGAGGGGAGGCAAACAGGCAGACTCCTGCCCTCTCACCTGCACAGAGCTCGGTGCTCCCAAACCCTGAGCTCTGTGTGTCCCCCCTGCCCCCACGTGTGCCCTGGGAGCACTGGGACAGGGGTGACACCCGTGGCTTTGCATGTACAAGAGCCAGGCCACCCCCACCCCTCCCCTCTGGTATGATCCCCCTTGTCCTTTGTGTCCTGCCCTGTGTTCCTTAAAACCAGTCTTGCCCAAGGGGAGCAGAGGGACTGGCTGACTGCTCTGTCTGTGTCCTCAGGCTTTCCTGCAGTGCTCTCCCGAAATGGTTTACCAGGAGGTGATTCTCCAGCCGGAGAAGATGATCCTGTGGAACAGAACAGTGGCAGCGTGCCAGGTGAGCGTGCTGGACAAAGATGGCTTAATCACAGGAGCTCCTTGGAGCGGAGAGCTGGAGCTTCCCAGCCCAGCCCAGGCTGCTGGCAGTGCCCAGGCCGTGCTGGAGCCGAGCTGGGTCCCAGTCACTGAGGCGTTAAATCTCCGCCGCTCAGCCGAGCGCTGCGCCGCAGCCGCTGCCTCAGCCCGGCCAAGAGCCCGTGAGGTGGGCAGGGAGAGGGGCCAGGGCTGAGCCAAGCCTGCCTGTGCCCAGTGGAGGGTCTGGGCATTGTGCTGGGGAGCTGGAGGTGACACCTGTGCCCCCGCAAAACACTCAGGAGGCAAACCTGTCACACACCGCCAGCGAGCTCGTCCCCCTCGGCTGCCAAGGACCCTGTGGGTGCTCTGTTCCCAGTGCTGGTTTCGGGGACAGTCTGTATCCCTTGGCTCTTGGCACTTGGAGGCACAGCCTGAGCAAATCTCTCTGGGTTTTGCTGATTCCCCTCCCCAGATCCTGCAGCGGATCGAGGACAACACGATCGTCTCGTACGACGTGGCGGCCGGAGCTGCCGGAGGGGTGGTTTCCCCAAGGTCAGTTCCGCCCACACTGAGCCCCCAAACACCCCCCAAAACACGGGGTGAGCCCTCTGAGGGCACTGGGAATGCCTGCACTGGCTGGGAGCTCCGGTGTCACCGTGGCATGACCCTCCCAAGGGCGAGCAGCCCCTGAAATCTCCTCCAGACATTCCTGGCAGGATTGTGGGAGCTCCAAACCTCAGGCAGCCGCTCGGTCGGGCTCCCGGATATCAGTGCTTTGTCCCTGTGTTGACACGGCCCTGCCACAGCCTTTCCCAGCAGGCTGGGGAGCAGGGTCTGCTCCTTCCACATGCCAGGGGTGTGTGTTGTGAGCAGGCAGTGCCCTTTCTTTGCTCAGGGATTTCGTGAACGTGCGTCGGATCGAGAGGAGAAGGGACAGGTACGTTTCCTCAGGGATATCGACCACGCACAGCCTGAAGCCTCCGCTCTCCAAGTACGTCAGGTAAGAGGCAGGGGCTGTTTTCCTGAGCTGGGATCGCTCCCTTCAAGTGGAGCTTCAGGGCAAAGAGCCACTCAGCTGCAAAGCCTGCTGCCTTCCTGGCAGGGTTTGCAGGAAGCCGAGCTATTTGTGGAGCTAAGCCTCGCTTCCCTTGCTCGTCTCCCTTTGTTCAAGAAACTCTCTGTGCTGTCAGTGTTGCTGGGGCGTTTCCCAGCTCAGGGGAGTGGAGGTGCCGACCAGTCACAGCACCAACGCCATCCCAGTCCACATCCTGTTTATGCAGCAGTCAATTCCCAAGCAGGAGTTGCAGAGGGGCAGTAAACAGCTGGCTGTGGCTCCCAGCCTCTCACATGCCTTGTGCTCCTCGTAAGCCGAATCCAAGACGTGGAGAGAAGGTCCCCTGGGTGAAAGAAGGATGGGCCAGCTCCCAAAATCTCGGCAGGGCTTTGGCCTGCCCTGTGCTGAAGGGCCAGGCTGGTGCTGGATCCTGGCAGGGTTGGGCCCAGCAGACAAGGACTCCTTGTTCCATCCCAGCTGTGCCGCCGTGCGCTCCGGCGGCGCTTTTCCTAATAATCCAGTTAAAGTAATTGCCACTTTATCTCAGAGCTGCCTCACTCTGTTTAAGAGCTGGGGACTTCAGGGCCTGCAAAAATCCTTTGCCAAATGCACCCAGCAGAAACAGGGCATTCTGAGGAGGGAAGGGAGGTCTGTGTTTGGGCTGGGTGCATGCACAGCTCCCGTCTCCGAGACGGATCGGATGGTGCCAGGGAGGATTGGGGGGCTGGAGGGATGAGATCCTTGTCCTGAGCCTGTCCTGAGCACACAGGGCTTCCCTGGGACCTCTTGGTTGTGCCTGCCTGGGAAACCTTCCCGTGGGGAAGAGCTGGCACCATCCAGAGGCAGAGCTGCTGCCAGTGCCAGGCGGGATCCGTGCGGAGCATCCCGGAGCGATGCAGAATTCCAGCCAGCCCTGGCCCTGACTGATCCTCTTGGCTCTCCTCCACAGGGGTGAGAATGGACCTGGAGGATTCGTCGTCCTGAAGTGTCCCAGCAACCCCAGGGTCTGCACCTTCATCTGGATTCTCAACACGGATCTGAAGGTAAAGCCAGTTCCTCGCCCCCAGCACAGCTCACCTGTGGGCTCTGGCATCCCGAGGCCCTGCTCCTGCTTCCCAGCAGCCACAGAAGTGGTTCCTTGTCACTCACTGTCACTCAGATACAGCAGCTGGAGGTTAAACTACCCAAAAACCCGCCTCATTGCTCCAATGGGAGGTGGGAAAGCTCTTCCTTACCTGGAATAGCTCAACCTCTGCATGCAGGACTGGGGGAGAGGAGACTTTTATCCAGTTTGGGGACCAGAAACAGCTAGCTGGGGTAATTGTGCCTGGCTGCTCCCAGGAACACTCCCAAAGGGGCAATTCCCCACTCCCACATTCCCCAGGACAGCTACGGCCACCCGGTATCCCCGCCCCGGGGAACAGGGTGACCCTGGTCGGCAGCTATTTGTGGAGCCGCCGGTGTCCTTGCCGGTGTCCGGGACAAAAGGCAGCCCGGCAGGGCCCGGGATGGGGCGGGTGTGGCCCCGGGAGCGGAGCTGGCCCCGCTCCTTCCCCCGCGGGAGGTTCACGTGGTAGCGGCGCTGCCGCAGCAGCACAAAGGCTCCATTCATCGCGGTGCTGCAGCGCTGCGGCCCCCAACCCTCCCTCCCTCTCTCCCTCCCTCCTTCCCCTCCCACGGCCCTCTCCCCTCCCCTCCCCCTGAGCCCAGCCTTGCCGAAGGCTTTGGGAAGGCTTTGGGAAGGCTGAGCAGTGGGGCAGTGCCCTCCCGCCCCCCTCCACGCTGTGCCAGGGATGTGCTTTTGACTTCGCGGATCTGGCTGCGATGCCTGTAACGGGTTTGGGGGAAGGGGGGGGGGAAACAAACCCCTCTGATGGGGCTCGGAAAGAGAAAGAGGTTCCTTGTGCTTCCTGGGCCGGAGCCGCCTCCGCTGTGGAAGGAATTCCGGAGCGGCCAAGCTATTAATAACCCCCCAACTGCTCCCAGCGCCTTCCCGAGGGGCTCTGCCAGTGCCCAGAGCCCCTCCAGAGCTCCTCGATGCTTCCTTTGGCCCTGGAGGGTTATTTATAGCCCATGGCTCATCCCTTCCTTCGCCACGGGGGAGGATCCCGCACGTGTGTGTGTTTGGGTCCGCAGCTCCTGTCAGGAGGTGACTGAAATGGCCCCTGCCCTGGAGCAGTGGCCTCGCACTCTGCTGCCCTTTAATCAGAGGGAAAACCCTCTCCAAGGAAAAACCTGTGCTGAAACACCCCCCAGCCCGAGGGGAGGGGGGTGTCCTGTGCCTGCCTGACCCCCAGGGTAGGTGGCCACTCATCCCTCCGTGTGCCTCGGGACCCCCCGAGCAGCTCCCAGCCCTGCCTGGGCTCCCTCCCCCCACAGAGACTGGGATTATTATTTTTTCCTGGCTCTCCCATCAGGGAGCCGAGGCCGAGGCGGGTGGGGGTGAGTCGTGCAGGGCTTTTTTCGGGAGATCAAACCACGTTGCAGTTCCTCCCCCGGACCGGAGCTCCGCGGGAGCCGCAGCTCCGCGCCGTGGTGCTCCTGCATCCCTGGAAACCCCTGGAGGAGCCCCCAGCCCCAAACCCCTCTCATGGCTCCGTGTCCCTGTCCCTGGAACCCTCTGGGACGGGATGAGGAGCAGCCCCCAGTCTCTAACTTGTGCTCACGATTCTGTGTCCCTGGAACCCCCTGGGACAGGATGGGGCGCAGCCCCAAACCTCAGTCGTGGCTCCGTGTCCCTGGAACCCCCAGGGGGGGACGGGGGCAGCCCCCAGCCCCAGCCCTCGATGTGGGGCAGCCCCCCAGCCCCAAGCCTCTCTCATGGCCCCCACTCCTGTCCCTGCAGGGTCGCCTGCCCCGCTACCTGATCCACCAGAGCCTGGCAGCCACCATGTTCGAGTTCGCCTTCCACCTGCGCCAGCGCGTGGCCGAGCTCTGCTCCAAGCCCTGAGGACGTTCCCTGCCCTCTCTGCCCTGGAGGGGGGGAACAGGACCCTGCACCCCCCCCAGGAACGGGACCCCCACCCTGTGACCAGCGCTGGGCTGAGCCTGGGGGGGCTCAGCTCCTCCTTCCACGACGGTTCCCCCTGAGTGGGGCCCTGCAACCACTGACTGTTACGTGCCAAACCCCCACCCTGCCCTTGCCTGGGGCTGGGCTGGGCCCCCCTGCCCCACACGGGGGTTTGGGGGCTCAGTTATAACCCCCCTGCCCCACACAGGGGTTGGGGGCTCAGCTGTGACCCCCCTGCCCCACACAGCGGTTGGGGGCTCAGTTATAACGCCCCTGCCCCACACAGGGGTTGGGGGCTCAGCTGTGACCCCCCTGCCCCACACAGCGGTTGGGGGCTCAGTTATAACGCCCCTGCCCCACACAGGGGTTGGGGGCTCAGCTGTGACCCCCCCAGATTCCTGTCCTTGCACCCCATTCCATGAGGAAGGGGGGGATGGATGTGGAGGCCACAGGGGGGGGTGAGGACTGAGCTGAGCCCTGTGCCAGGCTCTGCCCCTCCAAAGTCGGGGTGAAGGCACAGCCTGTGCCCCCCCAGGCCCACTGTGCCCCCCACCCCGGGGCAGTGCTGGAACTGCACAACCCCCCCCAATTTGGGGCCGGCTGAGCNTCTGGGAGGGGGGAATTAAAGCCTTGCACTGTTTGCAGCTCGTTGTCACCCTCGTGCCCTTCACCGGAGTCGCAGCCCCTGCCAGCCCAGGGCTGGGGGCACCCCGAAGCCCCCCCGGGCCCAAAGGGTGGGGGTCTCCAGCCTGCTTTGGCCATTGGCCATGGGTGTCACTGCCCCCCACCCTCTGGTGGCACCGGCATCTCCATCCACATGGAGCCTCCATGTCTGCACTGGTTGCCCCCCAACCCTTGGTTCTCTGCTGTGGGACCCCCACGGCCGGGGGGTGTCTGGGTGGGGCTGCAGCCCCATATCCTCCCCCCTGTCACCAGCTACATCCCTGCGACCCCCAGGCCACTGGCACCCGGCAAGGGCCTATTATCAGCCCTATAAACAGCCTGTTTGGGGGGCCCTGAGACCAGGAACCCCCCTTGTCCTGAGGGGGGACACACTGGGAGGGACCCCAAAGCCCCTCTGAGGGCAGAGGTGGCGCAGGGTGGCAGTGCCACCCCCACCTCCATTGACCCCTCCAGGGTTTTGGGGGGCAGGGAAAGGCCAGACGTGCCCTGGGTGGGGGCCAGGGGGGTCCTGCCGGTGCCATCACGTTGCTGTCAGAGCTGGGGGGGCCCCACCCGTGGGTGGCACACACGGGACGACACGTGTCAGCAGTGCCACCCCCCCCTCTTCTCTCACCCCCCTT
>VXBX01003289.1:3037-15416 GCA_013400415.1 Scytalopus superciliaris | reverse complement strand
GGACAGCTTATTTTGAACCAGAATTCTACAATGAATGCAAAGTAATAATCATCCAGATTGCTCCTGAATGCTTTGCTCTGTGACCAGAGATTTGCAAGGTAAACAGTGAATATCTTTTAACGTGGGTTTAAGCTGGACATTTGATACCTAGAGAAAAATAAGCAGGAAGGTGAATGAAGCAGTGGATACATTTCTGAGGAATGAAGTCAGTAGATTGCAAGTGACAGGTTCAATTACTGGTCTGTGGACCAGTGACACATCTGCCTTAAACTCTGAGAAATGGGCAGTGGAAAAGGGATGAATAACTCTTAAGATTTGGAAAAAATATGTAACCATTCGGGCAGAAAATTAGCAATTACATTTTGTGCCATCAGTAATAAGTATTTCAACAAAGATCTTAGGTTAACATCAGAGCGTGTGACAGTGTATCAACCATTACACCTGTGTTCAATCAGCAACCACATCCCTCAATGTGATACTGAGCTGCTTAGTTCAAATGTGGCTTGTTCAGTGATAGGTAAGATGACTGATCTGCTACCAAAGTATTCAAAAGCAATTTATTTCATAGTCTTGATGTTGACTGTTGAAAGATTTCTTTTTTTTTTTTTTGAAAGTGTGCATTGATAATTTTTCTCTTTGTGCTTTTGTTCTGAAATCCCAGACCATTCCCCTCCAAACATACACACTGTCACATATGCCTCCACAAACCACTACAAACAGATAAACATGTTAGACATGCAAGCAATATATTTGCTAGTAATAACTAGGCAAGTGGTAAACCAGCTTACTGAATTAAGAAAAATGGAACTCTAGGCATTTCCACCTTGATATGGAGTCAAAAGTCATAATATAGAAGCTAAGTTCATTACTATTATTACATCATGAAAAAATAAAATTTAGTGTCAAAAGCCAAACTGATGAATATCTGATCAATGAAAAATAATACATTAAAATAGGACAGCTTTATAAATTCTAAAAATATGCCTCTGTTTCCACTTTCTAAGTTACACATTTTTGAAGGGATCTTAAAAAGTGTGGTGAATGTTTTCATCAGTTTTCATCAGAAATTAGCATGTTCTCAAAAGTTTTTACCACAAAAAAGTTCTGCCTCTACAGCTAAGGACAGAAATGGTTTGTCCATGCTGACTGATTTCTCAACATTGTTTGTTTATATGTTCTTTTTTGAAGTTGCTGAGGTTTTTTGTTTGGGTTTGTTTGTTTGTTTTTCTTGCTGTGTGTTTTGGTCCTTTTGTCTTTTGTTTTGCTTTTTAAATCCCACTCTTCATGTCTTTCTGAGTTAAGTTCATATTGCTGGCAGAAGTTTCTGTCAGCATACCTGGCTAAATCTAAAACACCTGTTACTACACCCATAGCACAGAGATGACTCCAAACTTCCTAGTTGTCTATGGGACTTGGAACACTATTTAGGTATTCTAAGCTCTTCACCATTACTGTTTCATTGGTAATAACCTTATATTGAGGTATCATTAAAACATGTGGTGCAGACATACTCTCAGTGCATTCCTCTCAGAACACCTCTCAGTTCGTTCAGTATGAACTGAAGGTCATGAAAAGGAAAACAAATGAACAAAAACCACAACAAAATGTAAACAGTGAAATGTATGGAACACATTCATGACACTGAAAGGTGTAAAATCTAATTAGCAATCCCAATCCCAATATTTATGTTGACCCTAACTTGCTCCACATTAAATGTTTTCACACACACCCCATGCCTTTGACTTTGAGGAAATATAAGAATTCCAAGTATTCTGTTCCTGTTCAAGCCTAGCAGATAAAATGAAATTACATGCAGGATATATTTCTTCATCTGACTGTACCTACTCCTACTGCCATCATGTATGCTAAAGCATAAACCAGCAAAACTATCAAATCATCTCTTTGCTCCTGTAATTTCCAGAACACAATTACAGGCCTAATGTTCCTCAAAACATTGAGTATACTTTGATAAATACACTTAGGCCTTTCCCTTTATAAAGGAAGTCTAGGTTTGTTGGGCTTTTGTTGTTGCTTTTTTGTTTGTTTGTTGAGGTTTTTTTTTGTTTGCTTGTTTGGGTTTTTGTTTTGTTTGGTTTGGTTTGGTTTTGGTTTTGTTTCTTCTTATGTATATTAGCCAATCTCTACTTTTTTTGCAGATGCTGCATTGACCAACCCTCTAAGAAAAATTTTCTAACAGGAGCATTATGATTCTTATAATAAATAACATTTTTATAAATTTGCATAGAAGTAAAAAAGGAACTGATGTCTTAACTAGTTAGTGTGATAACAACAGACAAATAATTTTGGAAAAAAAGGCTTTGGATTTTATATGCAGTATCTTTCCAGCACTATATTCAATTAAAATGACATTTAAATCAAAATGCAGGGACACAAAATGGCAATTATGTTGGGAAAAAAATCTTAGGAATGGAGTTTTTCTAATATTGCCTTATCTGGCAAAAATGATGTTTTCTCCAATACCTCAATTTGTACTATGTAGCAATTGCAAGAGAAATGCTTGTTAGAAAAAGAAAAGTGTTGATGTTTACTAGCACTAGGATATTCTCTGTAAGAGGTGGAAACCTGTGGTCAGATTGGCTGTCTGGGTCCCAAACCACCTCAACATCAGCCTTGTGGCTTCTCTACCTGATGACAACTGCTTGCACAATATATACATCACACAGAAATTGTCTTTCAGAAGCTATGAATTTTTGTCTATGGCCTTGCTCATTTTGCCTTGCCTCTTGCCACATGCCTGTGGTCTGGATAGGTGGGGATGATGGGGGCATTTTACCTTAACAGATTTATAGTTGTTATATCTCTCCAGTGGTGGTTAAGAAGGTTACTTTCTTTTTCTACCACTTCAGAAACTCAAAAGGAGTGAGACCATTGCTGACGATGCCACTGACTATTTTGTATAAATCTTTCCTTGTAAATAATCACTTGTTCAGCTTCTTTTGCTAAGTATGATGGAGCAGAGGTTCTTTCTTGGGTGGAAAAAAAACCCTTTTGGAGCTCTGCCCAAGAATGTGCGAAAGTAAATTACATTCCTTTGTTGTTCACAATGTGCAAAATTTCCTGATTTGGGAACAATAAATCCAGGAGTTTAAGCCAAACATAAGTTCATATGTAGAAGAAAGTCAAACTAAAGACAAATGCTATGCAACATTCAGAAAAGTGAAACTGCAGAACAGTTTCTCAGCTTTATAGCACATTTGCTCTTCCAAAGTCTCCTGACAGGGAGAGGTAAATGAAGTAGCTACAACCTTCCTTTCCATTTTATTCTTTCTTGCTGTTCGTTGTTAGAAGAAATCAAACTGTAGGCTTTCATTTTCCTTTCTAGACACATATTGTCACCTACTGTTACATTTTAGTGCTGTATGTGGCTTTTGAAATAATTTAGCTTCATTACTGAAAAAAAAAAAAAAAAACATTTATGCGAAACCTAATCTTGAATTATACAGCATTTTAAGAAACTGCCTAAAGCAATAAATATCAAATTGATAATTCCCTTTGCTCACCATCAGGGACTGGAATAACTCCCTCATCAGTCTGTAGATCCAAACAGCAACTTGCAGGCCAAAAAAGTAAAAAGATAAAGAGAAAACAGTAGAAAGCCATTAAAATTCTCATACACTCCAAAAGTTTCTTCTAAGTGCAAAAGATTTTGGTGGAATAATGACATTGACATTATGTATGTCACTATCCAATTACAAGTAAAATACCACTAGATTCCAACATACTCTGCCTCTAGAAGCACAATCCTTGCAAGACCTGCAGCAATGCTCTCTGGTAAACTGAGCTGTTTTCTACTGGGTGCCAACTTGCATTTCCCAGTGCAGCTAACATCAAGAGTCAACATTCCAGTCCTTTTCAGGGCATCACTTTACACACCAAGCAGCCTGCATGTGTTTGCAGAGGTGTCTTCTTTCCTTTCCCTGTATAAGATCCACACAGTCCATATTTCACCTCAATTTAAAGTTGTCCCAAAGCAGTTTCTTTGATGCAATATTTTTTTCTTTTTTTTTAAGGACAAGTGCATTTCTGTATGAAATTTTTCTCAATTAATTAAATGATCTTTCCACTCTCACTCCTACCATTCAGACCTATGGTAGTAACACTTTTAAGTGTAGATAAAACCTAGTTTATTTATGGCCAGATAGTGCTCTGAATAAGTTCTCACTTGATTTAACATGATTTAACATTTTTGAATATGTGACCTAGTATAACAGATCTATCCTTTTATCTACCCACTGTTGAACAAAATGAAAGGCTTCCTCTGGCATTTCTACAGGGGTCAGTGAGTATGGAATTGTGACCCATCAGTAAGTAATCTGTAAGCTTATAACACATTTTGCTAAGATGTGTAAGATGCTTAGATAACGAGTAATACTGGTGCTGAAGGACAGAAATAACACAATTAATGCAGTGCACAAAAATCCTACTTCAGCCTGGGAAGATAAAACTAAAACTGACAATGTAAACCAGATTTGTACAAGCATGAATAGCCATTTAACTGTATTGTAATAAAGGTAAGAGATTTAAATATGTAATATATCTGCAGCTTTCCTCAGAAAGTTATTCTTCCATATGACTATACATTGTTTTCTTCTGTCATACTTTATTTTCTGGAAGCAAAGATGACAGTTCTAAAATATTCAGGTTAATAATACAAGATGAATTGCAATAAAGTATGCTGTTTATTCTGCTTTTATTCAACTTAAGTTTTTATTAACTAAAATTATGGGATATATTCTATTCAGAGAATATAATCAAAGTTCAGAGGAGCTTTGTCATCAAAACTAGTTTAGATCTGCTGTGTGAAGACTAGAGCAGACACAAGAAGGTCACAGAGAACTGTGGTTTCTGAGTTGTGTACAGATGTTCTCCATAAGGGCTTACCGGTTGACAAGATGCAATGGGAGAAACTGAACAGACAAAGAATTGAATGGACATCTTTCCTTTACTCATCATGGAAAAATCATAGAATGACAAAATGCTTTGGTTGGAAGAGACCTTAAAGATTACCTCGCTCCGAACCCCCTGGGACACCTTTCGCTAGACCAGGTTGCTTAGCACCCCATCCAGCCTGACCTTGAACACTTCCACAGATGGGGCAGCCACATCTTCTCTGGGCAACTTGTTCCAGTCCCTCACCATCCTCACAATAAAGAATATCTTTTTAATATCCAATCTAAACCTACCCTCTTTCAGTTTAAAGCCATCACCCTTGTCCAGTTGCTACATGGCCCTTTCCAGCTCTTTTTTTGTCCCCCTTCAGGTTCCAGAAGGCTCTCCCTAAGATGCCCTCAGACCCTTGTCTTCTCTGGGCTGAACATCCTGTTTGTCGACCTGTCTTCATAGCAGAAGTGCTCCAGCTCCTTGGTTGCCTCCTGTACTAGGTCCAGCAGGTCCATGTCCTACTTATGCAGGAGGCCTTCAAGCTGGAGGAATGTAAAAAGATGTATTTAATCACTGCAATGCAACTATAAATATAGATGAAATGTGGGAGTCATCCTAGTGTGGAACATCTACATGTATTTTCCCTTGTGTGTACTTTTACCTGATAAATAAATTCAAACATCGTTCTAAGAAATTCACAGGATTTTGCTATATATCCTGGCAACTATTTGCATGGCATATATTTTCAATTTCTTACAGTTTTAGTTTGCAAACATCACTAAGAACCACTTTCTTGATGATAAGCATGTGTACAACTTTGAAAAAGTATATGTGGCATAACTCTCATTAGGATTATCGTTAATTAAATGCATTTTGTACATGAATTGTAGGATCTCATGTCACCTAGCATACTAGGATGCTGCTGAAATTTACAACTTGCCTAGAGAGTGTAGTGAAAAATTCCAAAAGTTCTGTGAGAAAAATCTATGACAAATTCTGAGAGATTTTTTTCAACGGGAAAAATGCAGGGTTTTAACACCCTTGCCAAAAGCAGAAGGTAAAACCAGAGAATTAATTGGTGGTTGTGAAGTGACAATGCATGCACACAGAATTAGGCTTTTTCTTCTAGAATTATCTGTTGCAGGATCTGAGAGCCAGGAACATTACTGAAGTTGACTAGTACAAATGGGCTGAAAGTTTGTCCTAAATATCTCCCTATGGTGGAGTACAGATGTTGCTTTCAGAGCAAGAACTGGTGTTGCCTGTATGTCTAAATATTATCAGGTGACCAAATCCCTTCAAATGTAAGGAGCTTATCTTGGCTTATCGTGGTACCTGTATCATTTGTAATCTTTCAGATTCACGAGAATGACAGCTAATTCCTTTTCATTTACATTTCTCTGGCACATTACCATGCAATTCTCAGACAGTTCTGAGCATTTATTTCAGTAATGTTGACATTTAACTTTATAACCTACTATTTGTAAGCAGTCATTAGAACATTCATTTTATTAAAGAGGGGGAAAGACATTTGTTCACCTCAATATTTCTCATGCATAGATTAAAGCCCCAGATCTTTATGCTTTTATCATGGTACTTTTTTTTCTTTACGAAATCATGATGTCTCAGTGCATTTATTACCATCACATCAATCAGTTATGTTCCCTGATTACATAGTCAGTACTTTCTTTCACACTTTGCATTAAGTAGTTGTTAATTCTCTAATTTTACTCTGCTCTTAATTTTGGCTTTCATCCAGAAAAACACTTAAACATGGGCTTATTTTCCTGACTTCAATGAAACTACTTATGCAGTAGTTACGTCCTTGCTGGAACAGGACCTTCTGGTTATAAGCCTTCATTTTTGAGCCTGTTACAATTATGAATAATTTATTTCTTTTAATTTATCATTCACTTCTGGGACTCTAAAAATGTAAAATACTTCACAGACTCCTGTCTATTTGAGAATAAACACAGGTTGTTTCTCCTTTTTTATAAAACATGGATTTATTGGCTAGACAAAACAAATAAAAAGTGTCATTTTCATTGAATTATTTAATAAAGGCATAAATAAATGAAAGGAAACATTTTGCTTTGATCATCAAGTTGCAATGCAGCTCAAGAGACAAGAAACAGCCAAGCATAGATTTGAGTATGACACATAATGTACTGGCAGCAATTCATGACCATCTCAATAGCATCTTTGTTACCATCTTGACTGCTTAGCACAAATTTGAAGCAAGTTAAAGGCCTTTACCAAATTTATGGAGGACATGTCAACAACAAAAATCCACCAAGACAATTGGCCATTTCAGGAGGCAGTCCAAGAGCTTAGTATTTCCCTTTTTCATTCACTGTTTCTGAATGTAGTCAATACCTGCAAATGGAGTGAAACAGAGATGGAAGAAAATAGTAGTAGAAAATATTTATCTATTTAATACTTAATCAGAAACTCATTGATGATATTTCTAAAATAATCTGTCTGAATTTATCTTTGATTGAAAAAGCAAAAACATATCTTTTTTCTCATCAAGAGAAGTATTATGCCTTACTCTTAGCAACAGCAAATAATGCAGCTTGCATGAACTGTATGTAAGTTATATTCTAAAAGAAAGGTTTAGACACTCACACACTATGTCTTAAAAATTTTGTGAAAAGAGATGCTACATTTTAATAGCCTTCCTTTTATAGATACAGAATAGATAAGAGCTATAAAAGAATTTGCTCTCTTTTTAGGCTTCAAGGTTGTGCTTAAAGAATGCTTTGTGAAAATAATGCACCCAACACAAGTGCTGCTTTCCCAGACATCATGCTGGGCAACTGCCATTCTAACTGCCATTCTAAAAGGCCACGTATATAATCCCTTACTATTTGTTTATACTGTTCAAAGTCTACATGGAATCTTCTAGAAACTGATACAGACTTGTACAGAACACTTCAGATAAGATACTACTGTCTCCTGAAGGTGTCATAGTTGAGTAAGGATGATCACAACCCTGGACATACAAACTTCAAGTTTTTCTGTTTTATTTGAACTTCAGGGAAGACTCACTGCCCTTGCGTACTGTTAACTCACAGGAGTAGTCACGAGACAGGAGATTAACAGAGGTCTGACTGGTATCAGTGAGAGCAAGAAAAACTGCGTTAGCCACAGTCCAGAATTCAGTACTTGTCACATAAATGAGATTGATATCCTTTGTCTACTGCTGCACAGACATAAAATTCTTTAATTTATCCATTCACAAAATTCTCAAACAGGTAACTGATCATGTTCTCTGACAAATAATCTGCTCTAAATTGCTTACATATTCATCTACTTTGTAGACTAGCCATGTGTTGAAAGGAATATATTTTATTATAAAGGCATGTGATTTATTGATTAGAAAAAAATTATATTGCCTATATATCCCATCCTCAAACTCATGAAAACATCAATCTAGCCAGTCATTATTAGCTAAATATTTCACAAAATTTATCATATCACATGATCCATATGTACTTCAAATTAAGCATATATCAAGACTTTGTCTGCTGCAATGAAGTGACAAAAATACAATCCAGTAATTGTTTGAATCTATTTCTAAGAGGATGCTAAATGATGTATAATAAGAATTTGACTCAGAGTGAGAAAACATTGACTCCCACTATCTCCGTCCCCAGGAACAGTGAGCTAATATTCAGTTACTGACCGTGCAGTTATGATCTAAAAGATACTGATTACATTTTTTTAATTTCCTTTAAGTCCAAATTTAAATTATATAAAGATATGCACAAGGCAAATTTCATAAGAAGGTCGATGTCTAATCACGAACATTTTAAATCTAAAATGTTTTTAACAAGACTCTTTTAAGACGTTGCCAGCAGGGACAGTGTGATCACTAAATTAGATATTTCACCAGCTTTTAGAGCACCCACACCATACAAAAGAGGCTTAATTTCCATTGCATTCATTAGATTGGTAAATCAGCACTTTAAGAGATAAACGTGAGATTTTGATCACTCAGTGAAGTGTAGGATTTCAGTCTGGGCTTGGTGTTGGGGCTTTGCTCCAGACCTATGATATCAAAGAAATTAATAAAGAATGCATAGGGTGGGATTTATTCCCCCCCCAAAGTCAATTTGTATAACCCCAGTACAAGATAATCCAAGAATTTGGGAAAAATTCTTTTATTGCAGAGTTTGTGGACACATAAACTGTCTTGGGGAGAAATCAGCTTATTGTGACTTCTATTTCACTTTATTATAAATTAATTTGTGAACAAAGAACACTCTGAAGATTAAGAGTCTCTTGTACTTTTTAAGATATCAAAAATAGCATGAAAACTCTGAAAAATTTACTGTTCTTGCTGAGTAATTCTTGTAAGAGACAGCTAAAGCTTTTGGGAGCTATTTAAGAATCTGCTTGGCTGGGTACTTTTACTCCTTTCTCAGCAGACTTTATAAATCAGAATTATTCTTCCATTAGAAGAAAAACATATGAAGATTATTGAATTTTACTATATTTCCTCTCTTTTGCAAGACTCATGAAGCCTTTTAAAATCTTATTATAAGCTTGGTTTCAGAGCTCATACAAAGTAATTTGACTGTAGTTTTCAAATTTTATTTAGGGGTTAAACTCTTCCTCCTTAATTTATGCTTGACAACATTGGAACTATAAGGTGCTTATTCAGTGACTGGTAATTCAACCTCATGTTCCCAAGTCTCATTTGCAGTTATGTGTTATCATAAAATTTGAAGTGGACTGTGAGAAAGTTCTTGGGAGGTTTAATATATGCTGTTCTTGAAAGGGTCTCAAATCTTCCTTAGTGAAGCCTAGCCATGATGATTCTTGAACAGGATGTTTAATTCTGGGCAGGTCAGAGGACCCTGATGTTTGGTCTTAGAAATTTGCAATAACAAAATATTATGTGTAACAAAAGAAATAAAAAGACAGAAGTATGATCCTCATACAGGTGCCTCCTCACAGCTTTGTACATGCTACTGTCTTTGTTGATTTAGGATCTAAAGATAACTAAACACATGCACAGTCTAGAGATTTTGCTGAATATATGTTTAGAAGTGGCTAGAGGTGATAATGACAGAAACTTTGCATTATGCTGACCAAAGATACTTTGACAAGTACCCATTTTTAAACAGCATACACTCCACTGATTTCTCAGCAGCTGTAGCAGTGTTCTCCTCCTTTTCAAGGAAGAGAGACAACATAGACAAGTTCACTATCCTCGAGAATTCTCTGAGTACAAGAATGTACTCTGCCGCAGTAACCAGTTTGTATCACAGAAGACTTCTTGTTGCTTTGCAAAGGTGATGTGATACTGAACATCAGGGAACATGCTTCTATCACTGAATGCATGCACCTTTCCACACAGCTTTTTATGTTTCATCTGGAATTTGCCTCAGCTTTTCAGATGCCCAAATACCTTCCATGTAAGAGAGATAAAAGATGTGAGCCCTCTGACCTCACTTCAGGGGATTTCCTGGAGGTAGGTTGCCCTGCTTGCCCTAAGAAAACCCATGTACTCTGAGCTGACAGACACACAGTTAGCATTAGTGAATTCAAGAGTAGCTCTCTAGTACGTCCTGGATCCATTTGCTTTACTTTTGCTGACGTTTTGAACCATGTTTCCTTTGTGATTGTATTTTGTCTGTTTCACTAATCCTAATGTCTCCACTCATCTGCAATAGCAGACCAAAGTAATTCTGCATTTGCATAGCTGGCAGTTGGTACAGGCACTGTTCTCATCATCGAGCTGGAAATTATTCAGAATTCAAAACCCTGCCTGATTTCATTTGGCAGGGAAAAGTTCAGGAGTTGCAGCTGATGGCAGTTATAGCTGAGTGAAACACAATGGGAAAGCACTCCTTATTCTTTCTTCTCCTCTCATTATTTTCTGTCCATATAGTGCTTGGAAAGGGTGGAGAAAGTGACCTTCCTTATGCAGATCACAACTATCCTATAGCTTAAATATATTAGCAACTTCTGGAGGACATCCCTGTGCTCTGTTGATTTTAACTCATTAGTTTGTATAATACTAAGCTATTAAAAACAACTTCCTTTTCATCCCTCTCCACAGATATGAATAACATATTATATCCCATGTGTCTTGCAGAGAAGATATTTTGTCAAGTATGATTGTATCTTCTGCTACACCTAACTTTAAATGCTGCAAAGAGATAAAGTTTCTTCACTTAAAGCCTAAGTTTAATGATTAGAAAAAGTAAGTCTTACTGATTTGCTACTGATACATGGCATACATTATTCTTTTTCTTAAGATTGTTTCATTTTACTTCATGGCTGAAGACCTGCTCAGCATCAAAACCCCAAAATAACCTCCATCACAAGCATGGATTATCTTTGAATCAGTATGCTGAGTCAGTAGGAAAAAACATAAACTCATCCAATGAAAGAAATATGGAATTACATTAAATAGAAGGGAAACTTTTCAACTTGATTTCAAAATGAAAAGGCATGGCTGATAACACTTTTGAGGTTTACTTAAAATGTGCTGAAATCTATTCAGATTCACAAGTGTTCTCAGCTTCTAGCTAAAAAGCAATCAATTACCATTCTTTTTTGAAGTCCAATAGAAGGTTTACTGTCCTTAACAAGAAAATAATTCATTGTACCTTTTATCATTTAGGGATTTTACCACCCTGTCCATACAGCTTTTGAACAAATGGAGTAAAGCCTCTTAATGTTTTGAAGTGACAGATGCTTTTCTTGTAATGCTGTGTACAGTTGTATATAAAGGACAACAACTTAGTGATCAGTAACAATAGCAAAATAGAGACAAAAGAAATACATGAGCAATTTAAGTCTGAACAGACACTTTTTTCTTTAAGCATTATTAAACTCAAAACTAGTTTCTGAATCTCATTGATTCGTTTCTATTGTAGGGTTGTTTTTTGTTTGGTTTGTTTATTAGATGTCTGATGCTTTGACTAATTTCAACAGCAGTGTAGAATCATATTATTCTTTTACTCTGCACTTTTACATTACAGTCAGACTTTTTGTTACCAGTGGTTAATCTTTAATTCTTTCATTAAATAAGATCCAAACAATGAATTTTTTATTCAATCTTCAGTCTGTACATCTTTACAATGTTCATCCTTTTACAAAAAATGTGAATTTTGTTTAATACCTATTGTTCATGTTTTCTCTCTTTTTCAAAGTGTCTATAAGCCTGGGTGTAAATTATATGTAGGCTGTGCTTTTTTTAACACCAAACATGAAGAAATAATAATTACTTTTTACCTTTACAATGTTATTTCCAAGGAAACAAACAAATGAAGCTCTGTAAGAATGCAGGAAAACACTCATGAGTATTGAGAATGTTTTTGTACTATTTTTTATTTAAAAAGAGGTTTCACAAAAAATGCATTTGTTCTCAAGTTAAAAATTCTATTTTAACTACAGAAATAGCCATTTTCACTCTTCTGCATCCAAAGTTCAGGGGTTTTTTGTTTTTTTTTTTTTT
>VXBX01003286.1:6827-81737 GCA_013400415.1 Scytalopus superciliaris | reverse complement strand
ACTCGGGTTTGTGGTGCTGGAGAGCAGAATTTCACTTCAGCACATCCTTACAGACATAACTTCATCTCAGCTGTGGTTTGTTTGCCTGTGTCCTCAGCACAGCCTGTGTCCTGGCAGGAGGGAGCTCAGCTCACCAGCTACCACCAGGTCACCTTTGCTCCCCACCAAGCTGTTTAGGCCTTGCTTGACTTGTCTGCACCCCACAAACACCAATTTTGGCAGCATGTGCTGTGGAGCAGAGCCATGCATAGGCATAAGGGCAGGGAGACACAGCTGGTCCAATGGAGATCCAACCTGGTCACTTCAGCCTCCTCCTGGCATGAGGTGGGAAGTCCAAATCAGGATGCACTGGTAAGAAGAACCTCTCTGTGGATCTGCAACTCCCTGTGACTTCCACAAAGTGATAAAATTTGGACTGAGTTATGTCCTGAAGAACTGGCAAATGGACAGGAACTGCCTGAGAGGATTGTCCTGTGTCACGGACACAGCCTGGCCCTGGGTAACCTGTTTCCAAAATGCTGGCACATCACTGTGCAGTTGAGCCAGGAAGGGCCAGCACAAGGAAGCCCCTCTTGCCCAGCCCAGATTCCCAGGATGTGCAAACTTACCATGATCATGTCCTGTGTAAGGAGCTGGGACTGCCCTACATGATGGAGCAGGTGAAGCCACAGCACTCCTTGAGCAGGGTGAGGCCTGTCTTGGTCATGTATGGTGCTGAGGTTTGCTGTCCCCTGGAAGTCATCTTCTTCTCTTTGACAGGAGCTATGGAAAGAGGAATTGGGATCTGCCTGGTGACCAGGACGTGGATCCATGGCTGATTCTTAGAGCTCCTCTTGGAGTTACTGACCCTCCTCAGACCCAGAGCTGGGCATGAGCTCCTGCACCAGGAGGCACATTGCCACGTTTGCTTCCTGGGTGCCCACGGGCACAGGGCCCTGGGCTGGAAGTGCCTCCCAGTGCATTGGGAAGGTGATGGAGGCACAGGGAAAGGGGTGTCCTGCCATCAGAGCCTGTGCTATCCATCCAGGATGTGAGCTTGGGTAATGGATGTGATGGAATGCAAAGAGCTGGTTGGAAAGGGTCAGGTGAAGTCCATCAAGCTACAAAAGAAAACCTACCCGTCCCTGTTCTCATAGGACATGGTGGCTGGGAAATGCCAGGAGGGAAATGGAAGCACAACATCTGTACCAATTTGGGACATTTCCACAATGTGATCTCAAGCACCAACATTTTGCCATTTCCCCACACCCTCCCCCAGTAACAGCTGCTCTCCAGGTAAGTCAGCCCCAGGCAGAGCAATGAAATCTTGGAGACAGAGTGCTGAGGAGAGGGGAGAAACTGCCAGGGAGGTTCAATTCAAGGAATAAAACTCATCAACCACCTACTTGCTTTCTGGAGGTAGCTTTTGGAGAGCTTGCTTTGCAGGAACTCTGCCATTTCCTTGTCTTCTTCCCTTTCCCTGTGACAAACAACTTGGTTACCACCCAGGAAAGGAACAGGAGCATTTGGGAAGGCAGGATACAGATCAGAGGACAGACTGCACTGTCCTCAGGGCAAGGAATAAGTTGCACTCAGCTACCTGAGCCGCTCAAACTCCACGTCATCCACCAGGAAATCCCGTGTTTCCACCAGCTTGTGTATCTGCTGTACCAGCTCCTCTTCCCTCTGCTTCTCCTCGTTGGACTTCTCATTCTCTGCAGCACAGAGAACACATTTAACACACCAAGGGGGCCGTCCCACCCCTGCCAAGGCCAAGCCCGCTCTGCTTCTGCTCAACCCAGGAGCAGATATGAGAGGGGGGGCAAAAGCCAAGGCAAAGAAAGCACCTGGATCCAGGCACGGGCTGCTAAATAAGCAACAACCTCATCCCAAACCACCTGGCTGTCATCCAGCTTGGAAGATTTAGCTTCTTCCCAAAACTGTTGTGGGGTTGAGCACTGCAAGATGCAACTGTGAGCTCTGCAGAGAAAGGGCCCCTCAACAAGGTGAGCTCTCTGGTGGGAGATGACCCTTCCCTTGCACTGCTGGAGAGGTTGCCTACCAGTCCCAACGAGCTCAGAGATGACAGCTCAGATGTTGTCCTTCATCCAGATGTGTTTAACCCCCACACCCAACCAGCCCCAGCTTGCCCTTGAGCTGGGTGGAGGTCCAGAGATCTCAAAGTCCTCCCTGTGGCTGAGAAACCAGGGATTCAGGTGTGCTGGGAATCTCAGGGTAGATGCCCTGGGAACACCTCACACCACCATTTATCTCACACACAAAGACACGAAAAACAAGTCAATCCACTGGTTTTGTACATGGTCCTGGTGATCTCACCCTCTACATGTGACCTTCCAAACCCCTGTCAGCCCCATTCCCACCCCACTGACAGGGATGACCCCAAGTTTCTGCCAGGCTAGTTTGAATCCATCAGCCTTGATTGTCACTTGAACCCCCTCGACTGACCTACCTTGGGTGGGACCTACTCAGGCCACATATCTTTGGGCAGTGAGTTAGTGAAGGCCATGTGAAATCTTGTCCTACATAAATTGTGACACAATGGTCAGTGGGACACGGGGATAAGGAGTGGGAAATATCAGTGGAGAGCCACCTTTGGTGGAAACTATGGCTGTTTGTGCTGCAGCTGTTTAATACCAAGTCTGAAATCAGCAGCCAGTTCCAAAAGCAGCCCAGCCCAGAATGGATCAATCTCCAGCCTTCCTTCAGCTAAATAAAAATACAGCAAAATTGGCAGTATGGAGTGAGTTCTGTGGGCTGAGTCTCAGCAGGTACCTAAACTAAGTATTGATTTGTAGTTTGAAGGCTGCCATGGATCGATTGAGGTGCTGCTGCAGGGGCTCTGGCAAGGAGGAACCACTCGGAATCATCCTCAGAAACATCCCCAGCACACAAAGGGTTTTCCTGCCACCGTGGTCTGGTGCAGGAAATTGGTCTTTCTGGCAGAGAAAGCTGCTCTGGGCTGGGCCAAACCTGCTGGTCTTCCAGCAGGAAGAGTTAATGCACAGCCCCCTGGCCCTGGGCACTGTCTCTGTGCAGCCTCCACCTGCCTGGTGGAAACAGGAGCACTTCCAAGTGAGATGCCACACAAATGGGAAACACCAGGCTGTGCATAAAGTGCTGCCTATTTGGAGTTAATTAACAATCTGCATTCCCGAGGTGGGGCGTGTCAGAGTTACGTCCCACAGTACAAGCACTGCACCTTTTTTTTCCCCCAGCCTTGCTGATGTCAGAGCCCACCATGACCACGATCCTCTCTGAATTATTCAAGGCACCTTGGCCTGGTGAGATTTCAAGCCACAGGTCTGGCTGAGCTCTGAGTAAGCACTGACGTGTTGAAGCCTTTATGGGAACCAAGGACTGCTGTGACACTCTCTCAAGAGCAGTGATGTGCAGGATTTTTCCAGCACAGTCTGATCTGAGTCAAGTTAGAAAGAAGACAAAAAGAGCATCCCTGATGCGAGCAGAATTTCTGCTTTCAGCTGGATCTGGGAGTGCTGAAAAGGCAAGAAATGGAAGATGCAAACAGCTGAAGGAAAGCCAGACACATTTCTCCATCATCAGGAAAGGCCGATTTATCTCTGCTCTTGAGGCTTAGGTAATGTCTTAGTTTAGATGTTTGAATCAAGAGCCCACGTGAGATTTTGGGTCTGTTTTGCAAGCAGCTCCTGTTTTTATGGCAGGATGCTCCCCTCCCTGTCTGAACCTCCCCCTGGATACAGCCAGGTTGTGTTAAACTAATCAAGACCTGCATATTAAGCAGCATCTGGGCTCTAACTCTGTGCTGAAGATTCACAAGCACAGTGATGCTGTGACATCAGACAGGCTCAGGATTTGTTGCCACTCTTGGCTTTGAGGTAACCTTGGGTACAGAACTGATGAGCTGAGGTGGTGCTTGGGGAAACAGATGGGCACAGCTGGTCTCTTGTCTGTGCTGAGGCATCAGCCCCTGCTACACATTCACTGGTCTCAGTGAGTGCAGCATCTTCAGCGACATGTGTGGGCACAAACAAGCTGGGATATGTCTCCCATCTGCTTCTGAAAACTGTCCTTGCTGAGGGCTGAGTGAGGGTGTCTGAGGGGGAGGCAGAGCCCCATGGCCAGGAGTGGCCACAGCCTGTGGGGAAGCTCTTCTTGCTCGGTCTCACTCCAACCCAGAACTGTTTGGTGGGGGATTTCATTTGAATACTGAGACAAATCATTTAGAGAAATGAGGTTTGGCCTTTCCTTGACTGTGAAGGGACAAGGGTGGCTGTAGCTGTGACAGGACATGGAGGGTCACTGGTGACAAAAGCAGCACTTCCTCTCAATTGAAGTTTCACTGGCTTGTTTGCCTCTTTTCAACATCCTGAATGGTGAATTCACCTAAATCAGGGTCACCACCAAGACCCTTTGGCATGACATCCCCTTAGCACCCATCCTTCCCTGGCTGCAAGCAGGAATCCTTCCCTGGCAGCTGCTGCCCTGTGCCCCACCACTGGCACAGGTTCTGACACGGCCACAGCAAGAACTCATGCTTGTTCATGTACTTAAGGCTTTTACAGGCATCTCCCTTTCTATTTCCTCCGCGGTGTGGTCAGACAGTGTCCCCTCCTTGTCCTCTTGACTCCTCTGGGATCCTCCCTGGTGAATGTGGCAAGTGCTGGGATTCACTGCCACCTCCCTCAGCTCCCCTTCTCCTGAATCAAACCTCAAAGGGCTTCCTGTTTCTCTCCTTTTTCACTTTTCTCTGCCCTTTTCAGCCCAAGCTTGGACAAGGATTCCCTGGAAGTACCAACAGCAGCAAAACTCCCCTGGAGAATCTCAGAAGAGCCTCGGGGAGCCCCATTTGTGGATGCAGGAGTGTCTCCGGGGTGAGGGCTGCCCAAAGAGCTTCTTGTGTTTCCAGGGAACCTCTCTGCAGGGTGCAGTTTCCTGAAGCTTCACAAAGCCTTACCTGGCAGGGCTATGAGTTTCTGAAGCTCCTTTTTCAGCCGGCTGATTTCTTTACAAAGCTGAATGTCGTCCATCCTGCAGAGACACAAATGAAACCACTGAGGGGCAGAAGACTGGGAGGGGAGAGGTTCAAAACCCATTCAGTGCCCATGGTGGGGAGCACAGATTTACCTGCCTTCCCATGGGAAATGGAAGCCCACTTCATTCCAGAGTTTTTATTGGAGCCACGTGCATTGCGTTGCTGGTTGTTGGCAAAGAAAAACTTTCACTGCCCTAATGACAATGAAACCTTATTAAAACCTGGCACATCTACCAGGAAATGGCAGCTGTGTCCCTTCTTCTCTCCCCCAAAATAACCCCCAAACAGCAAAATCCAAAAAGAAATGGATAACCATACAAAAGGATCTGCCTTTTTCATCCTGCCTTCCTGCAGAATGAAAAGAACTTAGAAAAATGAAAAAGGACAGAGGAGGAAAATGTGCAATTTGCAGGTGTCTGCTGAGAAACAAGGTCATTCCAACAGGAGAAAAGGAGCCTGCTGAAGCCAGAGGCAATGGAAACATCTCAGGCTCAAACCCCACGGCAGCAGGAAGGTGCTGATCAGGCTGGGCTCAGCTCAAATGTCAGCTGCTGGGGCCAAGCAGGGCCACGTGGTGTGTCTGAGCTGAGGCAGTTTGGGTGTCTCAGGAGCACCACAGACACTCAGCCCCCTCCATGGGAACCAGCTCAAGTGCTGCTTGACTTTACTGGGGCTGGCTGAGGAACAAAGTAATTTATTTACTGATTTTTTTTTTTTAAACTGTGCCCTCAGTAAAGCTATGGTTTCTCTGGGCACCCTGTGCCAGGGCCTCCCCACCATCACAGGGGAGAATTTCTTCCCAACATCCCATCTAACCCTGCTCTCTGGTGGTTTGAAGCCTTTCCCCTTGTTCTGTCACTCCTTGTAAATAGTCTCCATCTTTCTTCAGGCTCCCTTTGGGTACTGGAAGGCCACAATAAGGTCACCCCAAAGCTTTTCTTCTCCAGGCTGGACAATCCCATCCCTCCCAGCAGAGCTGCTCCATCCTCTGCCCATCCTGGTGCCTCCTCTGCCCCGCCCCAGCAGCTCCAGGTCCTCCCTGTGCTGCCCCCAGGGCATGATCAGTGTATACAGATAATCCACGCCTGATTTAGGAGCTGCTGAGCCCTGGCACGCTGGTTCCTTTGGAAGTGGGAGTTACTAAAAGCCTTGTCTGCACCTCCAGCAATCCCGCTGGTCCTTGCACTGAGTCACAGCGTCCACCTCTTCTGGGATGAGTCACGTTCGCTGGAGCTACTTGAAGGTGCAGCTTTGTCTACTGAGCTGAGGACACCACAAATGTTAATAACAGAAGGGGAAATAAACAAGCTCACAGAGAGGAATCCTGTGAGATGCTGCTGTGGGAGGGGATTAGTTCAGGTGGAGGGGAAGGTGCCCTCTTGGCTCAGTCAGATTTTTGCTCCAGTGGACAGTTTTCCTTTGTCTGAATTCCACACTGAGCAGATCCAGCAGTGCCAGTGCTTGGGAGCTGCACATGGAGAGCAGGGAGGGCTCTTTGTCCTCTTATTGGGTCCTGTGGTGGCTGAGCCCTGAACTTGCACAAAAAGCACCAGCTCTGCATGTGTCATACAGATAACTGGCTGATTGCTGGTGATATGCTTATTAAAATGGAAATAAACAGTCACATGAGAGCTGAAATACTATTACATTGGAATTGGAAATGAATTCTGGAAAAACTGATAATGAGAATAATACATGGGCAATAATAAAAATTCTCATCTCAGTAAAGCTTGGGATGGATTGCAGGGAGAAGCACCCAGAAAGCTGCTGATAGAGCTGGGATTGCTTCTCCCACTGCTGGGAACACCCATTGCAGGCTCAACCAGAGCCACGGTGGCCCTGCCTGGCCCCAGGGAGCGGGTCAGGACCCTGAGGGGGGAGGGTCCGGAGCTGAGTCTCCCACAGGCATTTCAGACCTTTCCTTTTGCCCTATAAAAGCAGAAATATCGGGCACTTCATTGTTTTCCAGAGCACAGACGTCTCAGAAATGTTGGAACGTTTTAGTCTGACATTTCCAACGAAGAGAAAACACTGATTGCTATCGACTGACCAGTCACTCCCGTTTGGCAGCACATCCAGGGAAATGCCCACCTCCCCAAGCCCTGCAGTCCAACCACCCTGAATATCACACTTTGACTCCATTGGGGAATTCACAAAGCCCTTGCAGGCTGAGTTTCCCATCCTTTTAAATCTCTCTTCTCCAGCCCTGAGCCTTCCCTGCCCCACAGAGCCACACTCCTCCTCGCTCCTGCACCCCCCCGAGCCGATGCTCGAGTTCCCACAGCCCCCAGCACACCCACATATACAATCCTGACACTCCCAAGCTCCCAAGGGATCACTTTCACAGCCATGTCCACCCCACGGTGTGGCTTCTGCAGGTGACTTGCCTTTGTTTTCCAAGGGCAAACCAAAGGAGAAAATAAACAAAGGGATAAGAAAAAAAAAACCCGAGATCTGTGAGCTCTGACAGCACCTGAGAGAATCAGGTACCGGTTGCCATGGAAAGCATTGAAGAACCACACTTTTTATGAATTCCAAAAGTCCTTTTCAACAGTGTGTGCAGAGAAATTGTGTCTCAAAGAACCTCTGAGCCACAGTCCAGCTCACACTGGATTTACACAGGGATTTCCAGGCTTTGGGGATCCCTGTAGTGCAGGTACCACTGAGGAATCAGACACATCAAAAAACCCCAGCACATCAAGTGCTGTAGCCCAGGAAATATGATCTTTGCCATTACCAGTTGGCCTGCCAGTGTGGAATCTGAGGACTGGGCTGACTGCAGCAATTCAGTGGTATTAAAAATCTTAATCAACCCAATCTACGAATGCAAGTCAGTCCTTTTCCTCCCAAACCACAAAATCTCCTGGCATACCCAGGAAAAATGTTCTTTATCCCTCCTGTATCTTTATGTTGCAGCTTGGTTAGCACTGCTGCAACACAATGGCTATTTCATTGCCTTCAGTATGAAAGCCCTGGAGATTTTTACCCAAAACCTTGATTATTGAAGTGGACTATGAAGAAAGTCCTTTCATCTTCACTCAGCTACAAAAGCTGTGCTGGGAGTGGAGATGCAGGATACAGGGTGGCACCAGGCACTGATGCTGGTCCAAACCTGGTGTGTCCTGGTGACCCCAGGAGCCAGGGGATGGAGAAGGAAAGTTGGGGGGACATGCAATACCTCACTCTGGGAGAATAAACTGTGTTCATGTGGCTGTTCAGCAGCTGCACATCTTTCTGCTGGGGCAAAGCCATATCTCCAGAGAGCACCAAACCTCAGATCCCTTCCCAATCCCAGCCTAAGAGCCTCACACTGAGGAAGAGCGTGGACCCACTGGGAACATGGAGTTCTGGTAGGTGAATATGGAAACAGCCGTGTGATAAAGAGAATTAGGCCNAATATATTTATTTATATATCAGGGAGCCACTCAAGCCCCTGCTGTGCTTCCAGGTGGGAAACACACTGGAAATCAGCCTCAGCTCTGCCCAGCCCAGGGATGATCCTGGGCAGGAGAAAGTGCTGGGCTGGGAACAGGGCACAGCACAGGAGGAGGGCAGGTACTCACATGTAGCGCAGCTCCGACTCCCTCCTCACCAGGATCTCCCTGATCCTCTCGATTTTGAAGAGCTCTCCTTCAATGTCATCGATGGTGGTGGTGGAGTCGGCCATGGAAATGATCTCATCCTCTGTGAGTGAAACAGGAGACATCAGAGGGGCGCTGAGGCCAACAGGGGGCTTGGAGCTTTAGGAACCAGCATCACCTCACCTGCTTTGTCTGGCTTTGCACACCCTGCTCACACCAATGCTGGGCTGGGCTCTGTGCTGCTGAAAAAGCCCCAAATTTCCAGGGTCTCCCCTACCCAGAACAGCAGGAGGCCAAGGGAGCTAAAAACTGCTGGAGAGAAGGCCAGGAGCGTCTCTGTTTCCAGAGCCATGGGAGCCTCAGGTTTCCCAGCACAAAGACACGAGCCTGTGTGTGCATCCTTCTCTCCAGCACATACCAGGAACAAATTCTGGACTCACACAGCACAGAGCTAAGGAAACCTGGACATGAAATTCCCTCAGCTGCTCCCCTTCCATCACAGGCTGGTTGGAGTCTCCCCCAGCCTTCCCAATTCACCGGGGGAAGGGCCCTCATGGTACCCAGCAGGGCAGTTCAGCTTCCCCGACCTCTGGAGTGCTGAGCCATCACCTCTGTAACCCACCTGGGGAAACTGAGGCAGACAAAGGGGATGTCACTTGCTCAGGGCAAGAGGTGAGGACTTCACAGCAAAATGCAAGAAAAAGGGGCTGTAATTTGTATTTTAGAAGGATGGACAGGATGAAAGCCCAGCAACCCCCATCTGTGGCTCTGAACACCAGCTCTGCCTCTCCCTGACTTAACACACGGATGTTCCACTGGTTTACACGTGGATTTTCACATGGATGTTGTGTGGATTCACACAGTGACTCCCAGACCATCTTGTGGGAATATCTCCCAGGCCAGCTCTCACCTCCCAGCCTGGCCTGGCTCTCAGAGTTTGTTATCAGTGACAGGCAGCAGCACATTCATCACACCCAGGTTAATCCTGCTCTCCTGGGATGTGCTCCTGCAAAGCCAGGATGTGAGAAAACATTCAAAATAACACACAAGGGACAAAATTCTGATTGCCTTGGATCTTCACAGGGCATGTTTTGCCCTCCTGCAGCCGCAGGACTTTCACCTTGCAGGGAAGGGGGAAAGCACAGCCATGAAGCACCAGCTCCAGGAGCAGGATTTTCCAGGCAGGTCATGTTTGGGAACAGGAGGTGTCACTGTGTGGCCTGGGCATTCCAAACAGGACCCAGGCCAGTGCTAAGGGTTATAAGGTAGTAAGAGACCAGCACAAAACTAAACACTCTTCAGTCACTGGTCTTCTACGCATCATGTAAAACTGCTTGGCAAATCATTCCCAGAGTGTGGCGTATTTCCAAGGCTGCCAGCAGGGAAGGTTTAATGGGGAAATACAACTGGTTTGGGTCAGTGTGACTGGTCTGGAGAAGAGTTTTCTGCTGTTTCTGGCTTAGAAACTCATGAGGATTCCTTGGAGATTCTGTCCCTCTTCCCTGGTCACAAAGGTCACGTTCAGTCAATGCCAGTGTGTGAATCCTCCATCACTCCCCCTTCTAACGGGCCCTTGGCTTGGACAGAGTGTGGGTGTAAAGTAAGTTATATGCAGGTATCCTCCAAAATGCCACAGCACTGAAAAGAATTCAAAAGGTTTAGTTGAAGGCAAGAACACTAAAAATCTTACAAAGCAAAAACTGGCCTGAGAAGAGGCAAAAACCTCTTTTCCTTCCTAGGCTTTATCATTGCCTCTGGCCCCCCTCCCCCTGCCAGCATGGCCTGTAACACTGCGAGGGTTTGTCTCTCCTCAGACCAGAGAGATGCTGCATTTTTCCTCTGGAATGTAAAGGAGAAGAGAAAGAAAAACATCCAACTATTTATGAGAAAAGTCCTCTCAGTCAGGCAAGGCTTCCTAAGAGAAAAATGAGTTCTAGTTTCCCCGTTACAAATTCTTCTGCATGTGGGCTTGGATGCCCTGCCCTCCCTCAGCTCTTGCTCAAAGGCTCTGCTACAAATGAGCACAAACCCCCCTCCCTTTGCCTTGTTTCCACGGGCCTGATGTGGGTTGCTAAGGGACCGGCCTGTGGTTGCTACAGGCTCAGGATGTGGTTGCTAGGGGACCAGTGTGGTTGCTAGGGGACCAGGATGCTGAGGTCGCTCGTCCCAAGCATCCCGATGCTCTGCCACCCCAGAGCTCCTCTTGCCTGGGATATTTGGCTGTGCCCACACCCAGCACTGCTGAGCAGCTGGGGGATGGCACCAGGGACAGGTGGCACATGCTGGCAGGCAGGCAGGTACCACGTGGGAAGGTGCAGCTGGCACAGCTGCCGTGTGCCTGTGGGCAGCCACTCCCTGGGGTTGTACCTCAGACCACGGAAAAGCCCCATTGCTCTGTGTCACTGCTGTGACCAGGCTGAGATGACAAGGGGAATGGCTGCACAGATGTGCCAGTAAACGCAGGTATGAGATTCCTGCAGCCTCCTTTAGCCAAGGACAAAGCTAACCAGCCCTAGGAGCACGGGGGTGGCTCTGGGGGAGGGGGACTGTCACTTCTGGCCTGCCTGGGTGGTTGAATAACCCAGAACATCTTTGATCACTGCTGGCAGAATCATTAGGCCGAGGTTATCAGCCAGCTGTTTCCCAGGGGATGAGTGTGAGGGTTTGAAACAGCTGTCAGCATCTCTTCTTCTCCCTTCTCATCCCACAGTCTCATTAGCAGAACCATCCCAGATGGGAGAGGTGAATCCTTGCCTGTGTATGTGAAGGGAGGAGATGACAGGGCTGGAATGGCAGGAGGTGACAGTGCTGGGCAGGAAGGAGGTGGCAGGGCTGGGATAGGAGGAGGTGGAAGGTTGGGATGGGAAGAGGTGGCAGGGCTGGGATGGGAGGAGGTGGCAGGGTTGGGATGAGAAGAGGTGGCAGGGTTGGGATGGGAGGAGGTGGCAGTTCTGGGATAGGAGGAGGTGGCAGGGCTGGACTGCTTTCCCCTGTCTGCAGCAGGAGGCTGGGATGTAATTCCAGCCCAGAGGCACTGCCCACAAGAGCAAGAAAGCTCCTGACTCTGCTCTGGGTGGGTTTCCCATCAGAGCCAGGGAACACGGTGTGGCTGGGACCACCCTGCTCTCACACACTCCCTCAAAAGTCACCTTCCTGTAGGACACTTCCCAGCAGCTTCCTGTTGGAGCTCCAGAATGTCCTGTGAAATGAGAACAGTGGGCAGGTCTATCCAGCACAGCAGAGCAGGGGCTGCAGGACTCGAGCTGGAAGGCCTCAGCCCTCAGCTGTGCCTTCAGGTGCTGTGGTTGGGTCATGGCACTCTGCATCCCTCAGACATTCCAGGGAACTGCTCACCAAAGCAGTAAGGCTTGGATGAGAAGCCCCGGGAGTTCATTCATGTGCCTGGAGCTGCTTAATCCAGGGCAGTGCCAGGAGAATGTTCTTGCAAAATGAAGCCCAAGAACCCTGGGAGGGAGCACCTGGACAAGGGGACACGGAGCTACACCTTTGCATCATAACCAGCCAGCAAAACCAGTCATGAGAAAACAGTAAATCCATACAGGTGACTGACAGGCAGCTGATAGGATGGGAAGATAAATTTGTTGATGGAGGTTCATTCCATCTGTCCAGGACTAGAAGTTACCATGTCAAGATCTGAACATCCGAGTGAGGACAGAGGATGGAGCACAGAATGGAGGAGGAGAAGCTGGGAGAAGAAGGTTGAAGGCTGTTCAGACACTGGAACAGGGATCAGAGAGGGTGTCAGATCTCCATCTTTGGTCCAAGACAACTCCTGGACAAGGCTATGAGCAACCTGACCTACCAAGTCTGCTGTGAGCAACAGGTTGAACACAGTATCTCCAAAAGTCTCTTCTAAACTGATTTCCTCAGTGATTCCATGTAAGGAGATTGGTGACAACAGATCAGGATGTGCATGAATCCCACTGGTGGCTCAGGAGATGTTTTCTCCAGGCAGATAAGGGGTAATGCTGAGTTCCTGAACCTCAGCACTGCAGGCTGGAAGATCCCAGCTGTTCTGAGACAGCGGTGAGAGCAGAGGGCACTGTGTGCCCACAGGCCTGTGTGATGGCAGTGACACAGCCAGCAGTTGCAAAGGTACAGACCCTGGGAGCTCCTGAGGGATTAATTCCAGCACATCCTGCAAGCAGACAGCTGGGGGAAAGATCTCACTGGAGATGGTTTGGCCAAAGGTGGGAATGGGTTTCTTACACCAGGTTTTTCCTTCTGCCCAAGGTAGGATGTTTACTAAAGCTGTGATCAAGCTCACAGTCTGAGTTTCCCTGTGGGGATGGAGAGGAATGACCCCCATGAGTGACCGTGCTGCCCAGGGGTCCCTTTGGTCCCACAGCTGCACAGCCACATACACAGATCAACCCCACGCTGCCCAAGCTGAAAGACTCCCCAGCTGGCACCATTTCAACCTGGCAAACCACGGAGGGGGAAAAAAGCTTTGATTGAAACTTGGAGATGAAGCTCTAATCATCACACACGACCCAGGGAGGGAGCCTCCATTAATGAGGAGTATAATAGCCAGAGACTTCCACTCCATATGGCTTTGGTGCAAACATTTAGACAGCCAGCAGCAAGCCTGCGATGAGTCACAGCAACAACCAGCTCGGGGTTGAGTTTCAAGCAATTTGCTTCATGATTAAAGTTGGACGATTGATTGACAGTCCCCTGGGGAGGGGGTCAGAGCTCTTTGTGGGGGGTCCATGCCAAGAAGTCTTTAACTCAGCCCTGTGCTTTCCCCTGCTCCAGAAAGCAGCACAGGCAGGGGACATTCAGTCTGTCAAAATCAGCCCTTGCTCCACAAGCTTGCTAAGGATGATGACCCACTGCCCCCAGAGGGGGTGCTCTGCCCACCACCCACACTGCCTGACAGGACAGACACGAGCCCCCAGGTCTGTCAGTGTATAGCCAAGCACACCAGTCATTGAGGACAAGGCCATGCTCAGACAGGAGAGATCACAGCTCCTGGCAGCCTGCAAACAATGGCACTGCTTCCCTGCCAGCATCCCCTCTAGTAAAGCAGGGAGACACGTGCTGCCTTGGCCCTTTGCTGCTGGGGAGGCTTGGCTGGCTGTGTTTGCGCAGCCCCTGGCACAGCCAGCACTGCTGGGGCCACGTTAGACACATGGAAAAAGGATGAAGATTCGCAGGGGAGGTACCCCTGCAGGACTTATGGGGGTATGACTAAGGTGTAGCCCCTCTGCAACACCCCACTGCTGGAGGTGCCTCCCCAAGGTCACCCCCCAAGCACAAGCAGGGCAAGAGGCTTTGTGAGCTGAGGGCTTCACAGGCTTGGCCTGAGATTTCCTGGCTGAGAGCAAACAGCAGAGCAGCATTCAAAGAGCAGACACTGGCTGTTGCCATGTTCTCACCCACCCCAAGGGTCCCCTGGAGCTGGGAGTTCACAGAACTGCACCGAACCAACAATCACTGCAGCCACCACAGCCCTGCTCACAGGCACCCGAGGCTGGCACCACCCATCTCTGGGCCACCCCGATGTCACCCAGCTCCTGGGGCAGGGGATCCAGGTGATGGAAGTGCTCAGATCCCCCAAGGGCAGGGTTTCCAATAGACACTTCCCCAGCTGTGAAGGTTTGGGGAGGATACTGTGCTGAAAGGCACAAAGGAGAAGGACTAAAACTTCAGATCACCAAGGAGCTGAGCAGCTTCACGGGCACCACACACACCCCTGCCAAGTAGTACCAAGCGGGAGTTTGTTCTGTCCCTCCTCCCCTGCCTTTCCAGCTGCCTGTCCCTGACCCCCTGGGTACAAGGGGCTAAGGGGTAGCAGAAAGGAATAGGGAAGGGTCGCAGAGATGGCATAGCAGAGGGACTGCAGGCGTCTTTCCTTCTCAGGATGTTGCTCACAGCCCAGCACGGCGACCCTTCCTCCCACCGCAAGGTCAGGGACTCTGCCCAGGGCAATCCCTTTGCTTGGCATCCCACCCTCTTCTCGCCCCACATCGTACTGGAAGAACAGGTCAGAGAGGGGGAAGAGCGGTGAAGGACAGGGCGGGCAGCCCAGTCTGCCGGTCACAGCGATTCCCACAGCCGGGCACGGCAGCTGCTCCATGTCTGCCCAGGCAGCAGCACCGGGATGGCGGGATGCGACCCCTCTCCCCACGGTGTGTGCCCTCCAGCCACCCCTCCTCCCACCCAGCTCCTTCTCTCCGTCCTTTCTCTGCCCTAGCCACTCCTTCCCTCCCTTCCATCCATATCTCCCATCCATCCATCCGTCCATCCATCCATCCATGCTTTTCCTCCTGCCCCACTCCCGATGCCGGCAATACCGGCGGCGGTCCGCGGAGCACCCGCGGGGCTCCGTTTGGCGGATGAAGCCGCCGGTCCCCCTCCAGCTCCCAGGGCTCGGCTGCCCGGAGAGTGCCGGAGCCCCCGGGGAGCTGGGGAAGTTGGGCTCTGGCCGTGCCCTGCCCGTCCCGGTCCCGCCGCGCTCACCTGGCCCCGCGGGCGGCCACCGGGTGGACTCCATGGATCCGTACCGGGGAGGGGTCCGGCTCCCCTCCATCCGCAGCCCAGCCCGCTCTGCTCCTCCGAGGCGGGGGCTCCCACCGCTCCTCTCGACCGGGGCGGGGGCTCCCACTGATCCCACCGCTCCGCTCCCACTGATCCCACCGCTCTGCTCCCACCGCTCCGCCGGGGCGGGGGCTCCTACCGCTCCGCTCCCACCGANTGCCGGCGGGACCCGGGGGGCTGCCGGGGTGCCCGGGGGGCTGCCGGCGGGACCCGGGGGGCTGCTGGGGGTACCCGGGGGGCTGCCGGAGGTAGCCGGGGAGCTGCCGGGGGAGCCCGGGGGGCTGCCGGGGGTACCCGGGGGGCTGCCGGGGGAGCCCGGGGAGCTGCTGGGGGGACCCGCCTGGCCCTGGGCACTGCTAGAGCCCAGGCTCTGCAGAGCCGTGCGGGACACGGGGGGTGCTGAGGGTGAAGGGCGGCACAGAACAGCCCACCCCTCCAAAGCTACTGCGAGGCACTGAAGTAATTTTCCCTGTTGGAAAAACCCAACAGCAAGGGTTTGAAGAGCGTTCCGAGGTGTGTGTTGACCTGGAATGCAAAGGCTGGCCGGTAGCACACAGACAGCACCCACCTCAGCAAGGTCCTTGGTGATCTTCTCCTCTCTCCAAGCAGGGACACAGCAATGTCCAGTCCCACTGTCCTGAAGGCTTGTCCCTGCAAACTGGTGCAGAGAAGGTGGGGATGGGGAGTGGATTGTAAACCCTCCTGCTCACAGGGTTTTATGATAAGAAAAAGCACTTACCCTGCTGAGGGTTCACACCCATGGGGGCACAAAGCTCACCACAAACACACGGAGGGGACATGGCCCTCTGCTAGGACACATTTCCCTGCTAGAAGGTGCCTGCAGGTGCCACTGATGTCCCCACGGTGCAAGAACAGAGGTCTTGCATTGCCTGGGCAAGAGCACGGGTCCAGGGCAAGGGAGAGTCTGGGTTCAGGGACACCCCACCTTGGTGAGGAGGTTCAGGGTCAGCTTGGGAAGTGCCACACAAAGTCACCAGGCTGGAGAGCAACAGTGGCAGCAGCACTGGAGAGGTGAGGCCCACCTGTGGGATTCTGTCCTCTCACTGTGCCCCCTGCTCAGCTGGCAGCCAACTGCTGCAAGCCGAGAGTAAATGCAACAAAATGAGCCATGGGTGAGCAAAACAGGCACAGCAACACAAAGGAGGGGGGTGGGAGAGCAGCCCCTGCACAGAACACCAGCAGCATCCTCACCTCTAGCTGCCCCGTCCCCACTGAAACAGGTTGCTATGAAATGTCCTGACTTGAATGGACACAAATCCGAGCAAAATCTTGGATTTCCCATCTCCAAAAGCCAGGCAGGAGCTCCTGACTTTTGATTCAGTTCAGTGTTTTAAATCAGAACACGTGCAAGAGAGATGGTGCTTCATTCTTTGAGGATAACTGTGGCACACAAACAGAACAAGAACTAAGTCTGTGTGTGAAAACAGGAAGGAAAAACAGGATATGGGAGCTGCTGCTCTGAGCTAGAAATGCTGCAGCAGTCAGTGAACTGTGGGCAGCCACAGGAGCACTTGGCTCCAGAAATCCTGTAAAAACACACCATCACCTCTTGGATGGGAAGAGCACAAAGCCACAGAAGTGGGCTGTAACACACCCCAGAGCTGAAAAACATAGTTTCAGTATTCAAATGAATTGTTTGGAAACGCCCTGAGTTTGTAAGGCAACTATACGGGGATTTCAACACTCAGGCTCCCAGGTGGACAGGCAAAGGCCAAGCTGAGGGACAAAGCCACTTCAGGATTCATTGGTTTGGGTGTTTTAGTGTGAACTGTAAGGATAGTCATGAAGTGGCTGTTCCTCAGCTCATTAAATGATGAGCATCCACCATCATTAGAGCTACTAACTCGGGCCGAAGTGACTCACCTTGTTGTGGTTGCTCCCCAGTGCACAGAAAATGAACCTGTAAATAACTGAATCGGTTGTTTCATGATAAGCAAAGATGTCTTTGTTATTTTTTGGGAAACGGTGTCTCATCTAATAAAACTGATTTATTCAGCTCCTTTGAAACCTCTCACAAAGTGCACATACACTCAGCTATGTCAGATTTAAAATCCAAGAGCTACAAAGACCATCACTGTGTGAAACTTGTTCCTCAGCACTAACTCCTCTTTGATTCCTGAGCTCAATTACATCTAATTGTGTTCAGAGAAGGACACAGCTCCATTTAGACCCTGGACAAACATCAAGGGGAAAAAAATTAGTATTTCTACATAGAAACCCTTAAAATTTGCTCAAAGTTCAGCATGAAGTAGGCAAACTAAAATCTTACATGATCTTATAAACATTTTTATCTTTACAACTGCTGCTTAAGAATAAAAACTTAAAAAAACATAAGTTTTCACACCAATTATTTTTTTTTAAATAGTAATGCAAATATAATCTCTGATGTGGTTGGAAATACGTCAAGAGAATCTGTTTTCCCTAAAGGCAGTTTGGTTCTTCTCCATTGAAATTTTACTCCCACCAGCATTTAATGCCATGGCACATTCTGACTTCTGCAAGAACAACAAAGCCACAGTCAGAGCAAAGAACAATTTAAACCCAATTCCTTCCTCACCCTTTTGACTTGGAGGGTCTGTGACCATTAGAGAGGAAGAAAATGAGTCCTCAGTGTTTGAGAGCTCACACACAGAACGGGTGTAAACCTCAGTGGAAAATGATTAACCAAAACCTGTGGTTAAATCAATTTGTTCAGTGAATGAGCCTCTGCCACATTCATTCCACAGCAGTTTGTAATTCAGAACGTATTTCAAACTGTAGAAATACGATTCTCCATTGACTCAGCACCAAATGTGTTTACTGGATCACTCATTTAAATAAATAATCTTATTATGCAGTATTATTCCACTGAAGTTCAGCTTTGGGCCATCCCTTAAACCCTGCCTGTTCACAGCAGCAGAGCCTGTGCACACCTACCCAAAAATGAGGTAACATCCCAGGGGAGCCAGCCAGGGCTCTGCCAGGCAGCCACCACCCCTCCCCACAGCTGGATTGCACCAGCACCTGCCATTCCAGGGTTTCTCTTTACAAAGCTGGAATTACAGCAGCCGGTGTTGCGCTGGAGCAGAGAAAAACAGCACATATCACGCAGGTAATTGGCTTCAAACGAGGGCAGGCGCTTCCAGTTAAAGAAGCAACTGCATTTTGAACCATTCCGGCTATTTCTGTTCCTCTCACAAAAGCACTGATGGCTCTGGGATGTGCTGCTTGCAGGGATGTATCTGACTGCAGTCAGATGCTCTATTAACAAGTTCTGTTCCTGAGGTATTATATGATAATAAGGCCAGGATAAATTCTTGACACTAAAATTGCTCTCAACTCGAGTTTGAATTCCTGGGAGAAGATAACGTCTTAATAAAAAGTTCCAGCTATTCTTGGCACGAGGACAATTCTATCTATAGAGCCATTCCAGCAGAGTATTCCGCGTGGCACTGAGGATTTGTGCCAGGAAAAAGAGAGAGCTAATTACCCTGAAAGCATCTGACGTACAGATAATGTGGAATCGATGCATACAGAGAAAGAGATTATCTCCAAGGCGTGTCTTTTCCTTGTCTCCAACCGCTTCCTCCCAAGGCCACAACACAGCAGGGTGACAGATTGCAAGGCCATTTGCATATGACATATTAAATATGCGTTGAAATAAATATTCTGCCTTTTTCAGCTGCCTCGTCTCAGGGCTTGTAGAGCAGTTAGGCAGATGTTGTGAAAATCTATCCCTCTGCAAAGGAATGATGCAGCTCCTTGCCCAAGGAAGCAGTTAATAGACTGACAGCAGCTTTTGGTGGCGGTTGGAGGGTCTCTAAGGCTCATTTAAGGTCTGACACAGATCTTTTAATGAGATCAGACCACTGATTTCTCATTTGTAGGCAAATCTTACCGCCTGAAGAGACGCCGAAATGTGTGTGGCTTTGAGGTAAAGGCAGGGAGGTGAGGCAGCTTTGGGAGGGATGGCTTAAAAGAGGAAGGCTGGGGAGGAGGACTGTAAAAAAGTCACTTTGCAGCTGGGAATAACCCTTGGCAAGCGTGTGATCCTCTGGCACAGACTGAGTGCCGCTCTCTGCTCCTGTAACAGTGCCCAGGTGCTGCTTCAGCGATCCCCCAGTTAACAAGGGAACAGAGATAAATTTATCTGTCTGTGTTTCACCCGTGGGTTTGTGACTGTCCCGCTGCCGACAGAGCAGACAGAGCACCTTGAGAGAGTTTCCTGTGCTGTCAGCGTGACAGTCATTTCCATTTGGTTGTGTCAGAGCTTTCACTCACAGCTTCAGCGTCGCCTCTGGGAGCAACAGTTCAATTTAGGTTTGCTCTTTGATTAGAAACTTAGCTACATTCATTCCGGCAAACGTATACCTGAAATACCTTATGAGGATTTTGGAAGCAAAACCATTAAGTTAAAAAGGAAAATTACTACAAGAACTCTCTATATCAAGAAAGTAAGATTTACAATCTTTTTAAAAATAAGAAATCTCTTCTGTCAGACACAGACTGTATATATTTAGCACTTTGGAATTAATAGCATTTTCTGGGCATCATCATCATTATACCATGTTACAACTCCACCCTACAGATTCAAGTATAAATTAGTTGATCCCGGGATGCTGTATCCAATTCCTGCTAAAGCTTTCATCCTTCATAGCTTCTCCTCTTCAGAGTCCCTCGTATCACCGGAACCAGCAGGCAGGAGACGCGAATAATTGATTTTTTTTCCGCCGTGGCAGCTTGGATTGGACAATTACGAACAGGAAGAGCCCCAGCCCCACGCCTGGAACGGAACCGCCAGGCCAGAGGGATGCACCACAAACCCCCCTGCCCTGCAAGGCTGCCGCTCTGGGAGCACGGGCGGTTTTCCTGGGAACGCGGACGGGGAAAAAGGCACTGACGTCGCTAACACAGCGGAGTTGTAGAAGTGACCGGCGAGGCGAGAGATGGAACCGCTGAGGAAGCGATTCAGCGTCACAGGCACCGAGAGCCGCACCCAGGGAACTCCACACACACAGCCCGCTGTACCTGTCGGTCGCGTCAACAAAATCCAGGTGTTCATAGAGCCCCTCACCCACCGGCCATTCCAGAGAAGTGGCCAACAGCTCCCAAAGCACCACAGCAGCCGGCACCGCGAGAAAGATCTGGTGCTCTCTGTCCTGGATGATGCTTTGCGCTGCAGCAAAGTTGGCATCTTGAGCGTCTGAGAGGTTTTCAGACCGATAAGGACCTCCAGCGGTGAGCAGAGTTGTTTTAATCAAAGCAGGCTCGTTACTTGCAGTAGCGGAAAGGCTTTCCTGAGCATTATCAGCAAGATCAGTTGCAGCAGAACTGAGACTGTTCATTTCCTCCTCAAGTCCAGGGAAGGGAGGTCTGTGGGAAGCCGGCCTTTCTGCTTCGTGTGTCTGCCGGCTAATGCCTTTCACAGGAGTTGTCCAGCCAGACGGACCACCCAAGTAGACATTTCCCTTTGTATTTCTTTCACCAGCCCCTCTGCCCTTTTCCCTGAGCGCATCCGTCGTGCCAAATAACCCCTGGAGAGCTGAACCGCCCAGCGCTGGCTCCCTGCCCGCAGCCGCCACGGTGCTCGCGGTGCTGTGGCCGGGGCTGGGGAGCACCCCGGGGATCAGCCGTGCTCACAGCCCGCATCCCCGACGGGAGGGATGAGGCTGAGCAGTAGGCTGGCCCCGCCGAGCCCAGCACGGCTTGGCACGGCCCCGTGGGCAGCGCAGGAGCGCCCCGAGATTCGCCGCCGGGTACCGAGCGGGGCGGGCAGCCCCAGGTAGCGCAGCTACAGCCCGCTGCTCGCCCATGGAGCTGCCGCACGCCCGGCACGAGGGGTCCCGCTGTCCCCGCACCGCCGGCGGTCCCGGTGTACTTACACTCCGGGGATCCCGCTGTCCCTACACCCCGACGGTCCTGCTGTCCCCGGACCCCGGCCCTCCCGCTGTCCCCACCCGTCACCCCCTCCCGGTGCGGAGATGCTGGGGCGGCACCGCCGACTGCCGGCCGAGAGGGGAATGATCCCTTCCCCAGAATCCCGGAATCCCGGAGCGTGTCAGTCTGGAAGGGACCGCAGTGCCACCTCCCTGCTGCAGCCGGGCCGTCCCGGAGCACATGGCACGGGATTGTGCCCGGAGGGATCTGGAATAGCTCCAGTGAGGGAAACTCCACGCTCTCTGTGGGGAATCCGTGCAGTGCTCGGTCACTGCACAGCAAGGAAATTCTTCCTCGTGTTCAGGTGGAACTTCCTGAGCATCAGTTTGTGCCCAGGGCCTCTTGTGCCAGTGCTGGGCACTCCCGAGCAGAATTTATCCCCAGTCTCTTGGCAACCCCCCCGGAGATATTTAAACACATTAATGAGGTCCTTTCTCATTCATCTCGTCTCAAGGCTGAACAGGCTTTCCCACATTGCTCTGTCCCCTCAGCCCTGGTGCCAGTCCTGCAGCCCTGGTTCTGATCATCTCATGCTGCAGCTCCCCGTGAGACAAGGGAGTCCTTTGGGCCACGGTGGGGCTGAGGAGCTGGTCACACAGCAGAGAGCACTTTCCCTTTTTCACACAAGGTGTTCCACAGAGTCACAGAATACCCTGATTTGGAAGGGGCCCACAAGGACCATTGAGTTCCAACTCCTGTCCCTGCACAGACATCCCAACAATCCCATCCTGTGCCTGAGAGAGTTGTCCAAACCCTCCTGGAGCTCTGGCAGCCTTGGGGCTGTGCCCACTGCCCTGGGGAGCCTGGGCAGTGCCCACCACCCACTGGGGGAACAACCTTTTCCCAATATCCAACATAGACCTCCCCTGGCACAGCCTCATGCTGTTTTCCAAGCAAGGCACCCTCTGGGGTGCTCCCCAAATAACCCCTCTCCTCTCAGCCCTGCTGCAGGGATATACTGGGCCAGCCTGGGCACTGGAGAGATCACTGCAGTGCAAAAAGGCTTCACTTTGGCACTGGGTTTTGTTGGAGATGCTTCACCAACATGTCAGGGCTCCCTTTATCCCTCTCCATCACAGTCAGGGCTAGCCTGGATCCCCCACCCACTCACAAGTCCATCTTCTGGGAAGCCAAATCCACCCCCTCTTACCACAGATAACTCCAATCCAAGCCTGTAACTCCCTTGTAGAAGGCAGCCAGACTGGCTCCCAGGCCTTATTTCTGTGAAGGTCAGGAAACAAATCCTAATCCCACAGCAAGCACCAAACCCTTTTTGCATCCCTCCTGGCTTTCAGCTTCTCTGGAGTGTTCCCAAAGGAGTTTCAAAGGCTCAGGATCATCTGAGTTTCGGGTGGCTCAGGGAGGTCAGGCAAGGAGAGCTGCCTGAGCAGAGACCTACTGAACTCACCCTGGTGGGATATGGAATATGGATGGGGCTGGGAACACTGCTGTTAGAGCTGATTTATTCCTGGCACCTTGCAAAGACTCATTGATCCACCACTAATGGTGGATTAATGCTTAACGGAGTCCTCCCCCTGCAGCATTCCATAGCTTTTCACATGGAGCTGGTGGGAGATGAATTTTCACTGTACGTGAAAACAGTCTGTACCAGGATTTCTTACCATTGGATTCGTTCTGCCTCTTTAATTTCAGGAGAGCTCCCTGGAAAACAGGTGATTCGTATGAATTTTTTTCACAAAGTGTTGAATAATTTACAGCTTTGGGTGTTTTCAGTTGTCCAAGGTGCTGTTCTGAGAGAGGTGATGGAAGAAGGAGCATCATATAGTCCAGAGGAGGCACCAGGATGATCAGGGGCAGGAAGCACCTCTGCTGTGAGGAAAGGCTGAGAGAATTGGGATTGTTCAGCCTGGAGAAGAGAAGCTTTGGAGTGATTTCCTTTCAGTACCTGAAGGAGCCAGCAGGAAAGATGGAGAGAGAGACTGTTTACAAGGATCTGAGTGACAGGACAAGAGGGAATGTCTTCCTACTGACAGAGAGTAGGGTTAGATTGGATATTAGGAAGAAATCCTTTCCTGTAAGGGTAGGAAGGCCCTGGCACAGGTTGGGCAGAGAAGCTGTGGCTGCCCCAGCCCTGGAAGTGTCCAAGGCCAGGCTGGATGGAGCTTAGACCAGCCTGATCTAGTGGGAGATGTCCCTGCCCATGGGAGGATGATGATCTTTAAGGTCTCTTCCAATGCAAACCACTCTATGATTCTATGATGACGACACAAACAAAAGTATTCAGGAGGAACTTTGAAAGGCTGGGAGTCTCTCCAATGAGGTAAAAACCCTCACACAGCTGTGCCAGGAGGGTTTGTGTCTTCTATTTATGGCTGCACCCTGCGCTCAGGTTTCTGTGCTCTCCCAGTCTCCAGGCAATCGTGTCCACCCTCACCCCTTGAGGTCCACCTGCCCTGTTCCTCCAGGCTTTCCACACAGACCTGGTGCAGAAGATGCAGCTGCTCCAAAGGCAGCAATATTTGGGTACAGCATACACCTGAACACTGTCCCTGTACTGTGGCTGCTCTGGGATCTGCATTTGCTGCCTGCAGTTTCCAGGAATAAATGAAACAACCTGTGAAATGCTCGTGCTCACAGCTGTGCTAACACAACATCACGAGGCCAGGAGCTGTTTCTGCTCCACTGGTGAGCAGCTCCTGTGGTCAGTAGGGTCAGTGGGCTTTGGGGGATCCTTGCAGAAAGCCAGTGGTTCACCCCTTTCCAAAGGTCCGCCTCTTTCCCAACGTGCCCCGCTAAAGGGATGGGTTGCTTTGAGGTGACAGCCTGTGGGGACAGTGCCCTGGCACAGAGGGCAACCAAGCCCTTTCTGCCCATCCCTTCACAAATGAGCTCCTTGGCCATGAAGTCTCTCTCTGTGTAACTCAGCCTGGAGCCCCAAGGTGGGGCGGAGATGCCAGATGAGAGGGGCAAATGATACTGGTGACTTTCTGCTCCTACCAGCTTATTCCCCACCCACCCCAGACAAATGCAAACACAAAACAACAACCATATGGACAGTTTCTGTTGGGTTTTTTTCCCCCTAATTTCTTTTAGCTGGCATTAAAAGGATTGCACCTTCTGATACAGATCATTCATATATATATATACAAATAATTTATATTCTACCTACATAATTTACAGCTGTACAAAGTGAACTCTGGGCACCACAGACCACTCTCCAACCCAGCTCACAGTCTCTTGGCTTTTTTAGCATTTCCCTTGTGTGCTGGGGTGCACAAACCCCCCAGTGAAGCCCCAAAGAGGCAAATGTGTGCAGAGAGCCACTGGTCACTCCTTAACCCCTCCTTTCATTCCAGCCCACAAAGGAGAACAGCCAGTGTGAGAAGGCTGTTCCTGACTTCTTTGTGAGCCTCCTGTCCACCCTCAGCTTCCTTCAGGGCCAAAATGTTTCCTGCCTAACTCAAACATAGGGGAGCATCAACACTTTTTGATTTATGAGGTGAAAAACAGTACTGAAGGACCAAATGCTGTTGCTGAGCCCTTGTCACTCCTGTGGGGCACGTTAAGGCTTGAGGACTGTGCTTGGCTGTGCCATGACCAAGGAGCTACATCTGCCAGCATTCCAAGGCAGCTTCCTTTGGAAATGGTCGTGTTGCTCTTGCCCAGTGTGATCTTTCAAGTGTTGGTGCAGGTTCGTGATGAAGTATTTCTTAGGACCTGGAGGCTTTTTATACTGCTAAACAAGCCATCACCCCTGGCAGCTCTAAAGCTGGTGTGGGTGGCATGGTGAATTTGAAGTGAGAGGGAATAAACCTTTACCTTGGGAAGAGGAAGGGACAAAATGCCTGCTGTGCCAGGGGACAGGAGAAGGAATACAGCTGCCCCGGCCTTGCTGGCAAAGACAAGGGACCAAGGGAAGTCTGAGGGTTGAACCCCCAAACCCTGATGCATGTGGTGAGAAACAGGTAAGATTTCCAGCCAAGACAACCCACAAGCTCGGAGCAGTTCTGCTGAAGGGAAACTCCTCTCCAGTTCCCCAGACTGGGATATCTGGAGGTGGGCTCCTTGTTCCAGCTGGGGGTGGTTAAACAGAAGTGACCTTCCAGAGGTGCAGTCCCCAGGGCTGGGCAGGCCCAGCTGAGGGGTGGATTTGTCCCATCTATTGGAGCTAAATAAGGATTTGCCAGTGCCACTGCAGCTGGGCAGCATCACCCTGTAGCACAGAGCTGGCTCCAGGGATTCCCCACCAGTGTCAGCCAGGGATGACTGGCAAGAGCTGCTATGTACATCTACAGAGCTAAAGGACACTTTCTTTGGGCTGATGATCCAAGCAAACACCCCTGAGTGAAGGCAGCCCAGATAATGAGGTTTTGGGAGCCAAGAGAATAAAAAAATGGTATTGTCACAGAAGGAATTCCCCAAAATTCCTCCGATGTGAATTTAGGGAAGACTCTCTGGAGATGCTCCAGACACCAGGGATCACATTCAGAAAGTCGATAAACACACACCATATTTCATCTATTACTTCAGCCAGCCAAAAAGTGGAATGAAAACAGGGTTCTCCTTCAGGACTATCCTGAACACTGGGTCACTGAGCCTGGAGGAAGCAGGAGTTGTGCTCTCACTGCTCAGCCTGGCCCATCTGCAAACCAGGGCAGGGTTTCTACACTTATGAGAGCAGCAGAGAAAAGGAACAGAGGAGTCTTTCAGACATCCTGCCCATCCATCAATCCCAGGAGCACTCCTGTGCACAGCACTGCAGACACAGACCACACCAGGACTGCATGGCAGGCTGGGACACAGAGACATTGCTGCCTGACCTCATGGGAGAGGTGCCAGTCCTGCTGGGCTTGTTCCCAGGATGTACAACTTGGAGGGATGCAACCAACACTGGTGAGGCTCCAGACAAGATGCAGAGAGGTTGTGCAGTGAAGCCACACTGAAATCCCAGGTGGACTCCAAGGTGCAGCTCAGATGTGCAGCCTCCATTATCTGCTCAGGGAAGGTCTCTTCTTCAAGCAGAACCCTTCGTAGCCAAGCATGTCCCACAGCACTTCCTGGGCAGCACGAGCAGTTCTTGCCCTGTTCCTCACTGCCAAATATTGCACCAGATCTCCCATGTCCCTGTTTCACACCCATTCATCATTATTCTTTGCAGCTGCTTTGAAACAACAGCAGGCTTTTTCCACTCACTTCCAGAGAAGCCACACTGAACACGCATTCTCTCCCCATTGTGGTCAGGCTTACAATGAGGTTTCCTAAATCAGTCAGGGGAGTCATTGCTGGTTTGCCCAAGCACATCACCCTGTGCCAGAATGAAGAGTTTGCTGTGCACAACCTGGCAGTCAGGCTGGGCTGTGAGACATCACCAAAATAAATATTCCTGCTAGGAACTGCCCTGGGATCCACAGCACAGAGAGCACCATCTCCTCAGCCACGTTGTCCCCAGTCTTCCTGAAATGAAGAAGCTCAGAGGTTTCCCCTGACTTGTGCAAAAGGTTAAAAACTCAATTCTGCAGCAAAACTCTGCCCTTTGGCAGGGACCTGTCACTGTCACCCAGCAGGGCATGGCTGTCCCCCTGAGCCCTATCCACCTCTGCTCTTGCAGCTTTTCACACCATTACCATTGTAAAATCACCACTGGTGTCTTTTAGTGTGTTCTCTTTTTCCATGTCCTGTGTGATGAGCCACTGCAACATCTTCCACACCAGCTTTTTCTCATTTTCTTCACTGCATGATGCCTGCAAACGTGTTGATAGGCAAGAGCAGAGACTTGGGCATGTATTTCACAAGCCCCACATCTTCTGTTTGGTGAAGGTTGAATTTCATTGTCCTTGATTTTTGCAAGCAGTAGCTGGGCTCTGGGCAAGGAGACACTTCCAGGCTGCAAGAGCACAAGAACATATTTACTGCATGCACAGACCTGCCCTTTAGGCCCAGAGCTTGATCTCAGACCAAACACCAGATCCCTCCACTGACTGCTGAGGTAGGATGGTCACACTGAAATGTGCAGCTGCTTTTATGCTTTTTTTCAAATTGTGTTTGGCTGGAAAGGTGAGCTGAGGTGTGTTAGTTTGGCCACACCACCCATGTCCATAGCCTGGCTCAGTCTGATCCTCAGGAATTCACATCTTATGTATGTTCCATGAAGCCCATGGACCTTGGCCCACCTGTTTGCTTCCAACACATGTTACTGCAACTGCTGTAGGCACATTAATCCCTGCCATTTCCACAGGGCTGGATTTTCTACCCTTTTGAGGCTCCCCAGTGAGAGACACAGTGAGTGGAGAGACCATCAGCCTCATGAGATAATTCAGGAGGTCTGAGATCTGTTTGTCCCTGGAGGTAACTATTCTTCTACTGTCTTAATGAAGCATTTTGTTTGTCACCCCACCACCTGAAAACGCAAAGGTAGGAGGGCACCACTCTGCCTTGCATTGCCTGCAGAGGGTCTTCTGCCATGCATGAGGATGAGGACTGGGACTGCCTGGGAAACAGCCCTTCCAGGAAGGATTCAGGGTCACCAGGGAGGTGTGCAGCCCCTGGCACACGTGGCATCCTCACCTGATCACGTTCCTGTAGGTTCTTCTGCTGTCCTTGTCCAGACGCACCACGAAGGGTCTCTGCTCTGTGCTCCTGATTTTGATATGTCGTGTTTTCAACCTGTTTGCCACAGCCTGGATAGAGAGAGGAGAAATTGCCCATTAAATGTGTCCCTCCCCTCCCTTGGCTACGTGGTGGTGGGTGTGTGTTGTATGTGAAAGGAACAGATGAGGGACATCCCTCTGGTTTTATTTTTTAACCTCAGCTGTGACACGGGGCCAATTCCTTTTCCGTAATCACAACTTGAGTCAAGTTTTGTGAGGGCAGACTTTCCAAACTGGCAATGCTTGCAAGGTTTGGGAGGTCTGATGTGGGGCATGGTCTGTTCCCCACGGCTGTGGGGTATCTTTGTGGGGGCAGCAGCTTGGTGTTCCCAAAAGCCAGGTGAAAACAAGCAAAGATGTGCTGGCTACTTAAAAACACCAGCTGAGAGATGGAGGCTCCAGGGCCTGAATGACCAAGGCACACTAAGAATTAATGGCACCCAAACTGCAGTGACACATTCCCACGGGGCAGTGTCACCTCTGGGTTCTACTTGAACTCTCACACACCCAAAAAAAAGGACAGAAGCCCAAGTTCCCTCTCTTACATACCCACCTTTCTGAGCTGATAAATAGATTAATTGGATTTCCTGCTTCACGTTTGTGCTTTGTTAAATTCTTTTTTTTGGGATCTCTGTGGGGAATAACATGCAGGGTCTGGGGAGGGCACTGCAGCTGAAGGTGTGGAGTTAACGAAGTTGGTAGGAAAACTACAGACCTTCTCCTGCACCCAAGTGGAGCCACGAGGACCGGGGCTAAGCTTTATTTCTCTGCTTTGACCCTGTGGACACAGCTCAGTCATTCAGGGTCTCCTGTGACAAGATCCCATGTGGCATTTGGAGCTTTGGCTCAAAAAACTGGACTTTTCCATGGAAAATAATTGCAAAATGCTCTCTGAGCAGGGGGGTCCCAAAGCTTTCTCCTCCCCAAAGATTGTTTCCCCTTCCCCTGTTGTTGTGAGGGGTTTCCATGCAGTGGCCAACCCTTCCAGGGCCGGGAGGATCCCACAGGTACTTACTGAGAACGACCGTCCTGACAGGTTGTTGGTCCTGACGATTTCAGTGATGGTCACACTGAGACACACCAGGTCTGCAACAAAACCAGTGTGTTGTTCTCAGGCCAGGGCATGATCTCAGCCCAGCTTTCAGTGGGGCTGGTGCCATATCCCACATCTGCTTGCACTGCCTGTGGGATACACAGGGCAGCAGAAAAGGAGGACTATCAACCTCCATGGGCTTAGGAATTGTGTAGGATTGTACTCAGGGTGGAAAGCTCAGAGGCTGTGCAAAGGTGAAAGAGGAAGGCTGGAGCAAAGGGGAACATGCTGCAAAGCTTAGATCACGTCTGAGCCTCAGACACATCATTCATGAGAAAACACACAACCAGACATATATATATGACACCAATATATGCCCGTCACTGATTCGACCCCACAGCCCAAGCTCAGTTGGCACTAAGGATTGTGGTAAGATTTACTCTACTAAGTCTCTGAAAACTCAGAAAACCCTCCTCACATGGTTCCAAACAGAAAAAAACCCACCTTCAGCCTCCTCAGAAGGGATGGCTTTCATCACCAGACCTGTGGAGCGCAGGGACATGTCCAGTTCCTTCTCCCTGTTGCTCACCACGACCTGCAGGCAAGGCTCTGTTAGTTGCCCCCTGGCAGAGAGGTTGGACATGGAGACGTCTGGGGCAGGTTTTCACAAACACAAGGGAGCTACGAGGCTTTTAAGGCTCACCACAACCTCTCTGTCCTCTCCTGGAGGGCCATTCCAGAGGAAAGAAGGAGGGCCAGAGTCCTCCTTTTTAGGAGATCTGTGCCATGCTGGGGATCCCTGTGAGCAGAGACAGTTTGGGCTGCTGAGAGCCCTGCTTACCTTTCTGTATGCCACTGTGAGATCTATGCCAGGGCCATCCAGGGTTGTTTTCTTCTTGGTCATGTTTAACTCTGCAAGGAGGGAACCGAGTGGGATTGAGGTTTCACTCATCCCACCTGTCTGTGGTGAGCACAGAGGGGTCCTTCCATGGGATAAGCCACCCCCTCCATCACACAGTGGTCTGGCACTTTGTCCCTTCTCTCCTTGCCTACAGGAGTTGGGGCTCTGTGCACTCAGCAGGCCCAGTGAGGTGGACTCACTGTAGGGTCTGTGCCCAACCTTGATGGCAAACATCCACTGGATTGGACACCACAGTGCTCTGATGGAAAGGCTGAATGTGCCTTCTGTACCACTCCAGCCTTCAAGCACTTCTGTTCCATAAGTGGCAACTTGAGGAAGCTGGACTTCTAATAGGAAAAACATCTGGCAAAGGGGATGGTTGCATAGACCAGCTTATTTCCTCATTCAAAATGAGGGTGTTGATCCAACTTCAGAGGGTCCTGGAGCCAACCAAAGGCACAGTTTACAAAAGCTGGTTGAGACCAGGAGCCAAGTGACCACAAGGTCTCTCATTTAGCCTGGTTTCGTGTGCCCAACAGGGAGATGGAGGTGTTTAGGGAAGCCCCCTGCTTGTCAGAGAACAAGGGATATTGCCCCATGGCACAGCCTTGACCACTGCAGGCTGAGGGACAGGGTGAGCGGGGTCTGGGGGCAGCAGGACCCCCACCCAGGTGGTCAGGGCTCAGCTTGGTGGGACACACAAACCTCTGTGGGAGGTGCTGTCCTGCCCCTGGGTGCACAGCTCCGTGAGGAACACGTCCTCAGCCGGCTCCTGCGCCGGGTCATTGAAGAAAATCTGAAAGAGAGAAACATCTCTGAGAACATCTCCTCGGTCACCTGTGGGACTTGGGACATGAAAAGCTTCTCCAGAGCACCCAGGTGTGACATCAAAGGGGATGTATGGCCTCATCTCAGGGTACCAATGGGATGGGGAGAATGACTTTGGCTCTGCTCCCTGATGCCCAGAGTGTGGCAGACCTTGCCAGGAGACCTCCAGACCTGGTCAGCAGAGCCACAGGCAGCGTCCCCTGCCACTGGATGTCACTGTGCACTCACAGCTGAGTCAGCTCCCAGCCACACACCCTCAGGTCACAGGGAGCAACTTCTTCAGCAACTGACATGTTGGCTGAGCTTCAAGGTACAGAATTTCTACCTGATGCACTTAAATCAACAGGTCACTCCAGCCCCATGAATTATTTTCTTTTCATGGTCTCGTACTGAGCGAACTGTGAGGAGAAGGTCGTGGACAACCTCTCCTAGCCCTACAGACAGGTCCTGTGGGACTTGACTCCCACTTCTAGGAAGCTTTCAGCAGCCAAAGGGGAACACAGTGGTCTTAACCAAAAAGGCAAAACAGGGTTCAATGTTTCCAGATGAAGCAGAATCACACCCTGTATGACAAGAGTTTACTTTAGGTGCGTCTATCTGAAAACCACATCTGGAGGCAGTTCCTCTTCCCCTGCTTGAATCACCCACTTCTTCACTTGCTGTTGGTTTTTGTCTTGAAGGAGAAAGGAGCGAAATAAAAATACACCCAAAAAATCAAAATCCTCAGCCACATAAGCCGAGGACCAGGTGCTCCGAGGCTTTACAGGATACATGTTATTAGTTCAGGTTCTGGTGATGTTTTACCAAAGCTCTCCCAGCTCTTTGCATGCCATGGGCCAGTTTGCTCATTCAGTGGCTGCTCCTGTGCTGCAGAGCCACAGAGGCTACATTAAAAGGAGATTAAAAGATCTGTGCATCAGTGCCAGCCTAAGCTCTGAAGGGGGAAAACTGCCAGAGGAGCAAAGCAGGGGGTTCATGTTATGTGCCCAAATACAGTTCGTCTTTGCTCTCATATCAGATGCCAGGTCTCAGATAAAAGCTGGCAGAAAATAAATAAAGTGGTGTTTCAGGAAACCCTGCAAAGCCCCTGTGAGCTACAGAAAGGTTTTGGCAAAGCCACTCAGAATAGTCCTGTTTGCTCACAGCATCTCAAGCAGCAGGAGGTACCAGGACTCCTGAGCAACCCCGAATCCAGCAGAGCAGGAAATCTGTGTCCCTGGGGGGGAACTTCAAGGCTCACTTTGCTGACCTGTGTGATCCCGAAATAACCGTTTCAGGATCTCTGACTCCAGCTGAGCTACACAGAGCCTGGCAAGGAGGGGACAGGCTGGGGGGGGGCACAGAAATCCAGGCTCAGACCTGCTGGAAGACCCCAGCTGACTCTGCAGGGCCATGTGAAGGCTCAGGAGATGTGACACCCACCTTCACAGCGTAGACCTGGAAGCAGACGGGCTGGATGCCCATGCGGACGTAGTAAGCGATGACATCTGTGATGAACAGATCAGTGACGAGGTGTTTGCTCGGCGAGGGAGGCTGAGGGGGCAAATCACACTGTGGGTCAGCCACAGTCACTTCTCAAAAACCCAGCCACAAGCTCTCACACCTTCCTAAACAAATGAGCTGTTGCTCTGCCCTCACTGGTCAAAGCAAACGGGAGAAGCAAAGGCTGTGCCCACCCATCACCCTTTCCTGTAGGCTGTCAGTGATGGCTCAAACTGCTGGGAAATGAGAGCCAGGGGCATTTCAGCAAATGCCTCATTTATGTTTTCTTTCTTGAAATCTGCCATTTCCTGTCCCTTGCCCGAAAAACCCCATCACAGCAAATGGGTGTTGTGGGCTGGGGCAGTGTGAGCCACGTGCACCTTTTGACTGCCGGGCCCCGGGGAGGATTTGCAGGGGAAAAGCTCTCTTTTGGGGCATGGAGGGGCCCTGCAGTGCACCAATCCCTCCTCAGGCACAGCAGATGTGTTTGGGAAACAGAGCCAGGCTGGGGAGGTGGGAAGGATTTCCTCATACCATGGTGGCCAGCTTGGGAATCATGTGGCACAGGGCGTTGATGTTGCTCTCGTACCACGGGTCGGCTCTGCCCAGGTACCCGGCCACCTCACAGAGCTCCTGGGGGCAGCTGGCAGCACGGTCCTGTGGGGCAAACACAGCTCAGGGTAGGATCACAGCTCAAAATACCACAGCCCTAGAGCAGGCAGAGGGAGCTGGGGCACGAATGTCCTGTGGGCAGCTCCCCCCATCCCTCCCCCTTCCCTGCTTGGTCCAGAGAAGATGGCAAACTCACTTAGGGCGTGCTCAAGAACAAAAACTAAGTGAAGAATGAAAAGGAGAAATCATCATTTTTATAACAGCCTGTTTTTCAGGGTTTACAGCCAGCTCTGGGACAGCTTAACACATTCTGAGAAGTGCAACTGTTTATTTGTCACTGTCTTGAGGCTGCCAGAGGGGAAGAGATGTGCCCAAGATAAACTGCAAGGCAGTGACTTACAGATCTAAAACTGGAGCCATGATCAAGGCTGAATGAGCAGCAACTGCCTCCCCTAAGCACTTAGGAGGTGGGAAAAGCACCTTTGCTAAACCTCATCAGTCCTCCTATGGCTGGGGCACAGGAGCAGGACTGAATGAGTTGTCACCCCATCAGGGAGGTTGGAGCAACCTGACTGTCTGTAGAGCTGGTGAGTTCCCAAAGCCAGCCTGCAAACTGAGCCCAGCCAGCCTGCCTTGGCTCCCACCCTCTTTGGTGTTTGAGCAGGGCATGAATGGATGGGAATTCCTGTAATCCCCCTGCTCTCCCTCCCAAAACACCATCATCAGATGCTGAAACGTGGCAGCAGCACCTGGAGCTGCCAAGCCCAGGCCCACCTCAACAGCCAAGGTGTTTGGCTGCCTTGCCATGACTGGGATGTAGTAGAACTGCAGGTTCAGTCTGGGAGTCAGGAAAACTCGACGTGTTTCTCGTTTCCTTGAAATGGAAAAAACAACAGTTGTGTCCCAAGGGGAAGAATGTGGCTCTTGGCCAAGGGTGGGCAGTGCCAGGAGATTGCAGCTGCTCTGCAACAGGAGCATGTGCCCTCCTCGTGTGCCCCCTTTGCCCACTGTGACAGGATGATAGTAATCCTCCCTGGGTTCCCAAACCAAGCAAGAGGAGATGATGGGGAGCCAGAGGCTGAATTTTTCTTGAACTGGTGGTCCCTCTGCACCCAGTGCTGCTCCCCAAGCTGCTGCCTGCACCACAACCCAGAGCCACCCCAGGCTGCTGTCCTGGCCCAGCTGAACCAGCTGGGGAGAGCCAGATGAACCAGCTGGGAAGATCCAGCTCTACAACAGCTTCTCCTCAGAATTTTTCCCTTTTGCAGGAGAAAACATTGATCATTGTTTACTAACCCACTCCATGGACAGAGGAAAGACTCACTGTGTGCATCATTTAGGCCAACAGAGCCAAATGATGCCAGGCAACCAGTGAAGTCAGGTGTATTTGGGTGCTGTCCCAGTTCACTCAAGAGCCCAACCCCACCCCCTGGCTGCTTCAACAGGTTGAGGAGCAAAGCCCCCACTGTGTCCTGCCTTGCCCCAAGTCCCCAGAGCCCAGGGGGCTGTGGCCACCAGTTACCTCAGAGAGTGGTAGGCTTGGGCCAGGCGCCCCAGGACGCGGTCGTCCCCCAGCAGCACGATGCGGGCAGTGTGCAGCCTCTGCAGGGGGGCTGCAGCCTCGGGGGGGATTCCTGCCCTCCTCTGCAGCTTCACTGGGGGCTTCCCCCCGGGATTATTGCAGCCAGCCTGCAGGAAGGCCATGCTCTCCAGAGGGGATGGCTTTTTTTTAATGCCTCCCTTCCTGTGGAGCCGGGACTGCTCCGTTTCGGCACCGCAGGGGGCGAAGGGCTCCTCGGCTGCCGCGGGCAGGTCTCGCTCGATGCCGCTGTCGGTGGAGAGGATGGAGAAGCGGGTCTGCTCGCAGCAGTCACAGTCTGAGATGATGTCCTGGATCTCAAAGTTGTCCAGGTCCTGGCTGAGGCATTCGGGCTCACAGCTCTGCGACAGCGGGCGGATGAACAGCACCAATTCCTTCCCTGCAGGCAGAAAGGAGCTTGAGGAGGGGAATCCAAACAAAGCCAGGCTGATGCCTCGTCCTGGCCCAGCTTGCTTCTTCTCAGGAAAGCTGTAAAGCAAATGGCTCCACCAGTGGGCCCAAGGGGAGTCAGTCTTTCAGTCCCGTTTCACACTGCACCATGAAGAGAGATGAATATGACTCAAATCATAGAATTACAGATTCATAGGATGGTTTGAGTTGGAAGGGACCTTAAAGATCATCTCATTCCAATGTCCTGCCATGGGAAGGGATACCTTCTCTTAGACCAGATTGCTCAATGCCCCATCCAACCTGGTCTTAAACACTTCCAGGGCTGGGGCATCAGCAACAAAATCAGGTACTCTGGGCACATCCTGCTGCAGCCTGTTCCCCTCCTCATCCCCTTCACCCCTTTACACCCCTAATCCCCTGATCTGAGACCAGCAGCCCACAGGAGCAAAGGCTGGTGCAGTCAGCACATGTCTCCACGAGCTTGGCCCTCGAATGATGGTTATAAAACTCACTGCTCAGGAGTCAGAGCTAAATGACATGTTTAGCACAGGATCCCCAACCTCAGGTACCACCTCAGGTACCCACAGCCCCTCAGGGACACTCACAGAGCTGGTCATCTTCTGTCCAGAGGTGAAAGCTGATGTTGGGGTTGGGCAGAGGTGTGTCCTGCTGCCCTCGAAGGGGAGCATTGCCTGGGGGAAACAACAGTGACTGTAGCACACAGGAGCATCTTCCCCACACAGGTGCAAGAACCTCCCCAGTGCTGAGTCCCAAGGGCAAGAGATTTTCAGCTGCACAGCTCCCTAATCCCACCTGGAATGGCTGGCTGGAGCTCACCTGCTTGTGAGGAGCTGAGGAGGGCATGGTAGATCTCCTCCAGCCTGGCTGTGTGCTGGCCACGGTCTGGGCTCCCCTCGCTTCCTGCACACTCCACTGCCACCACCACTTGCTGGAACCAGTGCTCCACTTCACCAGTGGGCATATCCTGTCATGAGAGGCAGCTGTGAACACTCAGAGGTGCGAAAAGAGGGGATGCCCCATGGGTGGGGCTGTGGGAGGGGGCAGAAAGAGGGTAAATGAGTCCTGCAGAAGTTGTTTCATAGCAGAGGACACAAAGGTCCTCTTATCCCCAGGGAAAGCTGGCTGTGCTGTCTGCCTGAAGCTTTCTCTGGCAGGTCTGCAGCTGACGGACACTGTGTCCCTTGGGAAGTCAACAGCAGTGCTGGCACCTCAAGTGACTCTGAGGAGATGGGGACAGCAGACACACAAAGGTGACTTTGGAGTGGAAATTGCTGAGAGCTCGTGCAAAGTCGCCTTTCTAACCAGTCATTTGGGTTGCTGTGGCCCCACAGCTCCTTCAAGGAGGCTTTGGAGAAAATGAATTGAGGCATTTCCACTGAGATGCTTTTGCAATGCCCAGGGGCTCACAGAGGAGCTGTGTTTCACTTGCAGAGCCCAGCTTTGCTGGGCCAAACCAACAACTCAAACTGAAGGAAGTTTCAAAACCTCTACTGTAGCAATTGCTTCGTATTTCAAGAATGTTTTAGTTTAACACCAGCTCTGCAAGTAACACTGGGGCTACAAGGGATGGAGAGGGGCTGGGAGGGATCTCCCCACTTGCCAAAACACCTTTTTCTTCTCCAGGGTGTCCAAAACGAGCATTGGCAAACCACTGGTGATGCTGCAGAGATGCTGCTGTTACCTGGAGTCTGCCCTTCAGGCTGCCGAGGTCGCAGCCCTCGCCCAGGGCTGCCTGCATGGCGTGGCTGATCACGTAGCACATGCACGCCCGGGGGCTCTGGGAGGCCTGGGCTGCCTCTGTGTCGGTGAGCAGAGCATTGCAGATGGCTTCAGAGAGCAGCTCGGGGTCAGCAAAGATGAAAATCCTATGTGGGGCAGGAGGATGGGAAAAGAGGAAGAGGAAAGGACATCATGAGATGTGGATTCCTGACATCACAGAATGTGCTGAGCTGGAAGGGACCCACAAGGACCATCCAGTCCAACCCTCGCCCTGCACAGCCCCATCCCCAAGAGTCACCCTCTGTGCCCCAGAGCATCATCCAAACCCTCCTGGAGCTCTGGCAGCCTTGGGGCTGTGCCCACTGCCCTGGGGAGCCTGGGCAGTGCCCACCACCCTCTGGGGAAAGAAGAGCCTTTGCCTGAGATCCAACCTGAGCCTGCCCTGACCCAACTCCAGCCATTCCCTGGCTGTGTCCCTGGTCCCCCCAGAGCAGAGATTGGAGCTGCCCCTCCTCTGCCCTTCCCGAGGGAGTTGTAGACTGAGCAGCTCACATCTCCCTTATCCCATGCAGACAAAAAGTGTTGCTGTTGATAGTCCCCTTCTCCACCCTGTCTCCCCACCAAGGGAAGCTCCCTGCCTCCCAGGACCACAGAAATAAACCAGGACATGGGAGGAATGAGCTCCTCTTAGGGCAAAGCTCATTTTAGCAAGGCATTGGATGCCACCAAATTGCGTGCCCCAAGACCACAAACTGCCACATGGTTAAGGTCCAGATTAGCCAGATTAATTTAAAGTGCTGGACAAGGACAGGTCTCACTAAGAGACTCCAAAACAAAAGTATCAACACATTCAGAGAGGCACTACTCACTTTTCCTGGTAAGGGTAGGGGTCGCTTTTGAGACTTTGCTCAGAAATGACCATTCTTTGGTACAAGGTACCTGGCAAGGGCAAGGAGATAAACACATGGCAGTCAGAGCATGAGACATAACACAACTCCTTGGAGCAGCTCAGTGCTACTCCCAGTTGTAGAGGCTGATGGTGGGTCTGCCAAGTCCCATTGCTGGGGAGATGATGTAAAAGAGCCAAGAATGAGGCCCAGAATTAAAAATAGACAAAGACAAAGATAGGCCATGCTACATAAAAAGAAAACCCCTTCTATTCAGGGATGATTTCCTGTGTTTCCCTTCCTTTGTTTATTGGATTATGAGCTTGGGAGCGGAGTCAGAAGCAGGAGGAAGAGCTCTGCTCCTGGTCTGCCTCCCAGGGCCACATGGGGGGACACCATTTGGGGAGATATGAAGAGCACAGTGGGTTTCTGAATCAGGAGAGGTGTATTTTGCCCTCACCCAGCTCTGGGGAGGGGAAGATACACCCACCTGGCATTGCTCAGGTACAATCATCTTGTGAACCTTGTGGTGCTCTGTGGGAAGCCCCACTGGAGATCCCCCATCTCTCCACACTGAATCATTCCTTTACCAGAAGTCAGGTGAGATGAAGGTGGACTTTGGAGCTCCAGACAAAGCAGTACCGGGGAAGGGTGGTTTGGGTGATGGGGATAAGCTGAGAATACCAAAAATGGCACTTTGTAAGTTCCCACCAGGTTTCTCCTGCTTTACCTCCCCCTCACAGGGTGTCTGCACCTTGCACTGTTTTAAAGGATTACCTTTAAAGACTCCTATTAAAGGAAACTGTCACAAGAACTTTAAAAAGCAACGTGGAGAAAAAGGGAAACAAAGTTGTTTTCTGGTTTGCTTTCTAAAAAGGACTGCTGTCTGCAAACACTACTGACATTTCAGAGTGTACAACCTCATGCACAGGTACTGGAGGGAGAGCCCATGCTGGGCAGCTGCAACTCAGTCTCAGGTGGAAAATTCACTTTGCAAAAAGGAGACCTCCACAAAATGTACTGAGATGCCCAGACTGGGAGCAGAAACATGTGGTTTCCCATAGAGAATCACAGAATATCCTGAGCTGGAAGGAACCCACAAGGATCACTGAATCCAACTCCTGGCCATGCACAGACTAACCCCAACAATCCCATCCTGTCCCTCAGAGCATCGTCCAAACCCTTCTGGAGCTCTGGCAGCCTTGGGGCTGTGCCCACTGCCCTGGGGAGCCTGGGCAGTGCCCACCACCCTCTGGGGGAAGAACCTTTTCCTGATATCCAAACTAAACCTCTCCTGGCTCAGCTTTAGCCATTCCTTCAAGTCCTGTCACTGGTCATGAGAGTGAAGAGATTGGTACCTGCCCCTGCACTGCCCTTCAGGAGGAGGTTGAAGACCTCAGTCTCTTCTCCAGGCTGAACAAACCAAGTGACCTCAGCACTCCTGATACAGCAGAGGGTGTATATATTTGCATAATACCTGGCCTTAGGTGGGCTGAGCTTGACTCTGGTGTGCCTACACTGACAGCAGGATGACCCCAGTGTTTTCTGCTGGTTACTAAGGCTCAGCAGCCTGAGGTCAGGAGAGGAGACCCCTCCCACCCAAATGCATCCCCAAGACCCACAAGCATTTGGCCACGTCCCTGCCATGGCTCACTGCAAAGGTCAGCTCAGGTACAGAAATCCCCCAATGCCCCCATGAGCCGGTTTTGGCTGGGGTGGTGTCGATTTTCTTCATCACACCTCGGTGCTGTTGCCTCAAGAGCCCAGCAGGGACAGAGCAGGGGAACCCTCATACCTGGAGCTGTCCTTTCCATCTTCAGCCTGGTGGCATAGTCCAGCCCAACGGTGCAGAAAGGCTTGGGCAGGGTCAGCAGCTTCTTGCAGAAGTCGTACACTCTGCCACAGAGCTCGTCAGAGATGCACGGAGCCTGCAGAGAGACAAGGGGCAGTGATCCCTAATGCTGCTCTCCCCACACACCCCAGGCTTGGAGGGCACAGAACTAAACCAAATTCAGTATGGATTTAAATGCCAAATGAAGCAGAATCAGGACTTAGAATGTTTAGAAACATCCAGAAGTAACTACTGAAGGATGTGAACAGTTTTTTTACCAGTTGTGGCTTGCTGCACCACCAGGTATCTAAACACCTCCAGAAAAGTGGGTCAGCTGGAAGGATCTGTCACTCCTTTACATGTCACAGGTGACAGTCTGAGCCACCAAACAGCACACTGGGAAATACACCATTGAGTCCAGCCATGGTAGTCTCAGGGCTTTGCTGGGCAGGTATTGGGTTATGCCAGCAGAGGAACAGGTTCTGAGCGACTCTAAGTGGCCCCTCCCGTGGCTTCTGATTTCCCTGGATCTTGCCCCAGTGAAGGCCATGACAGGTTACCTTGATCAAGGTGTACATCAGGGTGTGCAGCAGGGGGATGATGTAATGTCTGAAGTCACCTCGCTCTGCCTGTGGAAGCAGAAGGCACAGTCAGTGCCCAGCAGGATCCTGGGCTGGGCACCAGCACTAGGAATGAGCCCCCAGAGCCCCCAGGATGTGCTGGGTTCTGTCTCAGCAGCTCAGGCACACAAGGTGAGCATGACTATCCATCCTGGCTTAGGGGGGATGATCTCTAGGTCAAGGTGGGGTTTGGGATCCCCCCACAGGCTTTTAGAGTGGGCAGGATGTCCCTGGAGAGGAATGGACCACACAGCCACGGTGGGAAGGGGAGAGCAAAGGTTTCTAACTGACCTCCTTTCTGTTGCAAAAGCTCATGTGGAAAACCAAAACCTCTGGGAAAAGTCTCTCTTGCATTTGGTGGGTGTGGGAGCAGAGTGAACAGGGAGGAGAGATGTTCTTGCATCCCCATCCTGGCCCATGGGAAGCCAGATGGATGCTCAGGCTGACAAAGATGCAGCCCCTCCCTGCAGCCTGGTCTGGCTTTAACAACAGCTCCAGCAACAAGAATGCCCCTGGATAAAGCTGGGAAAGGTATTCCCACCCCAAAGATATTTCTAGCCCCTTCCTTCAGGGCTGGGGGATCTGATGGCAGCAAAGCTTTACAAGCAATTAATTAAATGAATAATACTGAATTGTTGAGACCAGTTGATATTTGCCCTGGAGGATCTCAAGCATGAAATTGCTAAATTATCATCTGTGGTTGGTACTGATGGCTCAGAGCTGCTACAGTACCAGAGGAATGAAAAAATAATAAAAGCCAAACAAGTGACACAGATTTCCAGGAAGAGCTTCAGGGAGATGAAGAAAATTACAAAGCAGGAGCACTGACACCTGTCTTGGGCAAGGAAAGATAAGAGTAGCAGGGTGATAATAGGTATGATGGGGACTGACATGTCTTTAGCAGGGGAAAGCAGCCCTCAAGTCCTCGGGGGAATCCCTGTATCCACAGCCAAGGGTGATGTGGGTGTTCCTGTCCAGCTGGATTTGCCAAAGCTGCTGGATAAGATCCCTTCCCAAGGCCCTGATGGAAGCTGAACCACCACAGCATGAGACAGACAGCCTGCAAATAGCCCCAGAGCTGCTAAAAGGTGGGAAAGAGAGTTTGGGAATAACTGCTGGGTGTTCACAGCACAGGGATCTGCACTGGGCTGGCGTGGCCCGTGTGTGTGACACGTGCTGAGGGAGGGAGGTGACAGCCCCTGCAGGGCTGCTCCACCCTCCCACATCAGGAGAAATTAGTAAAGATGCAGAGAAAATCGTATGGGGAGGTTTGTGCCCAGAGGATGAGGAGTGGGGGATCATCAGTGGGGTGAGGAGGAGGAAGGGATGGATGGGAACAGAGGCTGGTCCTCCCTGCACCGGAATGAGGGTACTGGGTAAAACGAGGTTCACAAGAAAGAAAAAGTGCTTCTTCTACACATGACACCTCAGCAAACCACAAACCAGGTCACACTGGGATGCTGAGAGTGCTGAAGGTCTATACAAGGCCAGAAAATGACAGAATAAATCAATGAAACTAAAAGCCCATCACGGGTTTTCACCAGCTGCTCCCAGGACAGGATACTGGGTTAGGTGTTTCGTCACAGTGGGTGATGTGGAGGGTTAATTTGCACTCTACCTGTGACCATGGATGGTGGGGTGGGATGAGGGAGATCTGGGGTGGTTGGAGGAGTTTATCACTGTGCAAACTATGAGGGCTTGGCTGCCTTTGGCTGCTGTGCCATTGAGGAGCCTGGGGAGGTTTCTATCACTATCACTTCTGGGACAAACCCTGGCCCCCTTGCACCCATTGCCAGGGACAAACTGCAGCTCTGCCCTGGTGTCCCACAGGGTTTTACACTCTGTGCTGAGCCACAGTCCCCAGCCAGGCTCAAGAGGTCCCTAAAAACACCTGCATGAGGTGCAGTTGAGTCCCCATCCCTCTGTCTCCCCACCCAGCAGGGCATGTGCCACAGAGGGGCCAAGCCTGGCACTCAGGGGGCATGTCTGAGGTGGCACTCACCCTTTCCAGCTCCTTCACCAGGATCCTGATGAGGACAGAGCTGTTACTGGGATTCTGGTCTATTTTTTTATGCAGGGTCCATCGCAGCATCCCTGAGAAGTGAAAGCCAGGAAAGGTCAGGTTGTCAAGCAGAGCAGTGAAGGATCAGGGTGTTTACTGAGGGAATCAGGAGACCTGGAAACTGTTGCTGCAAAAATCACCCACTTGGATGCTCCACCAACATCACTATGAGAGCTGAAACAGGTTTCTCTGCCCTCTGCTTCAAGCATTGTCCCTCTGCAAAGGGCAAGTCACTGCTGCTTCCCTGATTCTGGGTACAGCATCGATGTGTTGCATCTCTAACTCTGGGAAGCCTTTGGGAAAAGGTCCTAGAGATCCCAGGACAGGCAGACTGGAGAAAAGCAAAGCGGGGCAATGGGCATGAAGTTTGTTTCCTGTTGCTTCTCTTGCTCTGTGTGTTTTCACAGCCTGCCCTGAGGAATTTGGGTTCCTGCTGGTGCCAGCACACAGAGCACCTGAACACTCACTGCCAATACCACTCAGAGCAAGGACCACAAAGCATCCCAGTCCTGAGGATGTCGAGGCTCATTCCAAACAAAATTGAATTTAATTAACTGTAAAATATTCTGCGCCATCCAAGAAAAATCCATTTTTCAAAATTAATTAGTTTTCCCGAGGCTGCAACAGTCCAGTGGCTGTCTCAGGTAGAGTTGCATTCTGCAGAGAAATAAGTGACTCCTCAGTGGGGAGCTGAGAAGTGCATGGCAAAGTGGCATCTGCGTGGAGAGAGCCAGAGACTCCAGCTCGGAGGTGCTGGGTGGGCTGGATGGGGCTGTGCCAGGAGTCAGTGCCAGGGCTGGGAGCCCTGCATTTATGCTCCAACTTACTCCTGGGCAAGTGTAGGGTGGAAAGGATGGAAAAGCCATGCAGAGGATGATGAAAACTGCTGGGTGTGATGCAGACACCAGAAGCTCAGCAAAGGTTTGGCACCTCCAAGAAGGGCAGAGCAGCGCCAGGGAGGTGAAGGCACTGTGTGCCCCCATCCTGGTGCTGACTGAGAGAGGGGAGTAGGGGGGTGTTGGGGCTAAACAAGGCGGGCACTGACCCCCAGGAGCAGTGCCAGGGGTCTGTCTCACCTCGGTCACACTGGCAGGCAGGGTGGTGCCCATCCAGCTCTCGCAGCAGCGTCCGGACCCGGCGCAGGATGTCCGATTCCACCTCTGTGGGCACAAACAGGGCTTGAGTGGCCAAACCAGCACCCTTGGGAGACTGGCATAACCCCAGGGGGAGGAGGCACTGCTTTGGGTGCACACAGGCACTGCACCCTCCCCACAGCCCTCAGGGTGGATGTCTCAGCAAGTTTCAAGCCAGGATGAGCCTCAGCTGAAACAAAGCAGAGCTGCTGGAGCTGGGTGGGAATGCCACCCCATGGACTGGTGGTCCCTGGAGCCACACTGGAGGGGTGTGATGGGAGAGAGGCTCTGCAGAGGAATGCTCATACACGAGCTTTGCAGAGCCTTCCTCTCCCCCTGTTCACTAAAACCAAAAATCACACATTAAATATAGCAACTAGCAAAATTAAAGCCCAACTCGGCACCAGGAAGGAGCAGAAACACCTCTGCGTTTTGGCACCGCACGGATTCAGCCCCAACCTCACAAGGAACACTCTTGCAGCAAGGTCTGCTGCCCACACCAGCACCTCCCCCCTCATGGGAAAGCCAGGCAGAGCCACCCCCTGCCTTCAACTGTGACCTCTCTCAGCCTCTCCCTGATAGACAGTCACCCACCCCTGGGCCCTGAGCACCTTCTGCTGCCCCAGGCAGGGATCCTGAGCTGGTGCCTCTGCCTGGTGACCACCACATGCACTTTGTGCTCAACAAAATCAACCTGCATCCTGCTCTTGGCCAAAAATGTTTGGGGCATGATTCATTCATGGGCTGAGGGCTCGTGGGTATGAGTTCATTTGGGTGACATCTGGCTGGCCAGGCATAAAAATCAGCCCTCAGAGCACGTGGGTAATGGCCAGAAAAGCTGCTGCAAGGTCCCGGTACACCACCATGGTACTGCCTTTGTGTCCCTCCTTACACTGGGCTGCTCATTCCCCCTTGGCAAAATGATTCTTGCTCCTTTGTAATGAAAAAAAAAAGCATTGTATAAATGTGGCTATTATTAGGTGACGTTCTCCTGTAAGAAATTGCAAGCTGGAGCAGCCAGAACATGGTCTGGTCCAAGGGAGGATCATGGAATCACTGAATGGTTTGGGTCGGAAGGGACCTTAAAGATCATCTCATTCCACTCCCCTTCCATGGGCAAGGACACCTTCTGCTAGACCAGATTGCTGAGAGCCCCATCCAGCCTGGGCTTACACCCTCCCAGGGATCTCAGATGTTTGTGGTGATTGTGTCCCAGGGCCCTTTTCTGGGGCAAGTTCCTTTCTCCATGCTCACTGGTGGGATCCAGAACCTTGACTAAGTGGGTTTGGCCTGCATGACAAGGATGCAAGGAGAAATTTATCCACACATATGCTGCCTGGGTGGAGTTGTGTCATCCATATGGGATTTTGTGTCATCCTTTTGGGATTGGTGTCACTACCACCACAGTTCCTGCCCAGTTTTCCTGCTGTGTTTTTTCATTCCCTTGACATTCCCTCTTCACCCACTGCCATCAGCACAAAGGCAGGAGGGCAGTGATGGGAACTCAGTTCACCTGCAAGAGCCAGAGCAACACTATTCCAGAGCTGTGCTCAAGGGTCACAGCTTCCAAACCTCCTCCCCTGGCTCCTGAAGGAGAGGGTTGGGTTGGTGGGACAGGCAGTGCTTTGGGCTTTATGAGGAAGCCCCATCTCTGCCAGCTCAGTTTGTTGTGGTACTCACACAGGGTAAAAATGTCCTTTGAAATGGGATTTTCCTCATTTTGGAAGTGTTCTCTGGGGAAATGTCTTGGAAATTCGTGTTTTCCTCTCCTGTTTTGTTTTGTCTCCAGTGATTTTGTGAAGCTGCTCAACTTCACTATTCTGTTTAGTGATTTTGCACTCAGGGATAATGTAATAATTGCCTATTTGAAATTTCCTGTTCTTTTCAATTGTGTATGTTTGTAACTATCAGGGGAAGCTTTTCCTGGGCACTGATATAAATACAGTCCTCTCCTTCTAAACCAAAGCAACCTCAGCCATGATACGCTGAGGTTTCTTCACGGGGAGCAGAGCATCAAAGAATTGGTTCCAACACAAACAAGAGGCACTTTGATCTAAAAACAGCCTCAACCTACCAGCAACAAACAGTGGTGGCTCAGAAATTAAACAAAACGTTTCAGCACTGACATCCTGACCTCGGGGTGCCCGGAGATCAACACCCCCCTTGTGAAACAGCGTGAAAATAAGACATGGAGGGGGCGGGGGGAAATGGATGGAAATACACTATAAAACTGCTTTAAAAGCCAAGTGTTGTCAGCCCTGAGGCTTTCAAAGCACCCCAGTACAGCTGCCCCTCCCTTGCTTCATGCCATCTGTCTGCCAACTCCTTGCAAAGAGCAGGCTCTGCCCAGCTTTGGGTACCCACGTGCTTTCTTGGAGGATAATCGAGGCGGGAGAAGGCGGGTGAGGTGGGTTCATTGACTGGGATCTCCCCCCACCCCAGCACCCCTGGGGGGCTCAGCATCACCCACCTGTGCTCTCCATGGCCGAGCTGGGGCTGCAGCAGCGGGTGGGCACGGGGGGCGTGGGGCGTCTGCCACGGGGGGAGTGCAGGGCTGCTCCTCACTGCACACGGGCATGGCCTCGGGTCCGCTGGCCTGCCTGCACAAAAATCAGGGCACACTTGGCTCAGGTTGGGTTTGTGGGAGCTCAGGGTCAGCCTGAAACTTGGCTGGGAGCACAAAGGCACCAGGACACCCTATGGAGGATGTCCAGGAGGGAGGCCTGCAGTGAGCACAAGGCTGTGTTTTGGTGTAGAAACCTTCAGCTCAAAGCTGAACCCATCTGAATGTTTGGCCCCCCAAAGCCTCCTGCAGCAAAGAGGCCCCCAGGGATGAGCATCAACATCACCAAAATGGTAGGATTGTGATCCTCATCCTCCCCAGGCTTTAAGAAGAAATATTTTATTTAAGTCAAACTGAGTCTGAAATGCAAAGCCAGATAGAAAAAAAAAAAAAAATGCAAAAAGCCTAAATTTCCATGAGTTTTTTATGCTTGTTGCTGATCCACTGCCATCCTGACCCAGCATCCCAGAGAAAGAAACCCCAAGGAAAGCCCCAAGGAGACAGTTATGCTGCAGAGGGAAGCCAGGCTGGAGCCAGATAGCTTCCCTTGCCCTCCAGTATTGTTCTCTCCTAAGAAAGGGGAAAAAACTAAGCCTAAGAGCTGAGGAGGAAGGAAGAGAGATTTGCCTGTGACACGAGTACAGTCAGGCTGTGGAGCTGGTACAGGGCAAGGCAGGGGGGAGCAGGGGAGACACCAACACCTCCTGTGCAAAACATCCCCTCAGAGATGCTCAGCTGCAGCCACAGCTGTATCCACAGCTGGGCCCTCCTGGCACATCATGGTCCTGCAGCCTCCATCACCCTCAGCAAGGCAGTGTCTCCCCCAGTGCATGTCCTGCTCCCATCTCCCTGTCTGTGGGCACAGCACCAACCATAGGACTGTGGTGCCTGTGTTTACAGCTGGAGTGAGGTGCCAGCATCTCTGGATTGAGGCTCTGCCAGCCTGCAGGTTGTATCTGCTCATCTTGTCTTTAGGGATGGGAAAAAAGCCGCAGCCCATAGTTCTGAATTCTGTGATTTCCCTGAAACACCCATATTTATGGCTGGTAACAGGGAGCCCACTCCAACCTGCCCCAAACCAGCACAGGCAGCAACAGCAACGAGGTGCCATCAGCCCTCTGTGTCCATCCAAGCACAGTCAGACCATCAGCCCACGCTTGTCTTTGCTCCATTTAGGATTTGCTCTATTGAATTTGTAGATATAGGACCTAACTCTACCCAGGTAGCTGCTAAATCTGTAAATATCCATCACTAAATCCAACAGCTCTGCAGCTGCAGGAGGAGGTGGATGGACACGTTGTGGGAGTGTCCCTGTCACGCACCACTTGAGCCCTGACAGCATCTTGCTCACTGCAGCTGCCAGGAGCCCATTAAAGGTTTCCTGCAGCATGTGAAGCCTTCAGAACCCACCCCAGCCCCATGTGGCCTCTATTCCTGACCCTGGGGCTGGATAAGGGTCTGGCACTGAGCCACTCCAGCAGATTTCCACCGCCTGCCAAGCAGCAGCACTGTGGGGGCAGCTCCTGGCCATGGCTGATGGGGGAGAGGGCAAGGGAGGTGAGGACAGGGGTCCATCTCCAGGCCAAGGGCTCACTGTAACCACTGCTTTGCCTCTGTCTGCACAACTGGCAGGCAACTTGCTCCAGGGCTGGGAGCAGGGAAGAGATGCCAATTCTCCTCCAGCTCAGCTTGATGCCTGATACCTCAGAATTGCATCTCTGTGGCACATGGATACAGATGTAGTGGTGGATGTGCCCTTTCCCCCATGGTGATCACCCTGGGGGGCAGCAGAGGGGCAGGGCAGGGCAGAGGGTGCCTATTAAGGCCAGGAAACCATTTCCCCCTCAGCACCCATCGCTGGTGCTGCCTGTGGATGAGCTGTGGTGTTGCCCACAGGCTGTTCCTGTCTGTGACACCATCAGCTGCCTTGCCCCTGGCACCCACCCTGCCCAGAACCTGCTTCTGCAGGCAGAAATGGGATGTGCCTCCTGGAATGGGCAAACAGGGCTTTCCTTCCACAGCCAGAACTGGGCTGTGCCCCCTGGTATGGCAGGATATCAGCCAGAGGAGATGAATATCAATTAATCCTCCTCTTATCAAAATTTACAGATGACCCCCTCGGATCACAGGCTACAGAAGGAAAGGGAATGGTTTTCCTGATCCCTTGCATACATAAGAGCACCAAATGCTACACAGCAGCATTACACAGATGATGAGCTGGTTGGCACTGCCATCCACAAAATTAAATTTCCTGCTGGGAAAAGCACTGGGGTCCCCCAAGCCAGGGGAGAGCCGAAGCCTCAGTGCTGCTCTCTGGGCTGCTCTGCCTCCTGCTTGCCAAAGGAAACAGCCCGTGCTAAATGTGGCCGTGGTTTTCCACATCCGCATCCTACCTGCCTGTGCGTGGGAGGGGAGCTGGTGGCCAAATGTGACACTTGTGTGACAGCACACGGGTTCCAAATTTAGCAAAGGGCTCAATCTGAGCTCCTCCTGCCTGAGAAACTTTGGTTCTCTTCACCTGTCGGCTTTGAAAGTGCTCGTTTTGCTCACTCTCAGCGACAAGCAGTTGAGACTGAATCCACAGTCCACGTGCTCACTCTGAGTGCTTGTGTCTCCTAAGAAAATTCAACATAAAAAGGACAAAAACTGGTCCCTGGCACGCTCAGAGTCCAGTCACACTGTCTGTGGGAAGACAGGTAAGTGTTGTATGAGAAGAGTCATGAAAGGACATACATAGAAACCGACTGTGAGGAAAACTGAGGTCAGGCTGGTTCTTGCCAGGTACCAGCTGCTGGTCCTCCCTTGGCCTGGCACAGGAGCCTAAATGAGCAGAAAATCACCCCTTTTCACCGGTGTTGTTTTCTGCCTGCTTTGCTCCCAAGGGTGAGGGTACCAGGGCTACCAAAGGAGAAGGAGGGATGAGGATGGGAAGGGCTGGACCACATCAGCCCCAGTTTGGAGCAGTTTGGACAGCAAGACCACATTTGCTCTCCCCAACCACAACAGACAGGGGATGCTGCCTGCCCTTCCCTCCTGGGCTTCCTCAGGACTTTCCCAACAACCACTGGCCCTGAAGTGACCCCAACACAAATTCAACTTCAGTCACGTGGAGAGGAAGGATTCGAAGCTGCAGGAGGCTGTTCTGTAGCCAAGGACTAAACTCTGCCTTTGTGCAGAGCATTTACAGACAGTTCCCTCCTGTGGATACAGAAGCTGCTCCCCAGCCAAGGGGCCTGGGGAGTTTTTGGGTTGCATTAACAAAGCCAGGCTGGTGTATGTCAAACGGTCTGACCTTGGCACCTTTTGTGCCAGACAGTGGCAGCGATCAAAGACCCAACCTAGGCACCCCTGGGAAGGCAAGGGGGGATTCTTTGAACACAACCTAGAAGCCTGTGCCACTGCAGGGACACAACAGCCCTCTGGAGCTCCAATTAGTTGTTGATTTGGGTGAAAACCCCTTTTTAGCAGAGGATGTGGGGAACTGCAGGCACACACCATGGAGACCGCAGTGCTGGTGTCAGAGCTGTGGGAGAGAGCAGCCACTGGCACCCAGAGACCTGGGGTGTAGCAGGATCCCTGTCACTGCACCAGGAGGCTTCTTGGCTTGCTGAGACAGGATCAATCCCCAGGCCCACCCTGAGTTACCTGCCTGCCCCACCATTCCCAGGACACAGCTGCCATAAATCCCCCAGGAGACCAGACACTACAGGCTGGGATGTGATGCTGTGATGCTGTGACAACTCCTTCCGTCGAGAAGATGGGGACAGATGTCCCTGTGTCCTTTGCCTTCAGGGCCAAGTCACTTCCTAGTGGATTCTTTGTTATTGCCACCCCTTTTGGTCACAGATCACAGGGCTAAAGGTTACAGACACCTCTGTGCTCTGTGCCATTGAGCCCTGACCCTCCATGTGCTCTGAGCCAGACAAGCCATCCCCCATGCCCAAGGCTTGCTCAGGAGCTGTGTGGGGATGGATGGCAGGGGCAGGGAAGTGTCTGAGCTGCACTGCAGCCCCCCTTGTCTCATCCATGGATCCAGGAAAGCCAGGCCCCCCTCCTTCTGGTTTGAATTGCTTCCCTGGGGTCTCATGCAGGGACACTCAGCCAAGGGGACTTCACTGAGTGCCTCAGACCAGACCCTGAAGATTACCTGTGCTTCATCCCGAGATCCCAACGCAGCAGACAGGGCTTGCTGCTGACCCAGAGGAAGGGGAGCACCAGACATCAGAACCCCCCAACTACAGACAGCCCTCTCTACCTTTCACACTCTCCTGAAACGACTGACCCCTGGCAAAAGTACGGAGAACTGTCCCAGTTTGGGGACGGAATCTGCACTGGTCCCTGTGCCTGGGGGACTAACTCAGACCTCTCACCTGGGAACCCCTGCCCAGAAGGCTGGGGTAGGACCTCACAGCCTGGCCCACTGCAGGGGGGAACCCTGTCCCAAAGCAGAACAGACTTGGGCTGCACTCACCTTGCCCTGTGATCTTCCAGCTCCCAGGAACACCGCTCCCTTTGGGGCACACGACCTTCCCAGCAGGCACATTGGGAGAAGCAGGAGAAGGAGGAGGAGGAGGAAGAGGAGGAGGAGGAAGGAGGGAAGAAGCAGCAGCAGGTCAGGCACAGCCAAAGGGCTCTGGCTCCTTGGCTGAGCGAGGCAGGTGAGATGCAGACAGCACAGCAATTCCTGCCGATCCCTGGAGCGGATCCCTACGGCATCTCCAGGGGAGCCCACGCACGATGCTGGCTGAGCTCAGGGCTCCCTCCTTCTCCTCGTGCTCTGCAGTGACCACAGCCTTCTGCACAGGAAGGCTCACAGGTCCCCGCCAACACACGCCCATGGGGCGGTGGTAGATGAGTGGAGGGGAAATGGGGCCGGGCAGGGTGTAAGGCGAGCCCTGCAAAGCCGCTGGCAAGAGGCAGAAGCGTCTCAGTTCCCTGAGCGCGCCCGTGAGGATTTCTCTGCTTTCTGTCCCCCCTCCTCCTGCCTTGGATCTCTTCCCTTCCCTGCAGCAGACACATTTCATCCCCTAACTGGTTATTTTGCTGTCTGCCAGCTCAGCAAGACTAGAGGCTTCTCTGCATTCATCCCACTTCTTCGCCGAGCTGCAAATCTCCGCTTCCTCTGTGCAATTCTTAAAATACTCCTGGTATTCAGTTGGATTTGATTTTATTTCATTTGCAGGGGAAAATAAAATTAAAAAGGAAGGGTGAGAAGTCACATTTCTCCCTTCGGGTTTCAGTAATTATGAGATTCATAGTTAAAAGAAATACTTGTGACTCAAAAGCCACCTTCCCTGAGAGTTTGGGGCAGTTATAGGAACCATCTGGTTATATTCTTATAAAATTACGAATTTTGCATTGACTGTACCCTGGAAACTGGTAGATAAACCCATGGATTAAAGGGCTTTGCAGCCTCATCCTCCTTTTCCAAACTACCAGGGGGCTGGAGACAGTGTGAGCAGGACCTGGCTGAGCAGCAGGTGCTGAGCACGCCACAAATCCCCCCTCAGGCCCCTCCTCTATAGGGCAGCAGTCTGTGGGGACTCAGAGGTGGGGTGCACTTTTGTGAAACAGTTGGGGTTTTTTTAAATGGAGCAGCTTCCTGCTCTATTTCATCCCAGATAATATAAAATTAAGTGCTGTCCCATTTAGGGGTGATGTCACCAGGGCTGGGATCCTCCAGTATCTGTCTCCCTCCTCACTTCTCCATCCTCCCCTTGCTCATCTCACTGAACCTCCTTCCTCTTAAGAAGAGGGACCCCATTTGCTCTGGCCCAGGTGTGCAGGAAGAGTCACATTCCTCCAGGATTGGCCTCTCCCCAGTGCTTACAACCAGGGAGGAATAGTGGGGAACCACACCAATGCCCTCTCCTGCCTCTGCCATTAGCAGGACAGACACCAAAACCCCTGTGATGAGCTGGGTTTCAGCAGATCACATATTATTACCCTGTTTGGTTTTTGGGTGGGCCTGGAGGGTCCTGTCTATGGCTGGGTGGGCACCACCAGGTTGTACAGACAGCAGAGCACTGACCCCTGTAGGATCATCAGTCCCTACTGCACAAAGAAAGCAGGCTGGGCTTTTTGACCTCCACGAAGGGGGATCCATCTTCACTCAGCCCCTGTTAGATTGATTTAAATACATCATGGGCCAGCACCCTTACAGGAGTCAGACTCCATCCCCTGCAGTGCCAAAGGTCCCTGGGTCAGGCTCAGGACTATGTGGTCCCATGTCCTATCCCACCTGCCCCCCAGCATTCCTGAGCAGCTGCAGCCCAGGCAGAGGCAGCCAGAGCCAGGCATGGCACAGCCACAGCCACAGCCTCCCCACACACACAGATGGGGCATTTTTGGAAGAGCTGCCAATGCCCTGCCAGCAAACACCCAAAAGCCTTGACAGGTTAAAGGTGAATCCAGCCTGACCAGCACCAGAGCTGAATCCTATGAGGCCTCCTGGGTCATGTCCCAACCCTCCAGCAGCCCATTTCCCTCTCCTGGTCCATTCTGCTGACCATTACAACAAGCACAGCGTGGAGGAACAGTCCATCTCCGCAGGAAAGCACATCCCTGACCCAAGAAAAGGGTGTTTCACTCTTAGCTCCATGGCAGGAGTTGAAGCTCAGCCCTTTGTGAGGCCACTGGGGTGACACTGAAAGTCCAACACAGAGGAACAGAGAGACGTGTCCATCCAGGTGAGTCACTTCAACCCCAACGTGCTCAGTGCAGACATTCAGTGTGGGGAAGCACAGCCCCTCAAAAGGACATGCTGGTCTGTCTCATGGGTTACCAAAAGCTGCGGAAATCACAAAAATTCAAAACCCCTGAGACACAGACTCAGTGATTCAGAAATATCTGAAGCCACAAAAGCAAACCTAAAGCCAAACCCTTTGGCAGGGTGAGCAGGGCTAGCAGCAAACAACAGACTCCTTTGGAAGAAGCTTTGGCTGCACTACCCTGCCCTGTTCCCCAACGTGTCTGGGCATCCTTTGCTGCCTGGCACACTCTGCCTTGGATCCTGCTGACCACAGCAGGGATGGCCCCCCCTCCCACCTCCCTGCCTTGCCCAAGGACACAGCAGGGCACTCAGCCCACGGAGCACACACGCTTGCTTTCTTTGAGTTATATTTAGTCCTGCTCCAAAGCCAGGCTCTCCACACCTCCTGCAGCCCTGTATTTAGTTACAAACTCACTACATCAGAGTTTTCCTGTGGTTGTTTATCAGCTCAGCTGCAGACACTCACAAAGAAAAGCCGGCGTATTGCACAGATATGACACGTGGAAAGCTGCTCCCCTGGCTGTGCTCTCCCCTCTCCCCCATCCCACCACCCCCATCCCAACTCTTCCCATCCTGCAGACACCCTGGCCGGTTCCCAGAGCAAGGAAGGATTGTACAAATACCATTGTCAGCGAGGAGCAAAAGCTGTTCAGTGCTGGAGCGTCCCGAAGGGAGGTGTGGAGAGTGCTCAGCCCTGGAGGACACACACGAGCACGAGTAGTTTCCTCACGGGGTGACAGATGTCCTGTGGAGCAGCCCAGAATTCACCACTCCCCCTGTACTGCCTTTGGGTGGGACTGGTTACGAAAGTAGCACATCGGAGGCTCCATCTAACATTACACAGCTCAGCAGTGTGGCCGCCCAGCCTGGGTTTCCTTCTGGGTCTGGCAAGACTGCCTGGGGCACAGGTACCAACTGGGGGGGTGTCTGAGCTCAAGGAACGTTTGCCCCAAGTGAACCCGGAGATCTGACAGCGCATCCTCTGAGCTGCTCAAAACTGCAGCTGCCAGTTTCTAGAACGCTGAGCAGTTCCTCCTGCAGAGCCAGAGCCATCCCCTGCACCAGGACAGGCTGATGCTGCAGAGGAGTCTGTCAGAGGCAGCTCTGACATCCTGTTTGCATCCTCCTCTTAAGCCACGTCCATCTGCCAGTGGAGCAAATGCTATTTTTGGCCCCAGTCCTGATCTCCAGCCCAGCTGCACAGCTCAGGTAGGAAAGCAAGACAAATGCAGCTTTCCAGCCCTCCTTATTGTCCAACAACAGCAGCTCCAGGCTCCCCTGAAGACCTGAGCCTTGGCCAACACCAAGGGCAAGGTCTGCTCCATCTCCCCTTCCATCAGCTGCCCAGTGCGAGGGGTCTCAGTTCAAATGAAAACTAAGCAAAACTTTGGTTCTGAAACTCAAACCCCAGTGAAGGATCACCTGCCTCCTTTCTGTTCGCATTCAAACCCGCTGCTGGAGTGGAGAGGACCTGCAGAAGAGATGGGAGGACCATGTGTGCTGTGGCCCAGCCCAGAGCCTTCCTTCTGGTCTGATTTTCAGATTTAGCTCAAAACCTGGCAGGGCTTGTGGTTTCAGACAGCTCTGATATGAAACCAGATGCTCTCCCTCAGGCTCTTACTGCCAAGGAAAAGCATCTCAAGCTCAAACTCTGCCTTCCAGCATCACTTTGCAGCGCCACATTCCTGCTGGTGGCTCTGGCAAGGCACTTCCCTGCCAGGAGAGTCCTGTCCATGGAGGGAGAAAGCAAGGCTGGATCTCGGAGCCGTTTCACTAATGAAACACCTTTGCAGCTCGTACTGCCGAGGACATTCATCACCCCATCAGGACTGAATGAGCCCCAAAGCCCTTTGCTAAAGCTGGCGTGGAAGTGGAGCAGCTTCCTGGACACTAACGACTCTTTGGAGACTTCCTTGCCAACGTCACATTTCATCCTTTCTAAGGAAAGAAACGAGTTTTCCGGAAACAGCAGCTTTTTACATTTAGCATCTCTTTCCATTCCCAGAGTCGGCTTTGGAAAAAAAAAACCACCAGAGGGGAAAAAAAATACGTGTGATTTGAGAACCACTGCCAGATTTGTGTGCACAAACAGCCCAGTGTTGTCCACCTGAGGGAGAAATAAAGGCAGGCAGAGCTCAGGCTCCCAAATGCGGCCAGCCTGGGAGAGGCCAGGCTGAGGGAGCTGGCTGCTTTCCTGAGGTGGAAGAGGCTGTGGGATGGCACAGCTGTCCCCTCCCTCCATATACATCCATTCCCTGAGCATTCTCTCTCTCAGAGTCACTGGTGGTACAGCCCCTGCACTCTTAGACATGCTCTGTGTCACCAGCTGGGAGAGAACAGTTCTGAGTGACAGCAAATCCTTACAGAATCACTGAATTGTTTGGGCTGGGACACCTTAAAGTTCATCTCAGTCCAACCCCTTTGCCATGAGCTGGGACACCTCCCACTAGCCCAGGTTGCTCCAAGCCCTGTTCAGCTTGGCTTTGAACACGCCCAAGGATGGGGCAGCCACAGCTTCTCTGCCCAACCTGTGCTCACAGTAAGGAATTTTTTCCTAATATCCGATCTAAACCTGCTCTCTGTCAGTGTGAAGCCATTCCTGCTTGTCCTGTCACTCCAGGCCCTTGTAAACAGTTTCTCTCTGTCTTGTTGGGTCCCTTTGGATACTAAAATTAGGTCACCCTGAAGCCTTCTCTTCTCCAGGCTGAACAAACCCAATTCCCTTAGCCTTTCCTTGTAGGAGAGATGCTCCATCCCTCTAATCATCTTGGTTTGCTCCTCACACATAAATCTGGGGTTCAAACAGCAGTTTCAGGGTGTTCTCAAGAGCTCCCACCAGGCTGCAGGAGCCTGTGAGCACGGCTGGGCTGGTGTGCAGTGTCAGGGGGCTGTTCCTCAGAGGCTCCAGTGGTAGCACACAGGTAGCCACCTGCCTCAGCTGGCCACCAGACAATTAGGGATCTCCTGTATTCAGGAGTCTCAGTGGTGAATCCAGTGCTGTTTATGACTTAGGCCCCTTGTCCCCAGGCCATGTGACAGTGTCTCAGTGCCCAGCAGGGACACAGAGTTGTTCTTTCCATGATGGAGGAGCTTCACCCAACCTCTGCTGGAACCTGCACTCAGGTGGCCACACCTGCCTGCCCATGGAGGAGAGGCCACCTGGGACTCAGGGAGGGCACAGGCTGCCCATGGGCTTGGAGTCACATATGGAGGGTGACCAGGGTCAGAGTGACCACAGCAAGTCGTGTGTGTGGCACCTGCCCCTGCTGCCACCAGGTGACCAGGCTGGTGGTGGTCTCAGCACTGCTCTAGCAGTGGGGATGGTGTGACAGCTGCTGACAGGGCTAACACAGAGCACAGAAAGGATTAGTAAGGAAGGGGTGAGTATATAGTGCTGCACCAGGAGGAAAAGGTCTATAACAAGATTTGGTTACATGACATGGGCAGTAACAGAAACCTTTGCTTTCAGTAGGACCGTGAGCACCCCTGTAACTCCTGTCTGACCTGGAGAACCACAGTAGAGACTCACTCACAAGCAAAAACCATCCCAGCACGGATCACTCGTGACAGCAGCTCCCTTGGAGAGCTCCTGCCCAAATCACTGATGGATGGTGCTGCCTTCAAGGCATGTCACACCTCAAAACAGAAAGACATGACTCAGCCAACACATCATCTGCCTTCAGAACAGCCATTAAACCCAGCAAAGCTCACCAAAGCAAGAAAGAAACTGCAAAAGCAGCTCCTGAGAGCCCCCCCCAGTTGGGTAGGAGTTAGGAAGCCTGGACACAACCAAACTGACGGTCCTCTTGGGTCAGTGCTCTCCCAAGCACTCGGAGCACAGGAGTGAAAATCATAATTTGGGTGCTGGGGGTGATGCTGCCCCTTCCCACATCTCAACAGGCAGCTGCAACTGATAAGGAGTCAGGAAACCATCTGAACCATCATAGCTGATCTCAAACACCTGCTGTCAGACCAACCCTGTGCCAGCACTGGGGCCCAGTCTCAGGGAGGGTAAGGAGAGCCCTGTGAGTGTCCAGGTCTTGCCAGAACAGCTTGAGAGCTTTGAGGACTCAAATTATTTCCTCAACATCTGGGAAGAAGCTGTGCAGCTTGAACAGGGTGATGTGACAGAGCACAGGCTGCTCACGTTGTTCACCAGACTGACCCATATTTCCTTCCATTGCAAATGTAGGATGTACCTGTAGCTGTAAAGGCTGAATCAATGTCTTGTGGACTTGGTGCTGCTCATGAAGGAACATGGAAACCCTTTGGGAAAGCCTTGGGAGCAGTGTATTCATTCACAACCTCAGTACCAAACAAGGGCACGCCAAAAAGTTTGCATAATACTCAGAGGTGATAACTCAGTCCTTGAAGCCCAGAGGAATTTGTTTCTGCGTTCAGTCTTGGTCATGAAACAGAAAGAAAAAGCGCTGCTAAGTTGAGCAGACCTTCAGAGAGTTCCCATTGGGAGTGCAAAAGCATTCCAGGGTGTTGAGTGGCCATGGTGTGATGGCTCGGTGTCCCTGATGCAGAGAGAGGGTGCAGAGGAAAGCACTCGGGGGAGGACGACTAAACCCTCTTCTGTTGTACAAAGTTGGCTCATCTACAGTTTTTTTGCAGCTTTTTGTTTCCTTTCTGGACAGGGCTCTGCACTCTCCTCGTTATCGCCGCTGCCATCGCTGTTTATTGCCCCGTCACTGCCGCAGCGCTCGGGGCCCCAGGGGACAACTGAGGCACCAGGCCAAGGGGAGGGGAAGCTGGGCAGCCACACGACTGCACAAACAGCCAGCTCTGCTGCGTGCACCACTCTGGCCACGCCAAAATCCCGAGCACAGCCTCCCCCAGGCTGGGTGCACAAACACTGCCTGCTCTACGGGGCTGGGCTGGAGGAGCTCCTGGGTGATGGCCAGGAGCAGCCACGGGCAGGTGACTCTGCTCCCCGCAGCTGGGAGTTGTTTCACACAGAACGAAATGAACAACCATGAGATAGTGCTGAACCAGCCCCAAGCCAGTGATGTAACTCGCTCACCCATCTGGGCTGTCCGTGCCGGGGGATGAGCGAGCAGCGAGTGCTCAGGGGCCTGGAAGGATGGCCAGAGCAGTAACAACACCAAAACTACCCGTGTCTTCTCCGGAGCTCAGGCAGGAAAGTCCCCACACTCCTCCCTGGGACAGACACCAGGGCAAACCCTGTTCCCCCCCTGCCTCCAGGATCCTGCTCTCTGGCAGGGTGCAGCAAGGGAAGCTTGCATAAATATCCCTTTCCTGCCAAGAAGCAGCACATTGCTCATTTCCAACACCACCGGTGCCCTCTCCCCTAGTTCTCCACGAGAAAAGGAATCAAACCTCCCCCACCCATGGCTTTCCAGGTTCTTTGATGCGCGGGGATGCAGCGCTCCTGCAACTCCTAAGCACTCCCCGGTCTGGGGCCCGGCAGGGCAGCAGGTGCCGCTCAAGGCAACAGGGAGAAGATGAAACAGAAGATGAGCAACAGGATTCCCACTGACAGACCCAGGAGCCCCGCGGCCCCCCAGAACCCCTTACCTGCTTCCTCAGGGGAGGCACAGGGACTCCAGCGAGTGACTCGCACAGCCGAGGTCCCGACCAGCGCTGGGGGCACAGGAGGGTCCGGGAGGGCTCATGGCACGGTCTGCTGTGCCCGGTGAGCAGCTCGGCAGCAGGAGCAGCGGGACGGCTGCCGGGCTCTCTGCAGCCACTTCAAAGTCTGCAGGGTAGAAAGGGAAGCGGCGAGTTATTTCAAGACAACTTCCTCTTTCATAGAGAAGTCCCCCCAAAGGAGAGAGAGCTGTCCCCACGCGGCTCGCCCGGCGCTGTCCGGACGTGCAGGATCAGGAGCAAGAGGGCTCAGCCCTGCCCCGCCTCTAATCCCCCCAAACCAGCCGTGCAGGTCGGGCTGCTCCGGGACGAGCCTGTCTCGGGGCAGGCACGGCGAGCCCTGGCCCTGGCACAGCGAGCCCTGAGCTGGCACAGCCTCTGCCGTGCCACCCACCAACCCGTGCCGGGGCAAATCCGGTGTTGCCGCCTCCCAGCTGCTCACCCAGGACCTCGGAACAAACAGCGTTGCCACGAGAGACGAGGGGGAGTCGGTCCAAGAAGACACTTTTCCAGCTCTCCGTTCCAGGCACGGTGTTCTGTGCCTTCTGCCAGTGCCTCCCACACGGAGCATCTCGTGCACATCTGCTTTTGCTCAGTGCCAGCCCTGGCAGCTGCCTCGGCAGCCCCTGCCCGCTGCCAGCTCAGGGATGCAGCCCCGGCAGGGGATGCCCGACCCCTTTTGGAAGGCGTTCATGGAGAAGTTTGACTTTGCACTGCCAGAAGCGCTGGCTGAGGCAGCTCTGGCGCTGCTCAGCAGGGTGTCACGTTGTCACCGCTTGTGTCTCTCTGTGGCAGGGGTGCAGCTCCCGGAGTGACTCCGAATGGGACCCCGGGTGAGGGTGCTGAGGTCTGTCAGTGTCACGGTGCTCAGTTAAGGCTGTGATCTGTTGGCACGAGCCCAGGCTGGCACACGGGAGGAATGCATGGACACAGCAGGCTCAGCCCAAAGCAGGAGATAAATGTTGATCCCTCTGGGATGTGGGTGCGGGGCTGGGATGAGCCTGTTGCAGCTGCTGCAACACGGGTGTGTGTCCCATGCTCTGCTGCACAGAGTGCTCAGGACAGCCCAGTGACTGGCCAGTGACTACCACACAACCAGGGCTGTCCCCGCTTATGGCCAGGGACCTGCTAGATCAGCTCCTCACCCCACTGTTACCCAGAGCAGCATTTGAAGTGCTGAGCTTTGCCGGGGTAAATGGGCTGGGGGAAGAAAGTACTTATGGAGGGAGTGTGGGAACTGCAGCCGATGCTGTATCACTTCCCAACTTCTTCTACGTGAGAAAAAGCATTAGGTATAGTTACATACCTGGGCCCCAGATTTTAAAATAGCCTGCTTCCTTCCTGACTGGAGAGAAAGGCGGGAGGAGGCAGTTTAACTGTCTGTCAGCATCGCTCGCATTCAATTCCCTCTCGTTGCGCCGGTGCCAAATCGCTGCATCCCCTTCCCCAGCCCGGCCCAGCAGCCGCCCTGTGGGCAGGAAGGCTCCGGGGAAACAACAGCAGCAGCAGCAGCAGCAGCAGCAGCAGCAGCAGCAGCACGTGACAACATCCTCCTTTCCCCTGTCTCGTTTTCATTCATAGTCTCTCCCATTCATGAAGGACACACACACACACACACACACACACAGACACACGTGTCCCTGCCCTGGGACAGAACCCACTGCAGAGCTGGCAGAGCCCGACCAGTGTGGTCATGGGATAGACACATGGAATCCTGTTTGCAAAGCTTTCTCCCTGCTGGTGTCAGAATTGGCATCTTCAACGTGCCCAGGCTGATTTGGGGCATCACTCTTCAACAGTGTATTGTCCCATGCCTGTCCACCCATCCTGTCCTTCCCTGCAGGAGTTACCCAGGATGCAGGAGCTCTGGCCACAGGCAGAAACCTCCCTGCTATCCTGTTTCCCATGCAAATCCCAGAGGAGAGTGAGCTCTGAAGCCAACACACTGACAGGAGGGGGGGTATGAGCCCCACATGTTGCATAGGAGGGGGAAACAGTGGCCCTGGCACGTGGCACCCCCTTATCAGAGGTGCTCTCACTCTGGTGATGCTTCACAAGCATCGTTCAAGGCCAGGATCTCCCACATGCTGCTGGATGTTTTCACCCCTCCCCTCTCAGCTGGTCACTGCAGGCCCCAAGCCTTCACCAGTCCCCTTATTTTCACTAGAATTGGATTCTGGGCACACAGCAATGGAAGGAGGAGGCCAGAGAGCTTCTTTGGGCCATCCCCATAACACACATGCAGCTCATTCCCACCGACTTTGGGATCTCAGCCCAAAAGTTCATTTGGCTAAAGGGCCTTTCTGGAGACTTTCCCCTCCTGCCTTTCCCATATGGAGTCCCTAGTCACAGCAGCAGCATGAGCCCTGCTCCTGCTGTAGGGCCACATTCTCTTGTGGCAGCACATGGAAGGGGAGGAAGGGGGTGGCTCTCCCTGTTTTCTGTGACAAGCTGCCCATTTAGCAGTGTCATTAAACACTGAAACAGGGGCACCCTGAGCACAGGACAGGGAACTGCCGAGTCACCCCAGATAACATCACCCTGCTGGCCACAGAGAGAGGAAGGGCCAGGTATGGCCCTGCTCAAACAAAACCTTCAGTCAGAAGACTAAAAAAAAAAAGTAGGAAAGAACCAAATGAAGTAAAGAAAGAACCTGTTGTGTGGCAAGGTACAAACCATCTTTCTCCCTGAAAACACTGTCCTCTGTGATCTACAGTCATTGTGCAAGCCCTGACTGTTCACGTCTGTGCACGAGAGAGGTACACAAGAGTTTTGAAGCAGCCTGAGATTCCCTCATGTGGGAAAAGTCTGTCTCCTGAAATGATCTTCTGCTACTCAGATGGCTGGAGCACCTCTGCTATGCAGACAGGCTGAGCAAGGTGAGGTTTTCCAACCTGGAGAAGAAAAGGTTTTGGGGAGACCTCAGAGCCCCTTCCAGCCCCTAAAGGGGTTCCAAGAGAGCTGGAGAGGGACTTTGGACAAAGATGTGGAGAGACAGGACAAAGGGGAATGGCTTTAAGCTGAAAGAGGGTAGTTTTAGATGAGATCTTAAGAAAAATGCTTGACTGTGAGTGTGGTAAGACAGGTTAGCCAGAGAAGCTGTGGCTGCCCCATCCCTGGAAGTGCCCAAGGCCAGGTTGAATGGGGCTTGGAGCAACCTGGGCTGGTGGGAGGTGTCCCTGCCCATGGCATGGGGGGGGATGAGATGATCTTTAAGGTCCCTTCCAACCCAAACCGTCCTCTGATTCTTTGAAAAGAGAAAAAGCTCACCTGAAGCACCAGTTCAGGAGGTTTCCAGCCTGGCGACGAACTTGCTGCTCAGAGAGGGGGTTTCCTGCAATGGGAGCAGCAGGCACTTCTCTCTCCTCTTGAGATCTCACCGTTGCCTGAGCTCACTGATGTTGCCACTGCCTGGCACTGGCTCCCTGCTGGTGGTCACACTGGCCCCTCACAGCCCCTCTCTTGGCACTGGCACCCACAGGGCTGGCACAGCAACAGTGGCAATGCCAGCACTGGCAGCGAGTCGGGCCGGACGGGGCTGTTTCTCCTCCCCATCACAGCCCTGACATTCAGTTCCTATTTTGGCCACTGCTCCACACCCTCCCCGTCAAAGGGGAGCTCCGGACAGCTCTCCTCCTGCCCTGGTTTCTATTCAGGGAGGCTTTGCTTCTCCCTGCTTCAATTTTCCATCATTACGTGGCTGCTTTAATAACATACCTCCCAAGTCAGCTGAGTTTTCTCAAGGAAGCAAAGGTATTTGGGCAAAGAAAGCCCCGCTGTTTGAGCTCCACTCCCATCCTGCAGGGAAAGCTCCTCCTGGCAGATGTCCAAACCCCCAACACTTCTGCCCATGAGTGATTTCCTTACACTTTGTAAGGGAACAGGTCACAAAACCAAGCAATATTTTGATGCTGCATCTGTATTTTCCACCCTGGCATTCAGCCCAGTTCTATTTTTAGTCCAGCTTCAGTAAATATAGGAGATGGGTGGATTTGGGGAGAGGGAAAGCCAAGCAAACAGCCACTTTGATGGTATTTAAGTTGCCTTTTTCATTTCTCTAAACTGAGTCATCTCCAACTCTTTATTTGTCTTGAAAAAAAAAATCATAATAAGGAGATAGAAGCAGCAAAAGATACCAATAATGGGCTCAGTGTGTCCTGCAAAGGTGGAAAATACCATTTAATTGATAAATATTGTACAGGTACCAGCACCAGGAGGTGCAGCTTCTTACCTACAGGTTAATTAGAGGTTACCCGATTGTGAGCAGGAGACTTTGAGGCACCTGGAAGAAACAGAACTGGTGCAGTGGTGGGTTCTGGAACCTCTTGTGCTGATGAGCTGGGCCTGTCTGTGCTCACAGGGGGTGTCAGTGACTTGCCAGCCACTTGAAATGGGACAGATTGCTTTCTACCCCAAACCTGAAGCACTTCTCACACATGTACCCCAAGGGTTCTAAGTTTCCACCGCCTGCTGCTCACACCTCGCAGGATCTCCTTCCCAGAAATTATTGCTCTCCCCCGAGGGCACCAAGGTGACAGTTTTGGAACGAGATCAATTCCTGGAGTTTATCGGTTCTGCCAGTGATAAAGTGCAACAGGAAACAGCTCATTTTAATCGCTGTCACTGCAGCACTCCTTGAGCTGATAAGCTGAGTGGAAAAGCTGTTTCTACAGATGTTGTTCAGGACGAACAGAGCAGAGCTTTTGAAATGCTGATTAGGCTCGAAAGGCAGACAAAGGGGCAGGTCGTTTCATAATCCCAAGGTTTGTTTCTTTGGAGAAACCCAGGACAGGGCTGGACTCAGAAACCAGCCCCGAGTCATGGCCAAGGCTGAGGAGCATCAGCAGCTCCCGCTGCACTGGCTGCCCACCCTGCCCTACCCAAATGTGTCCTGCAACATCCTCTGTCATCAGCCTTCTCTGGTTTTGCCACCTCGCTTCTTCACCTACTCCCAAAATTAAGAGGGAGCCCCTCACTGAGCCCCGAAACACCTTGGCAGGAATTTCAACATATCAGGTGATTTAAAACATATAACATTCCTGAGTGAAACTGCCCTGCATACCTGGCTGGCCCCGTGGCTGACACTGGAGCCACCAGCTCCCAGCTGAGCTCTTCCCACTTCAGCCAAACATGCCTTTAACACTCTCAGCTTTGCCCATGGATGGCTCTCACTATCTGAAATTATTTCTAAAACGCACTCTGATAGAAGGTGAGAAGCACAAAGACATCACAGCAATGGCTTTAGCCATGTTTTGTCATCACCAATCAAGCCCTCTCTGCCTTGCCAGTGAAAAGCAGGACTTCATTGAATCATGGAATGGTTTGGGCTGGAAGGGACCTTAAAGACCATCTCTTTCCACCCCCTGCCATGGGCAGGGACACCTCCCACCAGCCCAGGTTGCTCCAAGCCCTGTCCAACCTGCCCTTGCCATGGCTTAGGGGCCACATCCACCCTGTGGGTGCCCATCTTCACCAAGAGACCTCCAGGCTCCAACTACATATTCAGTAGTTATTGAGGGCTGTACCTGGGGGAGAAAGGGATGGAAGGGAATGTAGGATCAGTCTGTTCTCCATCCTGCATTGGCCATGCTCCATGTCACAGGGGAAGGAGTCCCACACTGCTGAGGGGACAAGGGGAGCTGTAGCCCACAGGGACAGGCTCCAATCCTCAGCTCAGAGCCCAGCAGGCCACTCGAGGCAGTGGAGGTGATTTGTCCTGAGCATCCCAGGGGCTGAGGACAGCATGGAAAGCTGGAGCACCTCAGCTTGGTCCCTCAAAGCCTGTCACAGGGGCACGAGGCAAGTGGCTTTTATTCTCCAGGGAAGAGAAGAATAGAGAAAAGAGGAACCAGATTTCCTTGCTTGCATCTGTCCCACACTACAGGCACCATTTCTCCTCATCAGGTGTCATTCCCTGGGGAATTTCTTATCAGGATAGATGTGTCTCCTGCTATTCCTTCAGTAAGCAAGTGCAGATGGCCCCTCAGGACAGTTTCTAATCAAAGATTAGCACATATTTCCTTTAGCAATGGCTGTGAAGTTAAACTGAGGAGGACACTCAGCTATCGCTCCATCTCCCCCTGACACAGATTGGTTGTGTCACTTCCAGCATGTCACATCTCACAGGAACCACACACTTCTCAGCCACCCAGCCCCTGGCAGGAAAGGGTTCAGATAATGGTTTGGAACATGCAGAGACACGAGACCTTCCCTGCACTAGGTTCCTTCTTTTATTCCTTGCCAAATTTCCAGGGACTGGTTGCAGCCTGGAGAAGAGAAGCTTCGGGCAGATTGTGGCCTTCCTGTACCTGAAGAGAACCCACAGGAAAGATGGAGAGACTATTTCCAAGGGCCTGGAGTGTCAGGACAAGGGGGAATGGCTTCCCACTGAAGCAGAGCAGGTTTAGGTGGGATATTAGAAGAAAGTTCTTTACTGTGAAGGTGGTGAAGCTGTGGCTGCCCCATTCCTTGAGGTGTCCAAGGACAGGTTGGACGGGGCTTGGAGCAACCTGGGCTGGTGGGAGGTGTCCCTGCCCATGGCAGGGGGTGGGATGGGATGATCTTTAAGGTCCCTTCCAACCCAAACCATTCTGTGATTCAATGATTTCAGAGTGCTGCATTCATCACCATGGTAGAATTATCCCATTATTTCCTGTGCCAGATGCACCATTAAAACTTGTCAAAAACCAGCAGAAAAATCTAACCAACAGCTTTAGAATTACCGTTCAGTTGGGTACCAAGAAAACCCTCAGTGGGCTGACCTGTCTTCTAGAAACCTCTCACACGAACATCCTCTCCTCAGTCAGTTTGACCTGCACCACAGCTGACAGTAAATCAGCTCAGAGACCAGCTATTGGAAAAAAAAAAACATGCATTTCTGCACAGGGAAAGTATTCCTGGCTCAGGGTCTCATTTTGCCCTGCTGGTGCCCACAGACCACACAGAGGGGCAGCACTGTGTGACCCACTCCTGGGAATGTGGCAGAGGGATCTCCCAGCAGAGCCTCCCTGGGTAACCTCACAGACCCTCCCTGGGTAACCTCACAGACCCTCCCCAAATTTCTGATTGCAGGGGCAACATCTTAGCCTGCATTCCACAGGTGTCTCCTGGAAAGACCCTGCAATCACCAGCACACAGGGCATGCCAAGCCAACATTCACCTCATCACCACCGAACATCACGTTTGCCCTCTCCCTGCTCACAGCCACGCCACTGCTTTGGCCACACTGAGGCAGGAGGAGCCACAGCCAACAGGAGAATTTACCCTTGTGAGGACAGAGAGTGTTTAACTCACCGAGCCCCCCCTGCTCCAGGCCCTCCCTGGGGTTGGAAACACAGCTAAACACGCTGCATTACCCTGGCCCGTTGCTGCCCAGGGAGTTTTATGCAGCCAAACCCAAGCCTAGTTTATCCCAGAGACAGATAAATGCCACCAAATCTTTGTCGTGCTTGCTTTCAGCTTTTGGACCCCTTCACCTTTGCATTTCTTTCTGTGAGTGCTGCAGGGGAGGTGCCTGTGGAGGGGGAGAGGAGATTCTGAGGGCACAGAGAATATTGGGAGGGGAGCTGGGGGTTGGCACAGAAAAGCCCCCCATTCCTCACGGTGTCAGCTGCCTGCACTGACTGCCAGTCAGGAACAGACTGGTAATTATGCAACTTTGCATCATTAGCACACAAGGGCTGCTCTCCAGTGACTTCTCCCTGCTAGGAAGGCTCTGTTCCTCATGCAGGCGCAGCGAGCCTTATTAACTTTTAATTGATCATTGATTAGCACCGGTAAGATAAGGGGCACTGCCGGGAAAGATGAACAGCTGCCTGGATGGAGCCCAGGAAAGTTCCACTTGTCCAGCTTTGCTCCCACTAATCCCGAGCAAAGGTCAGTCCTGAAACGAGCAGGGATGTCCTTTTCAGTCATGGCTGCTGGACAAAACCCTTCAGAAATCAGCAAAATTCATGATAATTTCCAATCTTTACAACTTCCTGCACAAGCAGCTGAAACATTCACATGGGAAACAGCCCGGAATCCTGCAGCCACAAGAGGGAACTATAGCAGGGAATATGGCAGGAGAAAACATTCTCTGGATTTCTTCTGCTTCTCCCTTTTTGCCTGGAAGTGCTGGATTATTGGGGTGTCTCTCAAGAAACCCCTGTGGGTGAGGCAGATCCTGACAGGGAGCCGAGCTCGGGGCTCTCTGCCAGCAGGAGCTGAGCTGTGCCCCGGGTGCCTCTGCTGGAGGAAATTTGAGCTGCAGAGGTGGGAACAGACAGGCAGAACACAGAGAGAAAGGAAGAGATGCTGCTTATGGGGCTGTGACCCAGGAGGCACCCTGGTAATCCCAGTCCTGGACTGGAATGCACTGCTGGGAGGCTGACTCTGCTCTCTGCTGTTTCTTGCTGCAGCTGAGATGAGCAAACGAGCAACCTTTGACATTCACCCTGTAAGAGATCTGGCAACAACCTAATTCAGGTGCCAAAAACCCCACAGGTCCTTGTGGGCTTCCACACCCAGTGTTGTCCCTCATCTGCTGCTCTCTTGCTGTGTGACACCTAGAAAAGACACCCACGAAGTCTGGCAGGAAACAAAAGGACAAGAGGAAGGTTTGCCCCACAATTCCAACAAACAACTGGTTGAGCCCATGGCAGGGGTCAGTGGTGCTGAGTTGCACCAGCCCATGGCAGGTCCCTGTCACCACCCAAAACTGCTTGGGCTCTTCTCTCCCAGCACACCCAGGGTGGGTTTGATTGCCCCACGTGCCAGAACAGGAGGGCACCTCTGTTTCCTGACTTGGAAGGGAGTATCCTGACTCCTGCATCCAGGACATGCAATCTCATTCCTGCTTATCAGTGCTCATTCAGTCTTTATTTCTAATTAGCCACCAGATCAGGAATGGCCACTTAAGAACCTCTTCTCTGGACTAGAGCTGGCTCATGTTCTTCTTCACCTTCACCTACAACTACCTGCAAGGAGCCAGGTGGGGGCCAAGCTCTTCTCCCAGGTAAAAAGTGATAGGACAAGAGGAAATGGCTTTAAGTTGCAGCAGGGGAGGTTTAGATTGGATATTAGGGAAAGATTTCTTCACAGAAAGGGTTTTCAGGCACTGGAACAGGCTGCCCAGGGAAGTGGTGGAATCACCAGCTCTAGAAGTGATCCAAAAATGTGTAGATGAGGCACATCTAGACGTTTTTTAGTGGTGGACCTGACAGAGTTAAGTTAATGATTAAATTCAATTATCTCAGAGGCCTTTTCCAGCCTTAATGATTCCATTATTCCATCACTATCCCTGGAGCTGTTCAGATGGCTCTTGGACCCTGATGGGTGTTAAGCCCCAAGCCGTGGTGGCTCTGGGGTGGCAGGCTGGGCTCTCAGAGAGCTCCTGTGCCACCTGACACAAGCACCAAGGTGGCTCCTCGTGGAGCTGTGGGATGACACCAGGAAAGACAAGGAGCACCTGTGGACAAAGTGCCATGGGAGAAGAGCAGAGGATTGGGGGGGGGAGGGTCACTACCAATGATGGGTGGTGAGAAATCACCCCACAGTGGGTTCCCACACCACATCTCCATGTCCCACCTCCCTGGCAGATCCTGTTCCCGCTCTGCCAAGTCCAGGAGCTCCAGCTGAGGTGGCTGTGGGATGACAAGCCACCTGAAACTGCCCCTTCACCTTGATAAACTAACACACCCCAAAACCTTTTTTAGCTAAAACATCTCCCCCAGGAAGGCTGGAATGCCTCCCCATCCTTCACAGACAAAAACTGTGGGGTCAGCTCAGCTTTGATCTGTTAGAGTTGCAAAAAGTGAGTTGATTTGCCCGTCTCTACAAGAGGCCAAACTAGTTTTGTTAAAAAGTCTGGCCTTAATCCAGCCTGGCTTATTTAATCAGCAGCTGTTTGCTAAATCTTTTGTACTTACAAGAACAAACCCCTCGGCCATTCAGGACTTCAGGGATCAGACTTGAGCCCCGGGGCCAAACTTCTTGACATGAACAAGGTACTTTCTTCCTGCTTCTGATTTAATCACACGTGTTCCTCTTTCCACTTCTCTTTATAAAAGAACAGAACAGAGAGGGGGGAGTTTGTGGTTTAGAGGTGTTTGTGTCGTTGAGAATAAACAAAAGCAGATTATCATTCCTTATTTGCCTTTTCAAAAGACCTTTTTTGTTATTCTTTAATCAGAGTGGGGAAAAAAAGGACAGCTAATACACCACAAAGTGCTGATTAACACAAGTTATTCTCTTCTGGCTTGTCTGAGCTCCAATGACTTTTCCCATGTTGTTTATTTGGTCATGACACACCGGCCCTCAGACCTACCAACTGAGTAGTTGTAATTCCTTCAGTATTCACAGGAGAAGGTGACATCAGAGGCAGTTGAATGTTTCCAAGTGTCATTTTGTATTTCAGAGCACTTTCAGTAGCAACAGCTGCCAATCTGTATCCCTAAAGAAGCAGAAGGGATTTCCAGGTCAGAAATCCCTCCCACTACCCACCCAGTAAAAACCTGCTGACCCTGAGCAGGGATTCTTCATCCCAGGGCTCTGCTGTCCCCCCAGGCTGGATTTTGTCCCCGGTCCCAGGAGCAAATTAACCCAGCAAAGCTCAGGGAGCCTCTGAGAGGGGAAGGGCAAGCACAGATCTCACCTCGCACACACAACCTCTGCTCGTTCCTTTTTTTCCTTAATGCAGCATGAAACCAATTTGTGATTTACATCAAAACCTGCTTTTTCACTCTCAGAGGAGCAGCGGCTCAATTAACCTCCGGAGGTCTCCATGTCACGCCCTCTGGGACTGAGCTCATTACTATAATGGCTTTTATAGGCTTTTTCCTGCTCCCAGATCAGCTCCTCTGTGAAGGGGACCCTCCTGTGCCTACAGTGACTTGACACAAAGGCTGTACATGTACTCGAAATAAATCAACATTTAATATTTTACAATTACTTTAAAATTCCTTTGAACAGTATTTTACAGATCAACACAGACTTTACACAGATTTGGTGCACGTATGTACAAAGATGACCTGAAAGAACCTTTCATTTCCAGAAAACATCAGAGGTCAAAACCTTGGACAGGATTATGAGTCCTTAGAGTTTGTGCTTGTTCTTCCCTATGAGATGGAAATTCTCTTCTCCAGTATTTCTGGAGGGCCAGTTGAAACCAGAGAGGTTTCTATCATACCAGTGGCAGGGATATATTTAGCCACAAGATCACAAACAGCAACGATTTGGCAGGAGAAGGTGCCATTTTAAAGTATTGAACAAAAATAACCAGTTGTCAAATTTCAGCCCCACTGGAGAAAACACACACAAACCTGGCTGGGAAATGAAAAGTCGGTGAGAAAATTTATTCCAGGGGCATGGGGAGAGCTATGAAAATGTTTTTGATCCTGTGAGCCTTTTGGACTCCAAATAGTGACGTAGAGAAGTGCAGAGCAGTGACCTCAGTGGTCCTGCATCACCCTGCAGGCATCCTGGGAGGGGACACACAGCCCAGCACCACCTGGCAGTGCCAGGGTGTCCCTGCCAAGCCTGTGCTCAGAGTGAGGGATGGTCACTCCTCCTTGCAGGAAGAGGTGGGTGCCCCTGGAGTTGGTGCATGGCTGGGAAGGGTCTTGCCGGGAGTCCAGGCTGGCTCTGCATGGTGGTGGAGCCAGAGAGTCTGTTCATGTTCACTGGGGAGTCCACAAGGCAACACCATCCTCGGGATGGTTGATTCAAGTAGAAGGATGAAGCTCAGAGGCCTCAGGAGGGTGTTTGCATCTCGTATTTGCCCATCTCTGGCCACTGGCAGAAGGTGCACACAACTGCTGAGGACACCAGAGAGCCAGCAAGGACCATGATGTTCATCCCTGGGGTGCCCCCAAGGGTGTGACCCCCCCAACCCCAAGGGTGTCACCAAGCTGTCCCCAACACCACAGGCAGTGGGAGCAGAAAGCAGGAGCAGCACCCAGCAGGGCCGGGATCAGAATGGATGGCACAGGAGGGACCCCCAAACCCTCCCAGGAGGGATATGGGGGAATCCAGCAGACCAACCTGACTCAAGCTTCCCTGAGACAACTGAAGCCCCCAGTGGCTCTGGCCCTTTTCCTGGCACATTTAACCTCAAATGGCTCCACTGCTGTGTCACCAGCCCTTGGGGACAGAGCCCTGCCTTGTTCTAATTGCTGCTAAGAGCTGACCAGCTTCTGTTTTCTGCAGGATTGAGAGACCCCCTGAACTGATCACACTGTGCCCGAGCCCTGCAGCCCCCCAGCAGTACCAGGGGTCCCTCTCAGACACTTCCAAGGAGCACATGCCCTCAGCACCAAGATCCTGCAGCAGGCAACATGCTCTTCTGCCTGTTTATCTCTAGGACAACCTCAGAAATCTACCAAGAAACAGCTTGAGGGCTATAAAATCTGGAAAGGCCTTTCTGGTCTTATTTTTCTGCTCATGGGGTCAGAATACCTCTAAATACCCCCCAAATATTGCACATTTCTGTACCTACAGCCTTGGAGAGAGAAGGAAGAGGGTGGAATGCCTCTTTGCAAGGGGGAGGGATCTCAAATCCTATTGCCACTTGCAAGTGTCACTAGTGGTTTTGGCACTGGGTCTTTCACTATCAAATATGCCTCTCCAGGTGAGCTTAAGGTAATCCTAGTGGTTTCCCCAGTACTTCTCTCCCTGCCAGGAGTTCAGTGTGATTCCTGATGTATTTCAAGCAGCTATTGAGGATTCAGCCTCTGCGGTGTCTCCAGCAAACAGTGCTGGAGAGCAGGAAGTAAAACCATGGGGAGGACTCATGGGTGACTGCTGAAATGCTGCAGAAATTGGGACACTCCTCTCCTGCAGCTCCTGGATGAACATTAAACACATGGATACCTGACAGGCTGTCCATGCCTTAGGATGGCTTATTGCACTCAGTTCCCTGGAACACACACAGAGCAGTTCACAGGTTGTTCTGCTCTGCCTGTCTGCAACCTTCAGAATTTAAAGGAAACCTTGAGAAAGCCTGTCCCCATCCCCAAAGAACCGGCCTCAGCATCCCTGACCTGTTACAGGTGAAATGACATTTGGCTGGGTGATCTGTAACTCCACCCAGACTGAGGGACACCCATCACCCCTCAGCCAGGGACATTGATTTTCCAGAACAGCCTCCCACGAGCTCAGTCCCCCCAGCCCAGCCCCCACTGTCAAACACAGCCACAGCACCATTTGCTGGCAGCAAAATATCCCTGGCCTTGCCTTGCCCCCTTCACCCGAGTGTTGCCACTTGGCTGAACCACGTGGAGATGCCAAGGAAATCATTTTCCTCCCATTGCTGAGGAACCCTGAGAGATACCAGAGCACAACACCAACATTCCCATTTCCCAGGGATGGGCCAAGCCCAGAGCAGGAGCAGCTGAGCCACAACACTAACACTGCAGCTGGTGGATGTCTTGGACAAGCAGAGCTGGGTGTCCAAAGGACAATCAGCTTCCTTTTCCTGAGTCCATATTGGTGTTGGGTGGGAGTCTGATCTGGAAGGACATTGGGAGATCTTCAAGGCAGTGCTCCACTGAAGGTGACAATGGGTAAACACAGGAGAGAGTGGAACTCCGAGGGATCCTGGGCAGGCAGAGAGGAGCCTCTCAGTGCAAAGGGCTCGCTGTCCCTGGGTTTGTAGCACACAGAGATCTCACACCTGCAGGGGAACAAAGAGGAACCAAGACCTAAGCAAGGTGTGTGGCTGAGAGTCCCAGTCCTCAGGTGCAACAGTTTGCTCAGACTGGGACCTACAGCAGAACCATCCAGAAGGAGTATTCGCATGGGAGAAACAAGAACTTTTGCACCCCCCAAGTTTTGGGGAGAGGGAAGAAGCTCCTTTACCATTTCATGCACTGAACTCCACTATCCCCTGAGTTTCACAACAAACAAAGAGAAACACTTCTCTTTGGGGTTATTTAAGACATAAGATCCCAACTATTTTTCTGTTGGAGGCAGCATAACTTTGCAGAGTTTTGCTCAGTCTGAGGGAGAAATTACAATGTTTGTACATTTTTTTTTGGTACTGTTTTTTTGATCCCTTGTGCTCATGGAAGTGTATTGTCTACAGTGAGATTTCAAATCCCACCACCTGGGGAGCCAGTTTGGTGCCTTTGGTGCCCCGTGGAGACAACCCAATGAACAATTCCTGTTCTACCCCAGCCTCTCCCAGGAAGATCATGGGGATGCCAAAGGCAGGGGAGGACCCAAATGAAGTTTAGAAGCTGAAAGCCCTGCTCATATACCCAGTGCTCTTCAAACACCTCACTTATCTCACACAGCCTCTGGTTTAGGATGGAACTTGCTGCAAAAGCTGCCTTTAGGGTTGAAGAGCTGACTGGGGTCTTCATGAAGGCAAAGTCCTGCTGAGATCTGAGCAGGACCACCCATCCCACCTGGCAGAGACACACCATGGTGCTCAGGACCTCATCCCCCCATGCTTCACAGACAGGATGGACCACCCCAGGAGTTCCTACCTGGTTACACTCTGCAGGATCTTCTGCTCATCCTGGTCCAGGCACACAGCAAAGGAGGACTGGACACCAATAATCTGAACCTTGTCTACTTTGATCTGGGACACGCTGATCTGCTGGGAGAAAAGGAGCTGGAGTGAGGGGGCTGCCCCTCAAGCAGCTGCTCTCTCCAGCCCTGCTTCCCTCCCAGCTGGGTCAGGCCACCCTCACCTTACCAAGTGTAAAAGCACCATGATGGGAGTTACCTGGTTGAAACTTTTTTTGGATTTGGAGTTTTGCCTTTTGACCACCTCTGTCATGGTTAAGTTGAGACACTCTGTCTTGGAGGCTGCAACAAAAGAAAACTGCAATCAGTTGTGGTGAGAACCCAATTGGTCCTTCCACCCCTCAAAGCACCCCAGGGCCAGTGGCTCCAGCAGGACTCCATTGCTGGGGGAAATGCAGTACAGCTCCAGCTTTCCTTCCCTCAGGCTAATCCATGTGGAAAGGGAGCAACAGGGACACAGAGGGAAGAGGACATTTTAACTATCTTAGGACCCAACAGGAGAAAAGACATTGCCCCATCATCGTGAGGAAACTTTAGCTCTCTCAGCATGTCCACCTGGAGATGCTTCTTCATGCCTGGAATTACAGTGACATCCTGTGGTCAAAGTGCTGAGTGTGAAAACCCACGGAGATCATCCAGGGGACCAGATTTTCCTTGGAAGGAAGGAAATCCATGAAGTTCCTCCTCAGAGCAGAGCTGAGGACACCCCCTGATGCAAACCCACAGCACAGGTAAAGCTCATGAACTAGAGCACAGACAATCAAACTAATTCCTGCTGGTTTTTCTCCCAGAGTTGTCTGCAGGGCTTCATGGATGGGGCAGCAAGATGAGAGACAGGAGGGACAGAGGTTTGGGTGGAGCTCCATGGAGCATGTAGGGGATGTCTCCTACTTGGCAGATCACCCATTTGCCCTGACTGTTCTGCTCACAAACCACACAAGTGCCAGCACAAAGCACAGGAGGAAAAAGGAACTAAAAGTCCCTCAGAATGGGCTGCCTGAATGCCAAACCAGCAGTTCTTAAGCAAGAACAAACAGATCTCTTCTCTCTCATGACCAGTGCTGGGACTGGAGTAAACAGTGGAGCTGAGTCATGAGAGGTTGGATATCGGGAAAAGATTTTTCACCCAAAGGGTGGTTGGGCACTGCCCAGGCTCCCCAGGGCAGTGGGCACAGCCCCAAGGCTGCCAGAGCTCCAGGAGGGTTTGGGCAATGCTCTCCAGCACATGGTGTGACATATTTTGGGATTCTATTGCTTCTAAATACACACACGGACTAAAAGTCTCGGTGCTTTTAAAAGGCTCAAAGCTTTATGAATTGGAAGCCTGACTAGAAAAAAGACTTCTGAAGCCAAGCCAGTGAGCTGCAGGAAGGGAACCAAGCTGAAGCACCAGCTTAGCAAGAGCCTGCTGAAAGCTGGCTGGGAGACACGGCTGCTGTGGATGCAGGACAAGCACCTTGCCTTGGTCCTGCTCCATCTAACAACAGATATTCCCCCTCACTAAACAAGTGCTGTTCTGAAAGCACCTCTCTCCAGTGATCATCCTGCTGGTTGGACCATCCCTAATGGATATCCCACTTTCCAGCATAGCAGGACATGAAATTCCCTTTGTCCCTGATGGGGTGCTGGACAGCCAAGGACTACAGGATGTCTCGGGGAACACCAGGCACCTCCCCTGTATCTCCTGCATTCACACAGCCCTCATCTGCTCCAGCCAGAAGATCCATACTGTCCTCTCCCCCCAGCAGTCCCTCCCACTGTTCCTGAGGCACAGCCTCCTCTACTCACCAAGTTCTTCATACTTCTTGCAGGCTTTGCTAAGGTTGACAGACGTGCAGACCTTCTCAACATCATTCCAGTGACTTCTTCCACTGACAGCTGTCTGCAGGGACCAACCACAACCACAACCCAGAGAATCAGAATCATTTAGGCTGAAAAAGACCTTTAAGATCATCAAGTCCAGCCCTAAATCATGTCCTTAAGCACCACATCTAAATGCCTTTTAAGTACCCCCAGGGATGGTGAGTCAATCACTGCCTTGGGCAGTCTGTGCAAGGGCTTGACAACCCTTCTGGTGGAGAAATATTTCCTAGGATCCAATCTGAAGTCTCACAGTACATTTCCTTTTGTCCTGTCCCTGTTTCCTGAGAGCAGAGCTCAATCCCCATCTGGCTCCCCCCTCCTGGCAGGGACTTGCAGAGCCAGAAGGTCCCCCTTGAGCCTCCTTTTCTCCAGGCTGAGCCCCCCCAGCTCCCTCAGCTGCTCCTGCTGCTCCAGCCCCTCCTTCTTGTTGTGAGGGATCCAAAACTAGCCCCAGGACTGGAGGTGCCTCAGCAGTGCCAGCACAGAGGGCCTGGTCCTGCTGCCCCTTTATGGCTGGTACAAGGCAGGTACCACTTGTCTTCTCAGCCACCTGGGCTCATGTTCAGCCCCCATCAACCAGCCCCCCCAGGTCCTTTCCCACCAGCAGCTTCCCAGCCGCTCTGCCCCCAGCCTGGAGCACCATAAGGGGCTGCTGTGACCCAGCCACAGATGCCACACTCCTGATGTCACCCCACCTCCCATTCCACACCATCTGTGTGGGCTGGCTCACATCTGGATGTACTTGGAGCTACACAAAGTTTGAGT
>VXBX01003285.1:121482-138583 GCA_013400415.1 Scytalopus superciliaris | reverse complement strand
CCGGGCAGTTTCTACCTTCAGATGCTGCATTTGGGCAGAGATTCTCTCCTGGATCAGGATCTGAGACCACTCGATGGGGTGTTACTGCAGCCCTTTGTGTCCCAGCTGGGGCTGGAGGGGTGGGAGATGCTCCTGCTCAGCCTCCAGCTTGGAAGGGCTGTGGGAACGAGCCCGAGGAAGGTGAGCGGGGCACTGCCTTGTTTCGAAACCTGGTGGAATTCCCCCTGGGCTGGAGTGGATGTTCTTTATTGGGTGATGAAAGCGCTGATGAGCTTGGGTTTTGTACCCATTCTGGGTGGCAGAACGTTTTAAAGGGCTTTTAAAAGTACGTGTTTTCATAGAAACTGCGCTGCCGTGTCCTGAAGATCAAATTACAGCTCCCTGATTACCACGCTTGAAAAGCAGAGCCTAATTGAAGGCTTTGGTGATTTGCTGAGCTGATGAAACACTGGGATGGCCATGTATGCCTTGTCTGCGCGGAGAGGCCCAGGGAAATTGGGATAAAACTCAGGAGTTTAAGCAGATAAGAATTATATGGATTAAGCTTTTATCTGGGCCCTCACAAGCAAGATGATGATAGTGCAGCACCTCAGTGTGGTCTGGCGATGCAAGATGTTGCTGATTTGAGGCTTGTTCAATAATAAAAATATAAATTATATATATTTCTATATGTTATAATCAATGATATATAATATAATGAAAAGTTTATTTGGATATTCCTCCCAATCCCTCTTTGCCTTCTCTCAGTCCCTTATTAATCCCGTGCATCTTGTTTGCTGGGCATGCCCCAGTTGTTGTTTGTTGTACTGGGAGCCCATAGCTGGTCCCAGTATCCAGATGGCATCTCCCAAATCCCAACTGGCATCATTTGACTTGGTTTTGTTTCCCCAACCGTGTTGCTGGAAACCGGGAATAACAGAATTTAAATTGGTTAATCCTTGCAGCTGTTGGGGAAGCTGCAAACTAGGACAGGGGGACAGGGTTGGGTTTTAATTTAATAATAACGGTAGTAGTAATAATAATAATAGAAAATTTTAAAATCAAAACCTGGAAACAGTTGGGAGTTTTTAAATTACTTTAGCCCAATGTACAAAATCTGTGTCTTATGTTTGAGGGTCTGACTTGGGCTTTAAGCAAAGGCCTTCACTCCCTAAGCAAGTGGGTTTTGCACTAAGAGATAAACATACTTAACATATGCACAAGTAAAAATAATAATTAACTTAAAAAGCAAACCCTGGAAGCAGCTGGGGGAGGTTTAAAATCACTTTTAGCCAAATGTAAAAAAAAAATGCGTGTCTTACATTCGGGGGTCTGACTTGGGCTTTAAGCAAAGGCCCCCATTCCTTCTCTGCAGCAAGACATAAATAAATGTAACACGTGCCCGCTGAATTCCCTCAGCCCCCTGCCAGTTTGCACTAACGTTGTGATTGCGCGACACACCCACCGAGGGGCTTTTGTGCACAGCCCCGTAACCCGATGCTGGAGGAGGAGCTGCCTCTGCCCACCAAGCCTGATTTTGGTCAAATATTCTGCCCGGGCAGAACGAGAGACTCGGTGAATGCACTAAATACATCCAGCAGTGTTTGAGGGCGAGGTCATCCCCTTTATTAGCCCTCTCCTCCTGCCGCCCTGCCTCGCTGGGCTCCCCCCGGATTCTCCCGGCTCCAGCATTCCCGAGGGGCCTCAAAGCTGCCTTTTCCCTGAGGTATTTTTAAGCGTTAGTGTGACTTGCATAGGAAGCATCGAGTTTCGCTTGTGTGATGCTGGAGGATTCCTGAGGCTTCCAGAAGAGGGGAATGTGGCCAGGGAGGTGTGAAGGGACGGGGTTCGGGCAGGGTATTTGTAGCTCGTTGTCCGTGTAATGCCAGAGTTGTGGCTAAAAAGGGAGGAGACACTTGACAGTGTGCTGGAGACAGTGACTTCACACAGTTATGAACAGAGGATGTTTTCTCTGGTCTGGGCATGGCTTTAACATCTTAATAATTTTCTATTTCTCCCTTTCCCCCACTGGCAATGCACCTGCAGCTCTTGCACAGCAACAGGAATCAAGTTTCAGGGATAACCCTGAGAGGTGGTTGCTCTGCTGAAGCAGGGAAAGCTACAGAGGGTGCCCAAAGAAGGGCAATCCTGAAGGAAAAATGAGGACTGTCTTTACCAAGAACACATTCCCTCCTTTCCCAGCCAGTTTCTGACCCAGACACACGATTAGTTGCTGGGGGAGCGTTTCCCTGAGCCGAGTCCCCACAGCTCTGGCAGCCAGAAGACCATAAAAGATTGCAGATACTGGCACAGATAAAAGAACCTTTGTTTTGGGATTTCTTTGTTTGCTCTATAACCCCGTTCCCACCTTCAGAGTTCATCTAGTCCTGGGGTAAATCCAGGTGAAAGGGACAGCCCAGGGGAAGTCACACAGGGAAATAAACCTGCCTCAGCCACAGTCTGAGCCCCACTGGGTCTTGCCTACAGGCTGCATGGATGGAGGCTGCCTCTGGCACAGCTCCTTCAGCTGGGAGACAGGGACCCTCCAAGCCTGGAACTGGCAAAGTTGGGTTTTATCTCTCTCCAGAGCCAACTTCTCCCTCTGATACCTGGAAACACTCCACACTCGGGAGTTATTCAAATGAGATTAATCCCACTTAACTGGCTGACTCTGTGTAGGGGGATTAAAAGAGAAGAGTGGTTTTTATGTAGGGAGGGGTGGAGGTGGAAAAAATGCTCGTGTGCCAAGGGGGGGTGTCAGGGTAAGACCCGGACCAAAAAGGGGGTGTGAAATGGGCTGAGAAAGCCAGGACAGGCAGCTCCTGCCTGGGGGGATCGGCCACGAGGCTGCCAGAGGTGTTGGAGCAGAGCTGAGAGTCCGGGTTTGTGCTCTCTCAGGGAGTGCAAGTGTGAACGCTGCCAGAGGTGGGGGTGGGATCCCCAGAGCAGCTCCCTGCAGCCCCCCCTGCATGCTGGACTGGGCACTCGGTTTGCTTTTGAACCCGTACCCCCTGAAACTAAATCCAGTTTTACACTGACTCGGCAGCTGAACCACCTTTTCCCGTGGCCACGGGATTGCTGAATTAGGTTTGCAGGGAATCTGGCTGGGAGGAAAGCAGAAAAGTGGCCTTTTTTGGTCGGACAGTAACGAGAAACAAAACCCTTCACAGCCTGTGCAGAAGACTTTGCAGGAAGAGCTTTGTTTCTGCAGCAGAAAGAGGAGCAAATCATCTGGTTTTCACTCAGGAGAAGGGCTGGTTTTAACAAGGCATCTGAAGAGAGTCCTTCCTGAATTATATGTTTACATGTTAAAGAAAAAGCCTTTAAAATCTTCCCACTTGTCCTGCACAATCTGCAGTAAACTCTTCAGCTGGCTTTTATTTATTCACTTTACACATTTATCCCATTTAAAGGCAGTTGTTTGTCGGCCAGTGACCTAAAACACAGTGGTGAGGGCCAAGTGCTTTTGATTGATGGTGATGCTTCTCTTTCCTTTCTTCTCCCTAATTATGGCTTTTCTGAAATGAATGCCTGTTTGCTCTTGATGTCGGTGTTGATTAAAGCCTCTCTTCCATCAGACTTTCTTGGGCTGGTAGGAGAGTAATGAAGAGCACAAACATACACTTTTCCTCCCCATTATCACATCAAAGTTCACCCAAATGGAACCTTTTACTCCAGTGGAGGAGGTGGCAATTAAAATGCATCCCTTGGATGTAATTGGGAGTTCCAGCTGAGTGTCTAAAGGCTCCATTTACCAGGGGATTTATTCCGAGGGCAGGCTGTGAGTGTCTGGGTCTGGGTGGGAGGTTTAGACACACCGAGTTGTCCTTCACAGGCCTCAAAGCTCCCACGAAACAGGGAATGCTCCACTGGCCATTTTATCCCAAATTCTGAGTCCACAGTTTGGCCTGGAGTTTCTGTAAGAGGCTGTGTTGCTACTTTGGGAATCATTAATTTAAAAAATCAAATAAGGGTTTGGGGGTTTTAAGAGTTAAACCCCCCCCTCTTGTGTCCTTTGTTACTTGTGCTCCTCCTCAGCTGTCCTTGGCACAAGAACTCCATGATCTTTCAGCAACTGGGAGAGGGCTGGGAAGAAAATACCCCTAAAAGTGAGTGGATTTACAGCACATACAAATTTATATCCCATTGATAGCTGTGATGTTTTCTTCTGCTGTAGCCTGTATGTTCAGTGAAACAACTCATGCCATTTTAAGGTCACCCTTTGCTCTCCCTGCACTTGGAGTGTCAGAGGTTTATTAAAATCCAGTTAACTGGAATGAAATCCTGGCCCTACTGAGCACCTCTTTAGGATTGTTGCTGTGGGGGAACTGCCTTGTACAGGATGTTTTTCTGCAAGGGGCAAAGAAGATGAGCATTCCTGACTGGTCACCTGTTCAGCTCTGGAAATAGTTCCTGACTTTGATGGGGGCAGGAGGAAAAAAAACCTTATAAAATCATTCAGAACTTGCTTTTTAAAAAACCATGGTGCTGCTGCTCCCATGGCAAGGGCCACCTGCCAGTTATTAAAACCTGTCAGCACTCTCAACATCCCTCTGTGTGAATGTTGGTTATTAACCTAGTCTTTTAATTACTTTATGCTGATGATAGGCTGCTCCTTATTGTCTTGTAAAGCAGAAGTCAAGCTACACTTACTAAATAATTATCTTCACTCACATATCATTATCCTCAACATCCAGTTGCTGAAGCCCAGTTATTACCGCTCTAATTAATATTTTGAGGGCAAGCTCATCACAGTTGCCTTGCAGAATGGTCCCTTCAGATAAAAACTTCAAGTGGATGGATTTGGGATGTTAATGCTGAGACAACTTCAGTCCTGCAGGTGAAAAGACAAGGGGACAATCTCTCCTGTAAACATGGTCCCTTGATGGTAAAAATGAGCTTTTGCACACAGTGGAGTCCAGAGAAAATCCGGACAAGACTTTTCCCATTTTCCTCGTGAGTGGTTGCAGTAATCCTTAATAAAATCCCAAAGCCCTTAAATGCACTTGAAGCAGAAATGGTATTGCTCTCCTGGTATCTGAGAGGCACATTACTAAACTATTCTTTGCAAAGCAGCAGATGATGTTAACACCTTTCCTGCTCACATAGGAACGGAGCTCAGAGCTGCTCCTGCAGAACAGCCCGCTCAGGGTTCGGTTTGTGCCACTCACTGCAGACCAAACACGTTGCCAGCTCCCCTGGGCAAGGCTGGCAGCTGCTGGGTGGGCTCCCTGCTCTCCTGAAGGAGCAGAGAGGAAAATCCCGGGCACTGTTGGGCTCCTCAAGGGATTAACTTGTGCAGAGGAGCCTTCTGAAAGGGGCCTTGCTGTGCTCGCAGGGAGAAGCAGCTCCCCCTGAGAGCCCTGCTGCCCTGGCCAGGGGGCAACGGGCTGGCTCCAGAGGAGGGGAATCGTTTCACTTCCCTCATCCAAATTATCCAGGGATCCTCCAGGAGGGGCTGCAGGGGCAGGCAGGAATAATGGCTGGGAATATGGAGGAGTAGGAAATGATTGTTGTAGCTTGCCAAGGTGAGCAGTAGTTTTCCTGATTATCAAGCAGAAAGAACAAGTGTTAAACGAGTACTAAACCAGAGGGGTTAGGCCTGGCTTATCCAAACAGGGACCAGAGTTTAGCTGTAGGGAAAGGCTGCACCTATTCCTGACAAAGGTCTGGCTTTATTGACTTAATCCTCTCCTTATCTCCAGGAAGAACAGCCACCTCTGCTGGATAAAAAGGAATTGTAAAAACACACCCGGGGATGTGGAGGCAGCAATTCAGCCCATCAGGATCCTGCTCTGGGGCTTCCCATCATGCTGAGGGATGGGAGGCCAGCCCACACTCAAGGTGGGACTGGTTCCCTCACTCCACACAACAGCCCTAAAACTGTTGGATTTTAAATATGCCACCAGCTCTCACTGTTGGCCCTTAATCCCCTGAAGGGTTTAAACTCCTGGGTTTGCTTCCATTGTGTTTTGAAGCACCCATTTGAAAAGAATTTGAAAATTAGTTTCTTGATGAATTGTTTGGCTTTTTTTCCTGTCTAAATCTTTTTTTAAAGTATTTGGGATAAGCTGTAGGAAAATTTTCATTGCCTGAAAAGGAGGAGTTCCTCAGTCTTTGCCTGATGTATGACTTGGGAATATGATCAGTAGTTGTCTAAATTCACATATATTAAAAATATGGAGGAATTACATAGAGCATTTTTGTCCAGTGGCTGCAGATAAGCTGTGAATCTCTCTTTAGATAAAGGGCAAGAATTAATTTTAAAACTTATTAACATAATTTAATAAATGAAGGATTCATTAATAAGGGTTCATCTTTGTGGGAGATTAGGAGGAAGACAGTTGGGGGCAACTGATTGAAATATACATTTATTTATACATTTTGGAGATGACAATAATAGAAATGGTACCTTTTGGCAGTTGCAGTGGGTGTTGCTGTTTGTGGGAGTAAATTTGGGAGGCAGTGACTGAAAGGGCAGGGTTTGAGGGAGGAATGGTGGTGGAAAACAGAGTGTAGATCTCCCAGTGATAAATCCAGGACCACCCAACTTCTCAGAGACAGGTTTTGTCCCGAGAAGTTGCTGTTACTTTTTGATTCCCTGATTTGCAGTTCCTTTCTTTCTGGGTTTTTCACCAAAACCCCCCAACCTTTTAAAGTGTAGCTGAGATGGAAATAGATGAAAATATGGTATTGATGGTGAAATTCACAGTAAATTCACTGATTTTTCCCGTAGTATCCCAGGATTTCAGTGGTTCCTGGAAAGCAGCTGCAGTTTCTTGTAATATTCACACGCCTCAGAGTTCTTTGAACTGTTTGAAATTCGTTTCAGCTGGGAAACCTCATCCCTTTGCTGTGAGAAAGGGGAATAACTCCTGGCTCCCTCCACACCTGAAATCCCACGCTCCCACAAAATCGGGCTCACTCTGGTGCCACAGACCCGGTGGTCCCACCCGCGCCACATCCTGCACCTTGTTAAAGGTTCTGACAGAATTGGGACTAATTATCTGGCCAAACCTTCAGCCTCAGCTGCAAACGGACAGGAAGGGCAGGGCTTGATGACAGGCTTTGACTGCCCGGGCCTTCCCTCCTCGGGCGATTTTATTGAGCGTTCCTTTGAAGTGATCCCAGGAATCAAAGCGAGGAGGGAGGCTCTGAGAAGCCTTGGGTTGTTTCAGCCCCGATCCCAGTGGATGAGAGGATCTCTTTGTTCCTTGAGCAGGACCTTGTGTCGGTCAAGTTCTCTGAAAAGAAAAGGATTCACACCCTGAAAATGGGTATAAAGTGTCTCCGTGTCCGCTCCGTTTGGATGGTTCTCTGCTCACCTTTATTCCTGGTGTTTATTTTGGAGAAGCCAAAGAAAACCCAGACTTAACAAACAACAACAAAAAAAAAAAAGGCACAAAGCCAATAATGCCCTTAGAATTGCAAATGCGGGTGGGCCCCACCTTACGTGGAGGAGGAGTAATAACTTTACCCTAAGTTTCCTGCATGTTTTAGCAAGCAATTCCAAGGGCAGACAGCGGCTGCTTTCCTTGGACTCTCTGATGTCTTTTTGCCTCCCCACCCCGATGGCTGAGGAGTAACAGCTCATTCACAAAGCGCAGAGCTGCGAGAGAAGCCAAAAAGGCGTGTGGAGAGCGAGCCCTGCAGTCTGGGAATGGGAGGAGAGGAGTCTGCCCTCCGAAAGGAGTCTGGGGAATGTGAGCAAAGGCGTGAACAGCTCACCCGCTGCCCTGGGCCCTGAGCCACAGTGCCGTTTGCATCCCACTGCCCTCCCTGCACTGGGAGGGGTGCCTGGGAACGGGAGAAGGCAGAGAGACCTCCCCAGCACCACCGGGAGGAGGCTCAGGCTTCTCCCTTTTCTCCTCTGTCTGTTCCACGTGTTCTCCCGGAGCACCGGTACACCACAGCTGTTGTTGCTGTGTCACTGGGGGAAGTGCAGAGGATGGAATAAGGGCCGCCAGGTTTGCTGCTGGCTCGGGCAGAGCCGAGTAATTCCTCTCCCGTTCCCGTCCGGAGCCGCGGCAATGAAACCCTTTCCCTCTAGGTGTCCCCCCTGCATCGGGGAACGGGGCTTTGCCTGTCGGTTTCGGCCCAGGACACAACCCGACTGTTAATGTTTCACTCCCGCTTGGAGCTGAACATTTACCGTAAATTGGGATGAATTTCGTCTTGCAGGGTTAGTCCTTTCCCGCACTGAATTAATAATCATACAGTTACAGGATGGTTTGGGTTGGAAGGGACCTTAAGTCCAACCAGCACCAAGCAGGAAACCTTCCACTAGCCCAGGTTGTTCCAAGCACCATCCAGCCTGGAACTGAACATTGTTCCCTGACACGCCGTGTCCCTTTCCCAAACCATCGAGACTCAGCTCAGAGATGCCCTTTGCGGGGAAGCAGAGCAGGTGACCATGGCCAGGATGCTCCAGGCTCCTGCACATGGGTGGGCTGGGGGAGGAGCACGGCGGGGCTGGCACTGCTCAGCACCTGTGTCTTCACTTAAAAGCTGCCCTGCAAAGCTGTCTGGGTGGTTTCTGAAAACCCAGAATATGTTAATCTTCAGCATCAGAGAGACCACAAAAGTTTGTTGCATAAAGGTACAATTAAGTTGATTTTTCCTCCCACACACACACACACAGAGGTCTAAAGGCTTTGTAACTGCTCCCGTTTCTTGCTCAGGGAGGAGAGGCACTTCCAGTGCTTGGCTTAGTTTAAACCTCTAGATTAGGTTTTCCAGTGAGCCGAAGTGATTTAATTCCTGGGGGTGATTTTTAATGTCATTTGTGTTCATGAGTCCCTTAAACTCCTCTTCCTTTTGCCCAGAGAAGCTGTGGCTGCCCCTGGATCCCTGGGAGTGTCCAAGGCCAGGCTGGAGCAGCCTGGGACAGTGGGAGGTGTCCCTGCCCGTGGCAGGGGGTGGGAATGGATGGGCTGTAAAGTCCTTTTCTGCCCGAACTGTTGTGTTCTGAACTGGTTGGGAAATATCACCCAGAGCACTGTGAGTCATTAATTAATTAGTATCCGTCAAGGTCCTTCACAAATGACACTGCTGATCATTCCACCGGACCTTGCTCATCGTCCAGGGATCTTGGGAGAGCCGCTGATTTGTAACTCCCAGAAGGGTCAGCACCAAACTCGGCAGTGCCAGATGGAAGCCAAGGCAAAGTGCTGACTCTCAGCACAATTCCTCCAAACCTCAGCAGCCTCCAGGGCTTCCAGCTGCCTTTGGTGCCCTCCCCTTCCCTAAGGTGGTTCAGAGCAGGAAAATGAGCCGGCGTTTTAACTCGTGCCCTACGAGCAGCTGGGACGGTGCTGTGGGCAGTAGGCGAAGTGCTGGGATACACAGCGCCGGCAACAGTCCTTATCGCCCTATCGAGCCGTGTTTCCTCCCCCCGCTTTTACACATGTAACGTTTTGTGTTGCTGCTGGTTGTTTCGCCTGACTGACGTGTCTCCCACTCGGGGTTTTTTGTCGTAATTTTGATTTGTTGGCGATTATCTCTCCGCATCGAACCTGCCGTGCTTTGCAGTCGCCTGTAGTGAGGCTGTTGCAATGTAATTCAGCCGCGTAAGGGGGCAGGTTTGAGGTTGCTCTGGAACCTAAATCCATTTTCTTTGTGTAAAGAATTGCTTCGGGACAATCTTTAGCAGAGACAGAGTAATCTTTGTATTAACCGTCCAAGAATGTTCTCCTGAACATGATTAACCACTGGTTGAGCTGAGTGAGTTTTAATAATGGGTTTCCTGTGGACGTGTCAGCAGACTTTCCCTTCTCTAAAAACTCTAAATGCTCTCTAGGAGAGCTACCATTTCCCCCTCGCACTGGGAGATTTATTTTGTGTGTGGGCGGTTTGTTTGTTTGTTGTAATAACTGGAAATTACTATAGCGCTTTTATTAAAGCTTCATTTACTCCCCTCTGATTAAAACTTGAAGACAAACTTCAGGTGTATTTACGCTTCTCCCATGGAAAGAGATGAGAGGCTCGTGGCTGAACTCTCCTCCCTTTCTCATCATGTCTCCCTTGGCCCCTGAGCTGCCTTTCTGGGCCAGCCTCCATAAAATTATCCCCGGAGGCACCAGTTCCTTGTCTGCTGCAGTAACTACATTTTCCTGGATTTCTTAATCCTTCATCTGGATTGTTTTGTCTGAGTTTCAAGCTCTTTTTCTCTCCTCGCAGGCCTTTCTTTTCTCTGTCCCTTATCTGCCTCTAAAACCTCCACGACCAGATAACCAGATAACGTCCAAGACTGTCATCCCCCTAAGGAGAATTGGGGTTTTAGCCTGAGGTCTAACCTGACCTCATCCACCACCCAGGTGCAAACCGAGCTAAAGCGGCCAGATTAGGAGAATGGGAGCCATCTCAGCCTGGCAAATGTCATTTAGGAGTTGAATCATTTGAGAGCTGGTATTCCCTCTGTTGCTTTCCCACCAGCGGGAAGGAGCGGGGGCATCAGGAGGAAGGATCATGGAGCTCCAAACACACAGAGGTGGGCAAGTCTGAGGGACCCCGATGTGGTTTCATGCAAGTTTGGGTCAGACACAGGTACCAAAGTCAAGCTGGGCCCCGCTGCCGAACCTGTCACAGAGGACGGGGCCGAAAGGGGCCTGGAGGAACCTCCAAACTCCCGGGAAAGGGGCAGCTCGAGGTTACAAAGTAGGAAGAAAGGCAGTCCCGGCCCAAGGAACGCTCATCTCGCCTCAGCACGGGAGGTGCACGAGCAGAAGGGCCTTCAGTGAATTGGATCCCACAGTGCAGAGGCTGTCGCAGGGAATGAGCTCTCCTGGGGTGCTTGCTGGCCTGTGTCAGCCTAGCGCAGGTCACTCTGTTTCTGGCTCCCAGCACTGCCCGGGATATCAGCGCTAAATGTGTTTACCTTTTTGTGCATTTAGCGAGGAAAGAACGAAGGCGCCTGCGCCCTCGAAAAGTAAAAGCGCCAAACAATCGCTTTTCTAAGAGCAAAGTACACCTTCTGCTCCTTGTGATGTTTAAATATTTAAAATATGAAGTCACTCGGCGCTGCTTTACCACCCACCTACTCAGGCCTGTTTCCCTTCCCATCTTCCCCTCAATTGTATAGACATTACGTTGCCCAGCCCCACCCTGCAGCCATTTCCTGCCCGGCTCTTTACTCCTGGCTATTTTCTCATTACACTATTTTTGTCTCCTTTCTTATTTTTCCCTATAGCTCCATGATTTTTTTTTTCATCCATCATCCCCAATATTGTTCCTGCCGGTTTGCTCTGCTCTGCCCAAGCCTGACCCTGCCCCCGTTTCTTTTTGCTTACGCGGGAGAAGTGTTAATCCCCTTCAGCCTGCAAAGCGACGCAGGGCAGCTTTTTATAGCCCTGCTGAAGACAAGGAGGTGAAATTCCCTAAGAACGTAAGAGCTTCTCTAAGAACGAGGCTCCATGTGCTGTTCCCAACAACGGTTTGGGTGTTAAGTAGGACAACAGTGACGTTTATGATGCTCCTTCTGCCTGCAGTGTCCCAGTCTGCACCAGTTCCCAAGTGGTTTGCTTTAGCAGCCCCCAGCAAATCTCTTCCAAGGCTTTGTCTGGTCTCATCTCGATCCCACAGGGACCTTGCCTCCAGCTTTTGGCAAGAGTCCTGCCGTTCAGTTGTTCATTTGGGGTGTGAAAGCCTCTCCACCCCCAAACGGGCAGGGAGAAGGGCTGTGACCTGCCCCCACCCCAAGCACGCTGCACTTTATGGCTTGAGCAGGAGGAAAAGAGCTGGCTTAGATTATTCCAAGCCCGAGCCATCCTGTGGTTTGGTTTGTTTTTGTTATGAATCACCAGTAATTACAAGCACATTATGCCGGAGCTGATGAGTCCCCGTGTGCTGGTGCTGCAGCAAAGGGCAAGGCCTTCTGCAAACCCACACGTGGCAGCTCCACTGCTCTTCCAGATCCTTCATCTCCTTCAGCTTTGAGACCCTGGATAAGAAAAATAAAAGGTTTGCTCTACAAAGCAACATTTCAGATGGTTTTTAATAACTTTTTACACCCGTATCTCAGCACGTAAAGATGGTCTTTAATTCACACAAGCCTGACTAACCTCTTGCTTTGGTTCTCTCATGTTTGCAAGCATGGCTGTGAACTTACAGTGCTTCCAGCTGGTCAGTGGTAACTTCTACACCACTTTAAACTGCTGTTCCAACCCTGGAGTGCTGCAAGTGGCACAACTGGATCCAGGAGCTGCAGGCACAGTTGGGATAAAAAAAGCAAAGCAGGCAGCTGGAGTTTGTGGAGCTGCTCAGAGCTAAAAAAGAGGAAAGTTTCTGTCTGTCAGCACTGAAATGTATGTTTTCCTGAGTGTTCTCTTGTGATAACTCTTAATTATTTATTGGACCTAGCTTGGTTCCCACAAGAACTCAAAATAGTTGTCTGGATTTGAAGCACGGTCTTCCTTGGCTGGCACAGCTCTCTCTCCCATGGCTTCTGGGCACTTGGAATTCCTCTGTCCAGACCACTCTCCCCAGGGAGTGTTCAAAATAGGTATCACAGGGGAAGGGGCTCGTGGGGGGGACACTGAGTGGAAACCAATAAAATAAACACAACTCAATTCAGCTCAACTTGGGGCCTGGAAACATCGGGAAAGTGCAGAGTTCACTCGGAGCCCGATTCGGTGGGAATTAAAGGCAGGTGGAGTTCATGTGGAGGGCTCAGTGGTTCCCCAAAGCCCCCAGACAGTGGCCTTCACTGTGGCCCATAAAACCCCCCCGAGGTGCCTTATCTGCACTGCAGTCTCCGAGACAGCTTTCCTGGAGGAATGGCTGTTGTTTACAACCTTGGCTTCCCTTCTCTTTCCTCCTTGGGCACAATCCAGACCCCTCAGCAGGGTGTTTGCTGTGCTCGTGCAGCATCACCTGCTCCCAGTCAGTGTAACATCCCTGCATTGGGAAGTCTGGGGTTTTGTACTGCTGCTGCTTTTTCTGGGACACGTTTCTGACCTTGGGGCCAGAATTGCTGACGAGCTTGTGAACTATTTAGAGAAATTTTAGTCAGGCTTTATTCTAAGCCTTCAGAAGTACCTGCTCTCAATGTGCAGCTTGGATGACATGATCAAATGAGTCAAAAATGTATTTATGAGTATTGCGTCTGAGCTCTGACTAGAAATTTCAGGAGCTGGTATCTCCGTGGCAGATTAATTTCCCCTAACTTTGGGCACCTAAAAGCCCATTGCTTAAATCTGAGCCTCACACAGGGTTCCTTTATAGCCCCTGGAGAGCGAGAGAGGCGCCTCCAGGGCAGAGCCAAGCCAGCTTGACATGCCTGGTTGGAGGTGTCACTCTCCCCCCAGGAGTGACAGGGATGCCTGGACAGCTGCTCGGGCTCTGGGGTGACAGATGAGACAGATGAGAGGAGCCCAGCCTGGCTACACACTCAGCAGGAACAGGGGAGCCGAGGTGTGGCATGTGGTGTCCGTGTGGTTTTATTTCTGGTGCCGGTTTTTAATTATCAGGATTATCCCCAGGCTCATCAATCACAGGAGTCCTGCAGCGCCCACTGATTGACAAGGGCCTGGTGCACCAACCTCTGGGGCTGAGGGGGGTCCTGGGCCCTGCCCTGGGAGCTCAGCTCCTCTGCCAGGGATGGTCCTGCAGCAGCCACGGCCCTGAGGAGCAAAATATTTAGTCAGCAGCTGCTCCGCGTCTTCCTCCAGCTCTCCTCCCCCTCCTCCTCAGGGTTTGCATCATATCCCTGGAAGTGAGAGCACAAATAGCTCTGTGGAGTGGGCAGAACCACCACACAGCATGTGCTTAATCATGGCTCAGATGTTCCTTCTGTCAGCAGCTTTCGGTTTTCTCTCCATAAAGAAGCGAGTTTTTCTCTTTCTAGGGATGGATTAGCACCCTAATCCTCCCTTCCATGCTTGCAGGCAGGAATACCTGCTCTGGAGAAGGGAGCTCCCTGAGCACAGTCCTGCCTCTGCATGTGTGGGGAGGAGAGTCTCCTGCATTCCAAAGCAAAGCAGGGCTGGAGGCAGGGAGGGGTGTGTGCTGAGGGAGGAGCGGGTGATGCTCTGGGGCGATGCTCTGGGGCATCACTGCCACGAAGAGGTTCGGTGACAGGACGAGGAGTAATGGGCACAGACTGAAAGAGGGCAAATTTGGCTTGGATTTTGGAAGGAAATTCTTCCCTATGGGGGTGGGCAGGATCCCTGAAAGTGTCCAAGGCCAGGCTGGAGCAACCCAGGCTAGTGGAAGGTGTCCCATGGCAGGGGATGGCACTGGATGACCTTTAAGGCCCCTTCCAACCTTTAATCCTATGACTTTATGCTGCTGAGTCCAAGGGACACCAACTCCCTGTAGGAGGGATTGTACTCCTGAAGCCCCCAGCTCTGTCCCTGAGCCTGGGCATGGCCCGGCCTCCTGGCCTGCCCCAGGGTTTCTGTGTGTCCTCCCACAGTTCTCTGGGATGTTTCCAGTGCAGGGTGGCAGTTGGGGATGGGCTGTGCGGCTGCAGAGTTATCCCAGCACTCCTGCTCCAAGGGTTCCCTCCCAAGGTCATGTTTGCTCCCTCTCAGCTTTGCCAGCTCCACTGTTGACAGAGAAATGTCATAAACTGCCTCCCTGAAATAACAAATAACCCTCACAAGGGACTCTTGTTACCTGTTTCATTTCAGTGCCCGCATCAGTCAGCCAGGAGCACAAACATGGAGCACTTGGAAGGGGATTGGGGCGGGGAAAAGAAGAGCCCTGACTGTGTCCTGCTGGAGGGATCTTCCCTTTCTCCTGCAGAAGGCTCTGCCAGCCTCAACAGCAGTGTCAGGAAGCTTAGGATGGCCCAGCTTTGCCTTGGAGCAGATACCCAGCTGGGGAGGGCAGTGTGGAGGCAAGGGGAAGGAAGATGTTTGGGTCAGAAGGGAAGTCTGTGGTGGAAAGATATCCCCCCAATCCTCCCCCGAAGCTGGACGTTGGCAGAGGAGAGACTGTTAATGTGCAGCTCCCACAGGTCAGGAGGGTGATTATTCAAGGATATCAGGGCACGTTTAATCTCCTTGGGGCTTATCTGCTCCGTGTTCTGTGCTGCTGCTGATTGCAGCCCCAAACAAAGAGCTCTGATATTGCAGTACCTGTGAGGAGCAAACCCTTCTGCAGTGGAAAATCGCTCCGTGCAGAACCTCCTAAACCTACTGAACCACCAACTGAGTGTTCTCCCTCCAGCTTAAACCTGCCCAGAGCGTCTGAAGGCGCTTCCTTTGAGAAGCAGAGGTCGTTCCAACACAAAAGCACCGAATAATGGCTATTCCAGAGTGTCTGGAAAGCACAAGGAGTTCCCAGCTCCCATGCCTGGCTTGGAGGGTTTCCGATTTAGCCATTTAACTCCGTGGGTTTTCATGGCTATTGGAGAGCTGAGACTGCTGGAATTACTAATTACACCAGATGCTGCTGCTGCTGCTGCCAGAAAGTGATTGCAGCTTTCTAAACCACATTTCCAGGGATCAACCCAGGCATTCCTTTGCTCCCTGTGTAATTAGGGCTGTGAGTATCCCGCTTCCTTTTGGGAGCTTGAACTCCTTGCCGGGTTCACCAGCACCGTTTTCCTCTCAGCCACTGAAGTGCTGAGTTCTTGTGTCTTGCTTTTAGATATTTCAAACTGTCTTTCAATAGGTTTTGCTTCAAACAAGGCTTTTACCCTGGAGCTTTTCAAGATAAGGAACCGTGACAAGCACAGCCCTAAGTGCCCTTAGCCAGAGTTTGTTTGCACAGCTCTTGGGAGGCCTCTCAGAGCAGCCAAGGCCTCTGGATATTGTTGAAGTGGAAATATTAACTACAGTAACTTGAAAATCCAGAGGCTCCTTTATTTATTTTTTTTCCCCCTCCTTTCCTCCTGCAGAAAAGCTTTAAATTCAAATTCAAAAGGCTCTTTGTGGAGCTTTTCTGTCCCTGCCACTCCAAACAGGACTCACCAGCACAGCCTGTTTGAGGAAAGACTCACTTTTAATCCATTCCTGTTGCTGTTAGAGTCACCATTTTAGCGTTGCACTGGTGCAAGTGGTTTATGTTTGAGAACAGCTTGCTCTGAAAACACACCGAAAAAAGGGAGGTTGGAAGTCAGAGGGGAAGGAAACACAGAATTGCTGCCCAGTCTGAAGAATGTATTTTGGAACTTTAAAAAAAGTTGAGAGAGCTGCCAGATCAAAGCATTTCTGCAGTTTCCTGGATAAGTCATCAAAAATAAGTAAAGAAAAGGGTGCAGACTGTGAATGATGCTGATTAGGCAGTGTGGATTTCCAGTAAAAAGGGAGAAAAATGCTTCAAAGGACATTAATGGGAATTTGCTCTAACCTGGTGAGTGAAGCTCCTCTGTGCTTTAGCCCCTGGTTTGACTAATGGGAAGCTATTCCAGCACGCCCTTTGGGAGTGTCTTTTGGATTCTTGTTGACCCCAAAATCTTATTTATGGCTTTTTTTTTACNAAGGGTGCAGACTGTGAATGATGCTGATTAGGCAGTGTGGATTTCCAGTAAAAAGGGAGAAAAATGCTTCAAAGGACATTAATGGGAATTTGCTCTAACCTGGTGAGTGAAGCTCCTCTGTGCTTTAGCCCCTGGTTTGACTAATGGGAAGCTATTCCAGCACGCCCTTTGGGAGTGTCTTTTGGATTCTTGTTGACCCCAAAATCTTATTTATGGCTTTTTTTTTACCCCCTCCTTCCTTAAAAAAAAAACCCCAAAAAACGAAACAGCAAAAGTCAACACACACAGAGAGAGAAAAATAAAAGTGTATCTGGTGAAGACAAGCAACAGAAAGACACTTAAGAAGTGTTTGACAGAAACATTTGCTTTTTGATAAATTGCTTTAAGACGAGGTGTGTTTTTTCACTGCTGTTTATCCTTCCCTTCTGAGCTCCACAACGTGCCCAGCTCTGAAGTAAATCATCAACTTGAAGTTCTGAGGGCAGATCTGGCCAAGTGCTGTTCCTCCATCCGTGGGGTCCTGTGCTGGTGAGAGGATCCCGCTGTTTATCCAGGGAAGGTGGGGAACAATGAGTGTTTCCTCAGTTGGCTTCCATGTGAAACAACTGGCCACTTGCCTTTATCAATCCTTATCTCCTAAATTACCCAAACTTCCTCTATTAAGATTATTGGGGCCACATCTCCTCTCCTGCTATG
>VXBX01003285.1:102559-115769 GCA_013400415.1 Scytalopus superciliaris | reverse complement strand
AAAAAAAAAAAAAAAAAAGCTGATGGAAAAACAGCGTGTGGCCCTTTTGGGGCTGAAAATCTACACCTAAAAACCCAAGCAGAGGCAAAACCCGTTTCTCCATAGCATGGCCAGAATGTGCTTTAAAAACTTGCTGCTGGAAACATACCTGAGATGCAGCAGACAGTGAAAGCTGGAGCGGGGTTTGTTTGCTTAACTGGGGGCTGCCAATGGTCAGGAGGCAACTGGTGGAAGGCTTTCAAAGGGCTGTACAGACGGGCCATTGTGTTGCTGCTCCAACTTCCTTGGGTGGGGAGTGACCTCAGGAAAGCCCCCAGCTCAGTTCCTGGGGGGAATTTCGTGGGAGACTCCAAGGCCGCCCTGTGTGAGGTGCAGTTTGTTGCCCCCTCTCATTTCAGCTTCATTAGCCTTGGAAAAGGAGGCCACAATAATATTTCATTTCATTTTCATTTCATTTCATTTCATTTCATTTCATTTCATTTCATTTCATTTCATTATTGTTGTTGGATCCTTCCCTTTGGTGGTCACATTTTATGTCACACTTTCCCCCACACCAGCCTGGGAGGTTTTTACACAGAGCCCTTTATTGTCGGGTACCAGGATTTTCAATCCCACACCTGCAGATGGGAATACTGGCAATCCCTTTGGTTCCTCCTTCCCAAAGGCTGTGCTGCAACATTCCTGGTGCTCTGCTGGGAGCTGATGGGGTTTGGCACCATCCCAGCCTGGTTTTATTCACCCCAATCCTTCCTTCTGCTCCCAGGTACCCCCTGAGACGAGGCAGCTCCTTCACATTCCTGACTCCAGGACCACACTGGGACTTCACCCTGGTGAGTAAAACAGCTGGAAGTGGATATTGCCAAAGCAGGAACACAGAGGGGAAGGTTCCTCTGTCTGGAGGAGAAAGAAAACCAAGACATTCCTCTCTACCTGGCCAGACACTTCCTGAGCCACTGAGACTCCTGAGCTTGGCCAAAGGGTGCTTTTTGCATCCAGGCTTTAAGGGAAGGCTGGATATTCGGGACACTGTGTTTTCCTTTCTGAACTCCTTCCTTTCTGAGGTGTTTCATCCACCCTGCCCAGCTGGCCATGCAATGGGCAAGGTGGAAAACATGGTGTAGAAATAAAGTGCATTGGTTTTTGTCCCTGAAATACAAAAATCCGGGGTTTGTTTGGTGTAGAGAAGCTCCCTGGTACTCCCTTCTCTCCATCCTTTGCCATCCGCCCTCTGGAGCTGAGCCATCTCCAGAGAGGAGTTCTGTCCAGAATTCCTGCTGCCTGGAGTCCATCCTTCAAGCACCAAAGGCTTGGAAGGTGATTATCCAGCATTCCCGGTGCTGTGCATACAGATCTTGTCCCACCCTCAGGCTCATTCCTGTGAGATTCCTGAGCCCCTGGAAGTGGGGATTCCACCCTCAGCCAGCAAATTGGAAAACCTGCCTTCCCAAAAAACCAGCCCAGAGAGTTTGGGATGAGCTGACCCAGGCTGCAGGAATTAAACAAAACCAGGATCTCTTCTGCTTCAGTTTAGAAACTTTCCTGTGGTGGCTACACTGGAATAACACAAAGAGGCATTTGAATATCCCAAAGCCCTAGCAATTATATTCTTTCAGATGTGAACACACTCTGCTCCAACATCACAAGTTAAAAGGGTTTTGACTGAGTTTCGAGTTATTCCTGTTCCTTGCATGGGTTTAATCCACTTTTGTTTAGTTGCACACATATTCAGCTCAGCTCCCAGCTACAGTTAGAACAGGTTGCAGGTCATGACAGATTGAAATAAATGAAGAAACTGTTTTTGAGGGATTTAATTGATTTTTGAGGGATTTAATTGGTTTTCGAGGATTTAAGTAGTTTTCAAAGATTTAATTGTTTCTCCATCACATCCCTCACCCACCTCCACTTCTCCCTTCAAGCTGAAATAACCTCATTTTCAGGTGGGCTCCCCTGAACTGCAGCCCTTTTTTGGAGATCCAGCTTTCCTGGCCCTATTTACAGGTTAATCTTGGAAGAGAGGCAAGCACAGGAGGCCTTGCCAATGGAATTTTGCTGCCATGCAGTGCCCAGAGCCCTGGATTTCAGCAGGAGCCTTGAGGCAAAGCAGGAGCCCAGCCTCCCATCTCATGTGTGTCACAGAGGGTGGTGCTTCCCCCACAGCCACCAACTATTCTGGTGCCAGTCCCAAACAGCCCCTCGTGGTGCCACAGTCTGTGCTGCTGTAAAACATACCTGGCCTGAGCTCAGGGGGAGTGGCTCACTGAGCCAGGCCTAAGGTGGGCTGGGTTTAAAGGCAATAAATGCATCATTCTCAGAGAAAACCACTGCAGTTTGGGCCCAAACCCCCCCCGGGTGGCTCCTGACTGGAACAACATCACTCAAGGTCTCTTTGCCTTTCTTTCCCTGCCATTTCTGAGGGGTTTTTTATGGGAAGCTCTTGCTCTGTGTTGAGTTACTGGTGCTGCTGCACATCCCTGCCCTGGAGCCCTCCTGGGCTGGAGCCATTTCAGGTGGGCAAGGCACAAGGAAAGCCAGCCCGAGCCCTGAACATCAGAACATCCTGCTTTGAGGAGACAGGAAAACCGCATGGCTGGGATTGTTTTCCAGTGGAAAACCGGGGTTTTATTTTAAAAAATCACTCCCGGAGCTTGAAACGCAATTAATGTTCATGCTCCTGGTGTTGTTTGGGTGTTTCTAAAATAAAGCCCCCAAATATTTAGATCTCCCCTCCCGATTAGCGTGGTTTTTTTTAGGCTTCTCCTTTACAAAACCTCTCAGGGAGCCCAAATCTGGTCCCGCTGCCTTTACAGCTGAATAACTTTCGGAGCAGTAACTTTTTCCACATGCCTTGTGTTCCGTGAGAAGGTGAGAGTATCAAATCCCTGCTGGTGAAATGTGAGAAAACAGCACCAGGGCCGTTGCTTTCCTACCATGTGGCTTAAAACACCCGGCTTTCTGAGCCGTCTGGAGGGGCCTTTTTCTTGGAATCTGCTCCTGGCACAGCCTGGGAACGACACAGCTGGCTCTGCAGCGAAATGTCTAAGTTTTTTGGACAAAACTATATTGGGCAAAGGAAATGGGGCCCAGCCAACGTGGGGCTCATTGCACAAGTCTCGCCGGTTTGAAAACAAACCCCTGGCTTTGCTTTCGTGTCTGGCCTTTGGGCTGGATGTTAAAGAAGTTAAATATCCCACTCCAGGAGGAACCAATAAATCCAAAAAAGGCGTGGTGGGGTCTCTGCCTCCAGTGCAAGTTTTCTTCCGTCCAGCACACTCAAAATCCTCGCCTTCCATATGGGAGAGAGAATTGCACGGGCTGGAAAAGGTGTGGTCAGAGCAGCCTTTTTTATTGCGGGGTTTGGTCAACAAACCCCCGAATGTTTATTGCTAAACCCGAGAGAAAACGCAAATGTCTGTGTTTGCAAAGTCTTCTCCAGGTTGCCAAAGGGCAGTTGGGAAAGCAGTTGGAGGGTGCAGGGACAGGGGCAGTGCCAGAAATGGGGGAAGAAGGAGAGCTTTTTCCTCTGGGTGTGGCGAGGGGGGGACTCACGTGACAGAGCTGGTGTCCTGTCTTTGCAAAGGCAGCCAAAAAACCAGGAAAACCGAATTAATTGCGGAATTTTGTACTTGAATCCACCTGAAAGAGCTGAGGGAAAAAAAAACGCAGAGCACCCAAACTAAAAAAAAAATCAAAAGTATAAGAGACTAGTGATGATCCTTATTGGGCCCCTTCCAGCTCAGTGGTTCTGTCACCACTCCATGTGTATAATTAATGGTTAGATGGCAACATGGCAAAAATAAACCTCAGAGTCTAAAAACACACCATCCTGAAGGGCCATCAAACACAGCAGTGGCTTCTGAGCACCCCCCAGGGCATCCCTCAGCACCAAAGGCAACGGGGCTGGTGGGCATTTGAAACTCACTGGAGTGGAGTTTCAGCTTTGGCAGAGGTTTGTCACCCCTGGGGGGGCATTTAAAGTGTTTTTGGGTGCGTTATGAAATTCAGAGAAAGCAGGAATTGCATCTCTGCCCCTGACAGGAGGTCAAACTGCCGGCCTGGCAGGCCCCAGAAGTGAAATTTGGGGCTGGGAGCAGCCTCAGGGAGGGGGGGGGTGTTCCTCACTCTGCTCAGCTGGTAACACAGAGCAAAACACTGAGTGGCTGCTTCTTCCTCCCCGATGAAGTGGGAGAGGAGGGACTTGGCTCACTCAGAACTGCTGAAGGACAGAGGGACAAGCACAGGATAAATCCAACTGCTTCTTTCGTGAGGGACCAACCAATTCCTGCTCCTTGTTTTTCCCAGCCCAGGGAATGCACAGGCTGCTGGGATGAGCCCACAACTGGTTTTCCATGATGAAAAAATACTGTAGATAGTGCAGGAATAGTGGGGGGTATCTTTGGTCTCTTTGTTCCTCTGGCTCCTGCTCTCCTTGGGAAGAGTTCCCTGGGCAAGAGCCTCGTCTTTCCACAAGCAGGCTTGTTCTTTTAGCCCGTTGCATTCCTTGCAGGAATGCTGCAGCCAGGAATTCATGCAAAGCCAGGAATTCAGCAGGCCTCACAGCCAGGGATGAACCCCCTCAATAAAATATACCTGCGTGTGGGAGAGTGCAAAACTGCTTTAAGCTGGAGGAGGGCAGGGTCAGATTAGATAATTAGGAGTTAGATAATTAGGAACAAAATCTTTACTGGGGAGGCAAAGGTTGCCCCTGGATCCCTGGAAGTGTCCAAGGCCAGGCTGGATGGAGCAACCTGCATAGTGAAAGTGCTGGGGTTGGAGCTGGATGAGCTTTAAGGTCCCTTCCCACCCAAACCACCCCGTGATCCCATGATTTTATGAACTGAAAGGAGCTCTAATCATGTCCCAGGGGTGCCTGTCCTGCTCCTGAGTTTTCCTACTTTGGCCTTTCCTCACACCCACAATTAGAGGAGCGCAGAGGAATAACCTTTAGACATGTCATTTACAGGTCTCAGGTGACAAACACGTTGCCCTTGTGTTCAACTCTTTCTTTTTGGAGTTATTAAAGGTGCAAAGGGAGGCAATGCCTCTAAACTGCTTTACTGAGAAGCAGAGCTGTGTTTGTGACCCCAACCATGGCTGTGTTTGGTGTCTTGCAGAAGAGGAAGCGCCGAGAGAAGGACGATGACGTTGTCAGTCTCAACAGCCTGGACTTCAAGGTAACCAAAGCCCTTTACGAGTGGAATCACCCACTTTGTCAACTCTCCTGCTGGGGATCATCAGCCTCTCCGTGTTTGCATTTCCCCAGCCCCGCTTCAGGGCCCTGGCGGGCTGTGTTTGCCCTTGGAACGCCCCTGGGGTGGGCTGGGGGTCTCCACAAGGCTGATTGAATCACTGCAATGCCGAATCTGCCACGCTTTTAATGGGAAACAAACGTGTGTGACCCCCTGCTCGGCCAGAACATAAACCTTGTCGAGTGCCAGGAAGCAAAACTGGGCAAAGCCTCTTCAAATGTTGCTTTTGTTTGACTTCAGCGCGCTTGGCTGCGGTGAAAACAAGCCGGACTGGCTGGGTGGTAAACCGGGCTTAAAGCTTGGATTAAAGTGGTTTACAGAACTGAGGGTGGGCATCTTTTTCCAGGTTTTCTGAAAGAGAAACTGCTTCCCACTGGCCATCTGTCCTGAACTCTCCCTTCTCTGGAGAAGGGAAGGGAGAGGCCTTTTCCTATAAAGCAGCTCTTGAGCTGAGAGCTGACTAAGTGGGGTTTAAGTGTTATTAGGCCGAGATTAAAAGCAATTTGCTAGTGGGGCATTTCCTGTTTGACCTCCTGGCTGGTGCATCCCGGCGGTTGTCACCTCATTTGCAGCCAATGCATTATTCAGCAGCCTCATTACGACTGGCCTGGCCTGGCCACTCCGGGCTTTGACCTCTCCAGGCTTGAGCTCCTGTCCCAGATTAAAACCACCCCTGTCCTTTTGGGAAGGGGGCAGAGCAACAAAGATTACCTGCCCTCTTGTTTCTTGAGGTATTCCTGGTTTTCTGATGCAGATGGGAGTGGCAGGGCAAGGAAATCTGCCCTGGGGGAAGAAGAGGGTTTTCTTTCTCCTTCCTTTGTGATTCCACAACCTCTGCATGTGTAGGACAAAATTGCCTGAATTAGGGTTTCTCCCACAAAGCAGCCCCTTCGAGGTGAAACTGAAATATCAACAGTAATTTGTGGACTTGCCTTTTAAGAGTTTTACCAGAAATATTCCGGGGGAAAAAGGGAAATCCCATGGCTAATAAAGCCGAAGTTCAGGCTTTAAACTGACTTTTTGACTTGTTCTTCTGAAAGAACTTTTCGAGAGACCAAACAGACTGCAAGGCTCTTGTTAAAATCCATTCATGGTGCTGATTGCACCACAATTTCCAGGCTGTTTTTGATCCCAGCTCTCCAGGTTGTTCCGAGTTTCAGAAGCAGCACAGTCACCCCTTTATGTCAGGTTTCCAAAACGCCCCCCCAGCCCTCCTGAGCTGCAGCACAGACTGTGCTTTGCCTGGATGGCATCAGGGTGAACCAACAGCCTAAAAAGTGGCTCCCTCAGACCCAGATCTGTCCCTTCCCCTGCTGAAAAAAAGGGCACAGGAGAAAACCCAGATAATTTAAGCACCTTATGGTCGGACTTGTGTTGTTTATAGCCGATTTGTCAGGGTTTGTCTTTCTCATTCCGCAGCGTAAATGTCATTTCAGCCCCGTTATCTCCCCCAGCTAAAGCAGCTCAGCTGCCAAGCTGTTGTTTTGTCACCCTGCCTGTCAGAACCGGAGGAGTTTGGCCACAGTTCTGCACTGGCACTCCCCCTAAACACAACTGTGCTGGCAAACCTGCCACGTGGGTGCCAGGTCCGGGATCCCACCAGGATGCAGCGGGACAGGGGGCTGCACCCTTGGATCCACTGGCACCACATCCAAGATATGCTTGGAAACAAAGAGGGGGGGTGGGGCAAGAAATCGTTGCTTTTGAAATGAATTTGGATGTGCCTGTTTTGCTGAAAAGGTTCGGCATTCTGTGTTTTAAACTCTGTGTTCCTGATCATCATCCCACAGGCTGGGAAAACGGGAGGTGAAATGGCCCAGAGGAACTGCAATGACTTTAAATTCTTATTTGGTTTATCTTGGTTTCTTGTTATGATTTTATCCATTTTAATTATTTATGAGGTTTATTATTTCCCTCCCTTGCCACGCAGAGTCCTCCTCAAAACCCCACCAGATCCTGTGGGGTCTGTTAACCTCCTAATTTGACTTGTAGCCTAAAACCTTGCAAACAACACCAAAACCTGAGTAGGTAATGACTCCCCGTGTGAGGCAGAGGGGACAGTAAATGGAAACTGAGGCCAGGAATTCCTTCAGCCCTCTGTGCTTTAAACCCAGGTAATTTGTGCATTTCAGGAGTGCCTGTTTGTGAAGGATCCCAAACCCCCCCTGGTTATGTAAGGGGGGGGATGACTCACAGAGGAAGCAGGAGTGTGTTTTTTGAAGGTGTGTGTGGCTCTTGCTGTTTGTTAGCAACTAAATAAATAGAGCCCAGGGCCTGCCAGGCAGGCAGCAGGATGTGCTGGGCTGTTTGACCCCGGGCTCCTTCACCTGCAGGAGCTTTGCTCTTGGTTGTCCTTGTAAGGCTTTGGGGACAGGCATTTCGGGAAGGGAGGGAGGATCCTCTCTGTGACCCTCCGAGCTGAGCCCTCTCCTGTGTTACTCACCTTTGGGGGTCTAATTCTGGCATTCCCGTGGGATTTCGGCCCAAACAAGCACCAAAGTTGGGCAAGTTTGGGCAGCAGAATCATGGGCTGGTTTGGGTTGGAAGGGACCTTCAAGACCATCCAATTCCAGTGCCCTTCCGTGGGCAGGGAATTAATAAGTCTTTTTCTGTGATGCCTTTTCCCCTGATGATAAAGCTGATGGTGACAATGTCTCCAGGGAAGGCAGAAAACACTGAATTTATATTTCTGTGATGTAACAATTACTTGGGAGAAAACAGGAGGGGGAGGGAGAATCCCTGTGTGTCTGGAATCTTGCTGCTCCAGAGCACTTGGAGAGAGCCCTCCAAAGAGGGATAGCACAGGACCATCCCTAAACAGTGCAAGAAAACAACTCCCCTCATCAGAATATCCCCACAAGCTTTAAAGCAACAACCAACGCTCCTTCCCCGCTCCCTCCGCCCTCCGGAGCACGTTTATGGGAGTGTTACCGGCGTGCCTGATTCCTGCAGGAACGTGCCCCTGCATACGGTACAAATCCCTGTTTGAAAACACACTTTGATGCGGAGGGAAAACAACCTTTGGCTCGGGGAGCTGAACTCACCCGGAGCTGCTCCTCGCCCCATTAATCCCCGGGAAAGGGAGATGTTGTGTTAAATAACGTCCCTGCATCGGACAATCCCTCTTCTCCTGGGGGTCATTCTTATTCATGAGGTGGAAATGGCTCTGCTGGCCAGAGCATGGGTTGAGGTGACCTCACTAAAAACTCACCTGAGCGTTGACTTTTGGGGGTATTTTTGGTTATTATATTATACTGGAGCTGAGTGGCAGCTAATTGTAGTCCCCTCCCAGCATCCCAGAGAAAGGCTGGAGTCCAGGAACCTTGCAGATGACCCAACAGTCTCTTGCTGGGTCATAGCCTACTTTTGCTCCTTTTCCAGAATCCTGCTCTGAATTTGGCTCTGGTTTATAAATATCCAGGAGTGGAATGTTAAACACAGCCCGTGGCCAGTAAACACGTTGTGTCCAGCTCCGAGTGGACAGGGATGGGAGAAGGGAGAAGCCTCTTGCCCAGAGTGGGGACCTTATTTATCCCAGTGCTGGAGCGTTCTGCGTGTTGCACTATAAATACCACATCAGAAATAGCTGGAAAGGGAGGCTTTAGGTGGATTTCAGCTCCCAGTAAACGGGATTTCAGACCCTCCACGCACAACAACGAAAGGGAATATGCTGGGGATGAAATGGATGCTTTTCCTTCTCCCCGGAGTCGCCAAAGGGATTAAAATGTCACAGGTTCTTTCTTTGAAGGAATGAAATCCAGATGTCAGGCACCAGGAGCTGGGAAAACTGGGAAAACTGAGGAATACCCACCTCCCCGCGGGCTCTGGCAGTGCCCAGCTGGGGTCTGGCCCAGGGCAGGATGAGAGGCTTTGTCCTTGGCCCAGCAGCAGCAGCAAACATCCCTCTGGCAGAGTCAGGGATCAATGGGGCAGCTCTGAGGTGTCCAGGCGAGAAAATCAAGGAATTCCGAAGCGTCCTGGGTGATTCTTGGGACTGGGAATGTGGCCAGACCTGAACCATGAGGGTATTGAAGGTGCTGCAATGACCATTTTCCACTGTTTTAGGCTGAAAATCCCAATCCCGGCCTGGATTGGGCCTGGGATCCTAAACCAGGCCTAGGATTTTGTATTAAATGTCTTCCTGCTGTTACTCCCTTGAGGTTTGCCAAGAGAAAAGGCAGGATTGGGTCGTGTGTGCCCACCTGGGCACAGGTGCTGGGGCAGAATTCCTGCATCCCACACTTGGCAAGCCCTGGACTGCCCAGATGCCAACTGAGCATGTTTAACTGGGGAAATGGAGTGGTACACTGGGATCTGGATGCGTGTTTCCCACAGAACCCACTGTTTGTGAACCTTAAATTGACGCTTTGGGGGGGTTGAAATAACAACGTGGCACGTCAATAACCCAGAGGGAATTCCTGTTTCATGGCAGCCCTTCCCAGAATAACTTGGAGGAGCAAGGAATGTCGCAGGTATGAGGCCTCTGGGTGCCAGCAGTGGGAGTGAAAACCCAGCCTAAAAATAAGGGTCAAACACCGAGGGCTGGTGGGGCTCCTCTCTCACTGGAGCTCTTCACAGCAGGAGTCAGCAAGGAGTTCTGCTCCTGGAAGTGGGGAAGGGGCAGGAATGTTATTAATCCCCCCTAGCAGGAGAGCAGGAAGGACTGGCCTGTTACCATCCCTCAGGGACCAGCCTGGCAGAGTTCCTGGGGCTCCAGGTCCCTGCCCAGGCAGAGATGGGGTTGGAGTCAGGGCAGAGGGGTCAGGGAGATGGTCTTGGGTAGGAGGAAATGTCCTGAGCTAGAGGAAAGCTGGGATTATGGAAATCCCTAAGTCTGGTTCGTTGCTTCTGCCGCGCAGGGAACGATTCTCCTTCCTTATCCCATTGGGTTTGGGTCACCAGAGGCCTTGTGGTCACCTCACCGTGACCTCAGCAAGGCCAGCAAGAACTCATCACATGGGATGGGTTTGTGGGGCTCATCTCCAGCCCACAGGGTGGGGTTTTGGTGCTTATCTCCATCCCTAAGGATGGATTTTTGGTGCTCATCTCTATCCCTAAGGATGGATTCCAGGTTCTCATCTCCATCCCTAAGGATGGATTCCAGGTTCTCATCTCCATCCCTTGGGATGGATTCCTGGTGCTCATCTCCAGTCCTCAGGATGGGTTTGTGATGCTCATCTCCATCCCATAGGGTGGATTTATGGAGTTCATCCCCATCCCATGGGATGGATTCGTGGTGCTCATCTCCATCCCTCAGGATGGATTCATGGTGCTCATCCCCATCCTTTGGGATGGATTTATGGTGCTCATCTCCATCCTTTGGGATGGATTTATGGAGCTCATCTCCATCCCTCAGGATGGATTCATGGTGCTCATCCCCATCCTTTGGGATGGATTTATGGAGCTCATCCCCATCCCATGGGATGGCCTCATGGTGCTCATCCCCATCCCTTGGGATGGATTTATGGTGTCCATCCCTCAGGATGGATTCCCGGTGCTCATCTCCATCCCTTGGGATAAATTTATGGAGCTCATCTCCACCACTCAGGCTGGATTTTGCCTTAAAATGATGCTTTGATGATCTCTCCGGGCACAGCTTCCATACAAAAACCATCCCATTCCAAAATGGAGCTGCTTCTTTTAGGGCTTTTTGTTCCTTTAAGGCCTTTCCCACCCTTTCCCTGAACAGAGGGCAGTTTTCCAGGGCCCAGATCCCTCTTCCCATGCCAAAGGCAGACAGGGAGCCCAGTTGCATCATGGCATCAGGCCACTTGTGTTTCCACACCATGACATCACCTGGGCCTTGCATCACCAGGAATTATTAACTCCTGGAGTGTCACCACAAAGTCAGGGATCTCCTGGGGGTGAATCACGTGGGCCCTTCCCCCAGGGCTCGGGAAGGGGGACAATTAAACACCTACATCATGGAAAACACTTCATAGGGCAGCAGGAGGTGCTTTGGGATGTGGGGCATCACCAGGACATCACCTGGACATCACCTGGACATCACCAGGACATCACATTCTGGTCCCAACAAGAAGCATTTCAGTGTCACCTTCACGAGTGTGACTCTTGTTTCACACTTTCCCTCACAGGTCCTGGCTGTTCATCCCTATTTTTAGTTGGGACACATCTCCCTCGAAAGGGTTGAGAAGTGCTCCTGAGTCTTTAGACCAAGTTTAACAAAGCTTTGAGCTTGGATTGTAGGAGAAATGGGTTTGGTGCTCCTCCCAAAATGATCCACCTCAGTGCAAGGTTCTTCTCCTGCTCCTCCCCAGAGCTCTTTGGTGTTAAAATGGTCAATTTCAGTGATTTTCAGTGATCCAAAAAAGGGGATTTTTTTTGTCTGGAAGAGTCACAGTCTGTCCTTTCAATGAGCTTATGGAAACTCGCTGTATCCCAAGTTTCTGAGAATCCCACAGTGGACGATCCTGAACGTCCTGGCCTTGCATGGCAGAGGTTAAGGGGGTGCAGATTTGCTGAGAGAAGCAAACAAAGCCAAAAAAAAAAGCCAGGGGAGGGAACAGCAGGACTTTCCTCCTCCTCCTTCCTCTGAAAGATGCAGTTTGCTGTCCCCCAGCCACGCTGGGGACCCTGGAACACACCCCAAATTCTCCTCCCTCCCTCCTTCCTTGCAGCAGGAGCTTGCTTGGCTCAGGTAGGAACCGCCCTCCCATCACCAAACCCGAGTTTATTTTTACCAGCACAAGAAACCTTTTATTTCAGCCATTTGGAGCAGGGCCAGCAATAATGTGAGCTGGAAAACAAACAGAAAGCACACCCCTTGGCATCTCCTGGCGGGCCTGCTGGGACAGGCTCCCCTGGGAGAGCGGGAGAGGCTCAGCACAGCCTTTAAGGCTCGGAGCAGGCTGAAAACGGCAGGTCTGGGCAGGAATTCCGGGGGGGTTTAAGCCAGGTAAAAAGAAAAACAACTCACAGCACTGAGTGGTTTCTACTGCAGAGGTGGCAGCGAGTCCCACCCAGGAGCAGACAGCCCACCGCTGCTCCTGGGGGGTGGCTCTGCCTGCTGGTGGGTTCCAAAGCCCAGGAAAAAATACCTAAAAAATGAGGAAAACCCCAAAAACATGTTTGACTTTGTCCTTCCAGCACAAGCACCACAATGGAGAATGTTAAGGGGTTGGAAGGGGCCTTAAGGCAGGGACACCTCCCACTGTCCCAGGTGGCTCCAGCCTGGCCCTGGACACTCCCAGGGATCCAGGGGCAGCCACAGCTTCTCTGGGAAAGCTGTGCCAGGGCCTGCCCACCCTCCCAGCCGGGAACTTCTTCCTTATAGCCAACCCGAATTCCCCCTCTCCCAACTTGTCCCATCACTACAGTTCCTGACCACGAAGTGATTTACAGCCCCCTTTCCCTTGTGGGGTGTGATGGCACAGCCCCCTTGCCCCACAGTGGGTGTCCCATTGTCCTGCCTGGAGGCACAGCCTCTCACAGCCCCTGTTTTTCACAGAATCCCGGGATGGGCCAGGCTGGAATATCCCCAGGGAGGAGACTCCCCCCCTCTCTGGTCCCTGCTCAGGAAGTTCTCCCTCCTGTCTGGGTGGAACTTGCTGGGCATCAGTTGCTGCCCATCCCTCTGGTGCCATGGCAGGGCCCCCCCAGCAGAGCCTGGGCCGGGCTCTGCCCCCTCCCTGCCCTGCCAGACCTGGATAAATCCCCCTCAGCCTTTCCCCTCCTGGCTGAGCAGCTCCCTCAGCTTTTCCTCCCAGGGGACATTCCCCAGTCCTTCAGCACCTTCACATCCCTCTGCTGGACCTGCCCTGGGGGCTCCCAGAGCCACAGGATGGGTCACAGAATCCCAGAATCCCAGCATGGATGGGGCTGGGAAAGCCCCCCGAGCCCATGGAGTCCAACCCCGGGCCCAACTGCAGCCCCTTTCCCAGCTCAGGGCACTCAGTGCCACGGCCAAGCTCAGTTTAAAACCCCCCAGGGCCGGTGAATCCCCC
>VXBX01003285.1:86431-101943 GCA_013400415.1 Scytalopus superciliaris | reverse complement strand
CGTAGTATAGGCGTGTCCTGCCCATATATGGGTGTGTCGCTGGCCCCGCCCCCGGCGGTGAGGTCGGGGCGCGGCGCGCGGGGGGCCCAGAGCGCGATGAGCGCGGGCTGAGGGAGGGTCGGGGCAGCCGCGGCCATGGTGGCGCACGACGAGCTCGGGGGGCTCCTGCCCATCAAAAGGACTATCCGCGTCATCGACGCGCAGAACCAGCACTTCAGGGAGCAGGAGGTGAGCGGGACAGCCGGGAAAGAGGGGGGTTTGGCCGCGGGGAAGGTGTGTGTGGGGAGGGAGCTCCCTCAGCCTCACCGCCCTCCGCGCCTGAGGGAAGGCGGCGAGCCGGGCGGAGCGAGGGGCAGCCGGCCATGCAAATTGCTATATAGTTATTTAAATCCCTATATGTGTATGTATATGTATTCTCTACATGTTTAAGTTCATAGCCCTGAGGGGTGGGAGCAGCGAGCCAAAAGCGATCTGGGCCCCTCACCTGACCCCGCTCCTCCCAGGGGGGCTTTCACTTCAAAATCGCCTCTTTCCACTAAAACATGGCCCAGTTTTCATTTTAAAATCGCCCGTGGTTCTCTGCGCTCTTCCCACTGACGGGTTTTTTCCTAATTAGGTGCTTGTTTGCTGCTTAAACCGAAAGGGGAGAGAAAAGCCCACCCTCTCTGGGGGTTTGTCGGGTTTTCGAGGGCCGGTTTGTTTTGCTGGAGCGTTGTTGTTTCTGTCGCGTGTTGTTCCATGGGTGGCAATAATTGCCTGCCCGGTGAGGTGTTTCGTGTCTCCTCCTGCCACAGGAGCAAAAGTTCAGCAGCCAGGTAGGACGGGCCGCCCTGGGCTGGGTTTATGGCCCAGATTAGCGCCGAGGCGAGGTGGGAAAGGAATAAAAATAAAGGCGTTTCCAGACGTCTGTGCGGCTCGAGGGCTCGGCCTGCGAAAAGGCTGGCCCGGAACAGCCAGGCTTGGGCAATCTCCTTGGGCAAAAGGCGAACCAGACCTTGGGAGAGGAGGAACACAGAGCATAAAACTCTCGAAGGAGAGTAAATGGCTTCTGGTTGTTAATGGCCCGAGCCAGCACTGCCCGAGCTGCTGAATTACTGGGAAGGTGAGGCTTGTCCCTTGGCTGTGAGCAGGGAATTTGGGAAGGGCGGGATGAGCTCTCCCTCGGTGGGATGCGCCGAGCCCTTCGAGCACAGACTTCCAGAAACATCCTCAGTCTGGAAGCAGCACGTGGCTGTGGAGAGATAGTCAGGTGCCCATGGTTTCTGGCAGGAGTCACTCCGGTGCTGACTAACAGCCCTCTTTTTGCTGAATTGGCTCAGCGGGAGTTTTGCCCTGCGTGGTTTTGCCATGGGTCACCGTGTCTGTCCCGGGACGGGCACGTAGGACATTGTACTCTAGCAAGGGATCCTTGTAAAAACCACTAATTATTACCCAGCGCAGGGGAAAGGTTGTGGGCGTGATGACCGCTCGCAGCTCCAAAGTAGAGCCTGCTTGCTTTTTGAGCAGAGAGGCGCAAACTTTTCTGGAGTTCACTGCGCTTAGAAGCGCTTGAAGGAATTCCAGCAGTGTGAAATCTCACCTGCCCGAGGCACAAATTCACCTTTGGTGTCTGTGCTCATGCTACATAATTCACTTTATTTTAATAAAGAGTCCCCTGGGAAAAAAGGTTCCTCGTGGAACTGTTGGATCAGCTGGGGTTTTGATTATCTGTGGGCGCTGTAAGATCGAGGGCTTGTCACAGAAACTTCCCAGCCCTCATTCTAATCTGGGTTCCTGTAAGGGACACGGCGTGGAGACAGGAGACTCATTGTTTGCAAGTACAGAACTAAAAAAACCCCTCCTGAGCGCGAGTTATCCGTAGTATGAAGTGCACGGAGTCTCGGCTTACAGCAGGCTGAGCCCGGCTTTAGGGGGAGTGCGTGACCCTGAGCTGAAACACAGACCGCAGAGAGGGGGAAGCTTCCAAGGACAGGGGTTTATTTTTCCTCCTCCTGCCTCGGATCAAACGATGTCGCTGGAAGGAGAAGAAACAGATGGATTTTTTTGGCACTTGAGCCCTGTCTGAGGAGCACTCGCAGGACACAAAGTGGGAATTTTTTCCCCCCCTTTAAGACAGGGAAAATGGCCTTTTGCTAAGCTGAATTTATAGGTACAGAAGTTCTTACGTTGGCTGATCACCCCACGTACAGAAACTGTGGAATTCCTCCCTGCCTCTTATCCAAGAGAGCAGTGCTTTTCATGGATCAACTGTTCCCAAAATCCATTCATAACCCCAAGGAGCCCCCAGCAGGAGAGGCAGGAATTCCTGCCGCCAGACCTTGTGCACGTGTGTGTGTGTGTGTGTGTGTGTGTGGCTTGAGCCCGGCACAGATGTGTTGGGAAAGCATTCCCACATGTCCCTGGCACCGGGAGCCTGTCACTGGAGCCAGCTCAGCCAAGCTGTCCCTTCGGCAGTGACCTGCAGAGTGCTGCTCGAGCCTCCTGACGGCCCGAGCTTTCTTGCCATTCGTTTTCGGTGTCACATTTTTCTTGTCCAGGCTATTTATACCCCTGCCCTTTGCCAGAGCCGTGTGTGGCTTCGTGTCTGTGCCTTTCCTGCCTCAGCCCTGCAGCCCAGGCTTCTCTTGGCTCTTGTCCACTCATGTGTGATTTCTCTACCTCTCCTTTTCTTCCACTCAGAAACATCTTGAATTCATTAAAGCTTCCTTGTGTCTTTCGGGCCTGGCCTAACTTTCCAGCCTCCTGCATAATCCTTTCCCTGCCTCAAGCCCAGTGGTAAAAGGAAAGAAGCAACTTGTGCCTAAACCCAGCTGAGCCTCTCGGGGTTGAGAACACTCCGTAGAGCTTTTCCCCCGAGATTCCCCAGACGTCTCAAGCCCAGCTTTGTGCCGTGCCAAGAGGTCTTTGTGTCCTTCGTTGCTCGTGAATTGTTTCTTTTCACGTTCCCCCCTGCAGCTCCGAGGGCTGAATTAGGGTGAGCTCACCTCCTCCCGTTGCTCAACGTGTGGGATGAGCCACTCCTCGGGTCATGTTGCTGAAATCAGATCTTACACATACGTAGCTCTTTTGCTTCCTCAGTCTCATGACTGGAATCCAGCCCTGGGTGTTCCTATTCCCCTTTTTTTTGACTCGTTTTCAGCATTTGTCACTTCTTTTGCTGCACAGAGCAAAGATTTGGGCACCAAACTGGGCTGGAAATAAGAGTCTTGTCTTAAACAGCCTCCTCAGGCTTCACTCTTTGGTCTTTTGAAACATAAGAGGAGCAATTCAGCAGTAGTGAACCAATTTTAACTGAGATTAACCCAAAAAGTGGCTGCTTCCATTTACTCATCTGAGCTTCGTGTTAAGAGATGTCCTTGTGATAATGAGTCACGTCTAACCCTGAGATGTTTGGGAGCACCGGGACGCCCCTCCAGCCTTTCTCCAAGCCTTAGCTCCGAGTCCAGCTCTTCCCCCTGTGCACACCTTTGCTGTGCAGTCCTCACCACGCAGTATTTTTGGCCTGAAACACGTAGATGTTCCAGCATAACTTAAAAGCTGAGCTGAAGCAGCAGGAGGTTTCCACGGGGCGTTTCCTCTTTCTTGGCAGCGTTTTGGTCAGGCCAGACTTGGGCTCCCGGCGGGGATTAGTGGTGTAGAAAAGCAGAAGCTCCATCTTTCAAACCTAAACAACGTGTAAGAAAAATGATGCTGATCTGTGGGGGTGGGGGAGAGCAGAAGGGGGAGGAAACTTTGCAGACTGAAGGTTTTAAGCTTCATCCACTTGGGGTGTGTGTGTCCCTCGCAGGAATGTTCAGCATGTGGTCGTTAGCTGCTTGTTAGAGGAGCTGCTGAGCCTGTGCTGGGCTCCCAGTGCTGCTTTTCTCTCCCTAATAAAGTGGGCAAACACGTTCTTTCTGCAGGGGGAAAAGATGCTGAAATGGAGAGGCACATCACAGCTCCATCTTCAGATGACAAGTCGCTTGCCTCTATTTCTGTTCAAAGCATAACAGTCCCTGTTTTGGAGCCCTATTTTGAATTCTGACTGATGTTCTCTCCCTGTTACAGTGAGCGAAACCTCTGCAGTCTAATTGCAGCCTTAAAGTTCAGGCAAATATTTATAGCCTCTGCTTTCCTTTTAAGATGAATGGCCACTTCAAAACACTCTTCTTGCTGTGTTTCCCACTCCTTAAGCGGGCTGGTGCTTTTCAAACCTGCCTGGGCAGCTCCAGAAGTCTCAGAGGGAGTCGCAGCCAGGACAATTTGTTCTGTGCTTTATTTACAGGAGCCAAGCAATAAACGGGTCCGGCCTCTGGCTCGGGTCACGTCCCTGGCAAACTTGATCTCTCCAGTCAGAAATGGTGCAGTTCGGCGCTTTGGGCAGACAATCCAGGTAAAATCCACAGCCTTCCAGTCCTAAATCTCCAGATTTGGGGAAGGGATTGGCTGGGGGGGGGATTAAAACAGGAATTTCAGGTTTTCTCTTGAAAATTTTCGTGCGAGGATTGATTGGAAACTGGCTTGGACCTCAGGGGTGAAGAAGAGTCCTATCTCAGGGTGCATGAACAAGTGAGGATTTAAGCAGTAAATAAAAAACAAGCTGATCCAGATAAAGAGAGCTAATTGATAGCGTCCCAGTCCTTGACCCACGGGTGCTGGAGGGTGTGCAGAGTGTGTGCTCACCATGTGCTGCCCGAGGAACTCTGTGTGCCCCCCCCACAGATAACGGCTTGGGTAACCTTGCAAATCACCAGAGTAAAGTTCAAGTGGCTCCTGATTACATATAGATAGGGTTATGATCACTGTTTATTTACTTCCTCATAGCTTGGAAATAAAGCCAGGCTTTGCTTTGCCATCCTCCTCCCTGCTGGCTCAGTGCAGGGAGAGGGGCATGGAAAAGCCTGCCAATCCCTGGGCTTTCTCAGCAGCTTGATTAGAGCGTTCCTTTATCTGAGGAAAAGTGTCTGGGTGTGTTTTCCTGCCCTGTGCAGCAGCAGAGGATGAAGGATTGGGAGGGGTATGGACAGTACTGTAATACCTCTGGAAAGCTGGCTCTACGTATTCTTTAATGTTTATTTTTTTTTAAATCCCTGTAGTCATTCTCCCTCCGCGGTGACAGCAAATCCCCTGGCTGTGCCCAGAAGTCATGCAGCAGATCTGCTGCTCCTACTCCCCCCAAAAGAAGAAACAGTGTCCTTTGGTCTGAGATGTTGGACGTCAACATGAAAGAGTCCCTGAGCACCAAAGAAATCAAGCGCCAGGAGGTAGGCTGGGCTTGGGAAAGGCAGCCAAGGCCTGGCCCTGTGGCCCTTCCCTTGCCAGGGAAAGGAGCAATGAGCATCTGTGGGAGGCTGTATCTTCCTGTGCACCTTCCCTCCCAAACCTAAGATTTATGTCTGGATGAGGCATGGGAAAAGGTAGACTCCTCTCTCCCAAGCCACTGGGGAATTCATCTCCCTGCTCTGACCCTTCGGAGGTGCCAAACTCCTTCCAGCATTTCTGCAGTCCCAGCCCCAGCCCCCCTGGTTGCTTTGCAGCAAACCCAAAGGCAGGTTCCTCGTAAAACCAGCTGTCTTTCTCCTAAAGCTCTTGACAATTGGTTGAAAGCCAAACAGCAAGGCCTTGGCTTGCCTTTTTCCTGGAGTTCTTAGACAAATCTTCTGGAGACAGCACAGCAGCCGCCTGGGATTTGACCTCTGCGGTTTTCGGGGGCTTGTGTCTTTCATTCTGGCCTCTGTTAAAAGCAGTGATTTAAAAGGCCCTAATATTTAATTTGGCTTGTGCAGGGCCAGCAGGGCTTTCACACACTTGTAAGTCAAGCTGCTTTCTCGGGGCTGGGAAAGCAGCAGATTTACTCAGGGTTGTCATGCCCAGGTGCCACAGAGTGGCCAAACCCCCACTGAAGACAGGATGTACATTATGTGAGCTGAAAGGCTCTTTCAGAGAAAGCCTGGGATTAAAAATGACTCTGGCTGCTTTATCCCCTCCCTCACAGGCCATATACGAGATGTCCAGGGGAGAGCAGGACCTGATTGAAGACCTGAAACTTGCCAGAAAGGTGAGTGGTTTTTTCCCCTTGCAGTCACAAATCTTCCAGATAACAGTGAGGTTTATCTGCACCTGCAAACATTCTGTAGGAGCTTTATCAGGCCCCAGATCCACGGCTTGAAAGCTGGCCCGGGGAGCTGACGTGAGCACGGGTGTGATTGCAGCAAACCCAGCCTAAAAAGGACTGGGAATCCCTCTCCCACATGGGAACAGTCAGGCAGGAAGGTCCTCAGCACCTTCATACAGAGCCTTTTAACGTCAAAGCCACTCTTTCTGTTGGTTTCATTTCCCTTCCTGCACGTGCTAGATCCCCTGATGTTTAAATTGTCAGCTTTTTGGCTTGGGAGACTTGGATGTGTTTCAGCAGTGCCATCCTTTGGCAGGCCTACCACGATCCCATGCTGAAACTGTCCATCATGTCTGAGGAGGAACTCACCCACATTTTTGGGGATTTGGATTCCTACATTCCTCTGCATGAAGGTAAGAGCAGCTGGGTCCTTTGCACATGATGTGCTGGCTCAGAGCCCCCCTCTCTGCTTTCTCCTGCCACCTGTTGGGGCGTCGTCACAATTTCTGCTTTCGGGTTTCAATTCCAGACTTACTGGCAAGTTTAGGAGAAGCAACAAAACCAGATGGAACAGTGGAGCAGATTGGGCCCATTCTTGTGAAGTGGGTGAGTTTATGGCTTGGTGACAACGGGCTAAAGCTGAGCTTTTAGAGAATGTTTAAGCCAGAACTGGAAAAGCTTTGGGGTTTTGTGGCCTCGAGCACAAACTGAAAGGGAAATCCTGGCCGTGCCAAAAACAGTGGGACTCTCAGAGGTGTGATGGGCCCTGATTTCACCCCAGACACTCCCAGTGGTGTGACTGCAGTTATTTTTGATTTATGTTGGAAATGTCAGTGTGGCCTGGACTGTTTGTCACCAGAGTGATCTCTCAGTGGTGTTACCACTGCTAATCCCAAACATCAAAGGCCCCACGTGCACGATGTCCCTCATTTCCTCACCACACACAGCTACTCACAAGATACTCCTTCGCTTTTTTACTGGGCAAATACCACAGTGAGGGATGTAGAACTCCTTGAGTTTGGCTTGTCAGTGTGACGTGCCTTTCCAACACGGCCCCTGATCCCCAATATCCTCCTGCCCCCTGCAGTTACCACGGCTCCACGCCTACAAAGGCTACTGCAGCAACCAGCTGGCAGCCAAAGCCCTCCTGGACCAGAAGAAGCAGGACAGGAGGGTGCAGGACTTCCTGCAGCGCTGCCTGGAGTCTCCTTTCAGCCGCAAGCTGGACCTCTGGAGCTTCCTGGACATCCCTCGCAGCCGGCTCGTCAAGTACCCGCTGCTGCTCAAGGAGATCCTGCGGCACACTCCCAAAGACCACCCCGACATCCAGATCCTGGAGGAAGCTGTGAGTGTGAGAGGGGCCTCACTGGGGGTGGCTCTGGCTTAAACGTGCTCTTTGGGAGCCCCAGGAGACTTTCCCAGCCCCTCAGCAATCTCCCTGAGGGTTTAAATGGCGGTGGCAGGGGTGGTTTCTCAGGGGTGGTTTCTCGGTGGACACGGATCTGTGAGTCACCCCTCGGAAAGGAAGTGAGGGATCGATCCACAGGAGTTCCATCAGCTGGAATTCTGAAGAAGCACATGCAGAGGTCACTGTGGGACAAGCACAGGTCACTGTTAATCATCTGTTTGGGTTCCTAGATATCCATAATCCAAGGAGTGCTGTCTGACATCAACCTGAAGAAGGGCGAGTCCGAGTGCCAGTATTACATCGACAAGCTGGAGTACCTGGATGAGAAGCAGAGGGATCCAAGGATTGAAGGCAGCAAAGCTTTGCTGTGCCACGGGGAGCTGAAGAATAAAAACGGCCATGTAAGTCCCTCCTGCTCTTGGTAATTAATTCTCAAGTTTGCAAACCTTCCCTCGGAGCTGGTTTAAACTGTTACAGCAGGGCTGGGAGCCTTCTATCCCAAGGGGTAGTTCAGGCTTGGGCTAAGCTTAAAAAGGAGAGGAGAAAGCCCCTGATGGCAGCCTGGATTTTGGGGTGTAAGGGAAAGTTCCCTGCCGGCAGCTTCACAATTGGCCTTAGGAAGCTGGAAAATAATTAGCACAAAACGACCATAGAAAGTGCTCTCCATCCAAAGGGATTTCCTGCCACTGTTTACTTTCAGGTGCTCTGACATTGCCCATTACGAGCTCTCTTCCAAACAAAAGGGTTCCTGCAAGAGCCTGTTTGGCTTTGAGCTGAGCTGCCGGGAGTTTATCTCCCACTGCAGCAGTGCTGAAAGACCCTGCTGTACTCAGGGGTTGCTGCCTTTTGTCCTAGCTCGGTTGAAACATCAAATCTCTTTCTGTTTGCTTGCTTTTTTTCTTTTTTTAAAATTGGGTTTGGGGTTGGTTTTTTGTTTTAGTTTGGCTGTTCCACCTCTGCACACGAGGCATTTTGTGTTGCCACCAAAGCTAATTGCTTCTAATCATCCTCCCCTTGCTATCAGTAAATCATAATTCCCAGTTTAAGGATCAATAAAACAATAAACCTGTTGATGCAATCCTGGTCCGTGCCGCAACCTCGGCGTTGTAAGGGGACACTCACAAAGCAGTCGTGAGTGAAAGTGCAGATAAGGCGGCCTTGAATCCCAGAGGACCTCGTGGGACACGGAGTGCAGGGCTTTGCTCATGTTCCAACGTGCTTTCCCTCCCAGAAACTCTACGTGTTCCTCTTCCAAGACATCCTGGTGCTGACGCGGCCGGTGACTCGCAACGAGCGCCAGGCCTTCCAGGTGTACCGGCAGCCCATCCCCGTGCAGGAGCTGCTGCTGGAGGACCTGCAGGACGGGGATGTGAAAATGGGAGGCTCTTTCCGAGGGGCCTTCGGCAACTCCGATAAAGGTACGCACAGAATCCCAGAATCCCAGCATGGATGGGGCTGGGAAAGCCCCCCGAGCCCATGGAGTCCAACCCCGGGCCCAACTGCAGCCCCTTTCCCAGCTCAGGGCACTCAGTGCCACGGCCAAGCTCAGTTTAAAACCCCCCAGGGCCGGTGAATCCCCCCCCTCTCTGGGCAGGCCATTCCAAGGCCTGAGCACTCTCTCTGCAAAGAATTTCTCTCCAATGCCCACCCTAAATGTGCCCTGGCAGAGCTCCAGCCCCCCTGTCCTATTGCTGCCTGCCTGGGAGCAGAGCCCAACCCCCCCCTGGCTGGAACTGCCCTTCAGGCAGTCCCACAGAGTGATGGGGTCCCCCCTGAGCCTCCTCTTCTCCAGCCCAAACCCCCCCAGCCCCCTCAGCCTCTCCCCACAGGGCTTGTGCTCCAGTCCCTTCCCCAGCCTCGTTGCCCTTCTCTGGCCCCGCTCCAGCCCCTCAAGATCTTTCCTGAGCTGAGGGGCCACAACTGGACACAACACTCCCGGGGTGGCCTCCCCAGGGGCAGGATCCCTGCCCTGCTCCTGCTGGCCACGCTATTCCTGAGCCAGGCCAGGCCACCATTGGCCTTCTTGGCCCCCTGGGCACCCTCTGGGCTCCTGTGGAGCTCCCTGGCCATCCAACCCCCCCCAGCCACTCTGTGCCAGCCTGTGCTGCTCCAGGGGCTTGTTGTGCCCAAAGGGCAGGACCCCCCACTTGGCCTAAATGTGAGCTCGGAGGAGAGAACATCCATGTCAGTGTGTCCATGGGAATACACGCAGCATTTGGGTGGGTGTGGTGGGATCCAAACGCTTCTCCCTAAACCAGAGCCACTCATCNGTGGCAGCTTTGGGTGCAAGAGTCCCTTAAAGCAGGCTCCATACCTCACATCCCTCTGGAGGTGTGGTTGGGTAATCCATGCAAGTTTTCACGGGGAAAAAAGGAAGAAAAAAAACCAACCAAAAAACCAGACCCCAAGTCCAACAGGTTCTCAATTTACTTACTGGAATCTTTCATCTTCCTGTGTCCTTTGTACATTCCTCATTTTCACTCTTANCGGGCTGATGTGTTTCCTCCCCTGTTGCTCTCCAGCTAAAAACATCTTCCGAGTGCGTTTCCAGGAGCCCTGCCCGGGCCAGTCCCACACTCTGCAGGCCAACGACGTGTTCCACAAGCAGCAGTGGGTGAACTGCATCCGCAGCGCCATCGCCCCCTTCCAGAGCGCCGCGCCCGCCGCCGAGCGGCCGCAGCTGCCCGAGCTCAGCGAGGAGTGCGAGGAGAACAGCCCGGCCCTGCCCCTGGGCACGGCCCCCGCGGAGCTGCCCGAGGGCAGCGCGGCCCCGCGCCGCCCCCGCCTGGACTCGGAGCAGGGCAGGGCCGCCAAGGCGCACCGGCCCTCGGCAGGGCATCGCAAACCCCGGGAGAGGCAGCTCAGCGGCAAGCGGAAAGAAACGCTCGTGTAGGGAAAGGAGGGGCCCGGCCCGGGGCGGCTCCTTCGCAGCCCCTCCCGGCGAGGGACGGACGGAGGGAGGAGGGAGGGGAACTGTTTATTTATAAATAACGCCGTGTACATTTGTGGAACGGGAGCACCGCCCCGGGGCACATCCCGGGGTTCTCTTGGAATGGCAGCTACTGGGGGTCACTCGCTGTCGGACTGGGGGCTGGTTTTACACACACTGGAGCCCGGCGGGGATTCCAGAGGGGGGTTCTGAAGGATCTCCCCGGGACAGATCTCTGCTTGAGGCTGGAGAAGAGTAAAGTGGCAGCTTTGGGTGCAAGAGTCCCTTAAAGCAGGCTCCATACCTCACATCCCTCTGGAGGTGTGGTTGGGTAATCCATGCAAGTTTTCACGGGGAAAAAAGGAAGAAAAAAAACCAACCAAAAAACCAGACCCCAAGTCCAACAGGTTCTCAATTTACTTACTGGAATCTTTCATCTTCCTGTGTCCTTTGTACATTCCTCATTTTCACTCTTATAACCTGCCAGCTATTTAATTTTGTTGTTGTTTCAGGTTTGGGGGTTGGGGTTTTTATTTTGTTCTTCTGTTTGTTTTCTTCGTTTTTTCCCTTGGTTTGTTTNTTTTTTTTCGTTTTTTCCCTTGGTTTTTTTTTTTGTTTTTTTTTTTTTACTTTTGTATTTTGTTGTTCACACTTGGCTTTTCCTTTCAAGTACTTGATCCTCCGTGCTCCGGAGGGGGAGTGCATGGCAGCATTCCTCGTGGCACTCTGGGCCTGAGGGATCCAGAGGCTGGCAGGAGACAGTACTGAGGGAGAACTGCCTTACTCCGGGGTGTAGGAAGGTTGTAGGCACGTTGTAAAGGGTGTGGGGAGGGCAGAGGAGCAGCAGAGTAGAGGGGAATAGCAGAGAGGGAAGGTAGATTTTGTGTTACTGTTGCCTTTTGGAAATGACAAAGCCTTCCCGTGGGAAGGCAGGACTGGAGGCATCCAAGGGATTCTTGCATGTGGTAGAAAGGTAGGGAAGAGGAAGAGTTTGAGGTGTGGGAGAGGAGAAGGGGGAGTGGTTGTAAATATTCAGCATGGCAGCACTGCTGGCTTCCAGGGAGCCAAAGATCCAGGGGGGGATCCAGGGCCAAAATGCAGGCCTGGGGAGCCACATCCCACATTGCCTGTCCCCTGGGGTCCCTGTGCTGCTGGAGCTGGGAGGAGGCTCCCAGGGGCACGGCGGGTGGTTCTCTGTAAATGTCTTGTACAGTTCTGGTGCCAAGTACATTAAATTCCTGATGGCCTCGCTCTGCCTCCTGCTCTGCCTGCTGGGAGGGAGCCCTCCCTGGGGGGAGGGGGGGGTAACACCGACCTGCTGCTGCTCCAGGGCCATCCTCCTGGCCTCATCCTGCTCTGTGCGGGCCCTTCAGGGAGCACGGGGATTCTCCTGGGCACCCAAAGATCCCCTTTAGCAAATATTGAGGAATCCTTGTCCTCCCTGAGCCTGGAGGGGAAGGGCCATCCCACCAGGCTGAGTCCCCTCTGCCAGGGAGCAGCTTCCAGGGCACGTTGGTTATGTCACCAGGACAAAGCCATCAGGTCTCCACAGCCTTTCCCAAAACCTTTGGCTGACTGTGTAGGGAGTGTAAGTGCTGGGAAGAGCAGCCCTGGCACCCCCACTGTGCCCTGATCCACAGGGAAGGAGCAGCTCAGTTTGTAGGGACAGGATTTACAGCTGAGCTCTGACCTGTGAAGCTGATCCAGAGGGGACTCAGCCCTTCCCAAGCAGGGAGAAGCTGGAAAAATGACTCCCCCTGCCAAAAAAAAGGCATTACTGAGCTGCTGGGGCGCAGGGCTCAATCCCAACTGGGAGGAAATCCTGCTGGTCCTCCCCGAGTCAGGCTGGGCTCAGCCTCTGTCTCATCCTGCAGCCAACTGCAAATTAGCCAAAAGCTTCCTTTCCCTTTGGAAGTGCAGCCCCTCCTGACTCCCGGGGGTTCCCATCCCCCAGGAATGTGCCGACAGGGCAGCCAGCCCTCGCTGGGCCAGACTAAACAAGCCGGGCTTTCCTGCCTCCCTCCCGTGCTCAATTCCAGGGGGTCCTGGCTGCCCCCCCACCCCCTCCCTGCTGCTGCACTGCAGGGCCCAGACCCCCAGCCCAGGGAGGGGGGACCCTGGGGCACAGGGGGGTGACATTCCCAGTGGCTTTGGGGACAGAGAAGCCTGACCTTAGGAGCTGCCCCACAGTTTTCCTGTGGCTTTGGGGACAGAAAAGCCTGACTTTAGGAGCTGCCCTATACTTGGCCCTCAGTTAAAATGATGTCTAAACCAAGCCCCCAGCCCCCCAGTGTCACACCCTGCAGCGTTGTGGGATCACACTCAGGCTCAGCCTCTCCAAAGCCCCACTTTGCACATTAAGCCTCACTGAGGTTTCTGCTTTCCCTTTCTCCGTGACTCCATCACACCCCCCGCTGCCTCCTCGGCCGAGACACAAACCCAGACACCCCCACACACATCTGTGCACAGCTGGAGTTACGGGACAATCCAACTGGGAGCTTTTAACCTTTGGGATCGGGGAGTTCTCGGGCCGTTACCTGGATCGGACCCCTCCAAACCAGACACGGAGCGACGTCACCCCGAAAACGCCGTGTGGGGTTTGAAGGTCGGCCCTTCCACCCGCCCTCCTTCCCTCAGCTCCAGCTGGAGACATCCCAGGGAAAGCAGCTGCCCAAACCCCCTCACTGGCAGCTCCTGCTCCTGCTCCCACCGTGGGGGGCTCCGCTTCCCTGCCGTGAATTAGGGGATTGTGGGCTCCGGGGGGAAGGGTTGCTGGGATAATTGTGCTGCCCTGCTGATGGGATGGGGCTCAGCACAAAGTCAGGGGCTGGCCTTGACCTGCTCCCAGAGACTGATGGGAGTGTGGGAGGCAGGGGTGCTGGGAATGGGGATGGGATGGGATGGGATNTGGGATGGGATGGAATGGGATGAGGTGACAGGGAGATGACGGATGCAGGTCACAGGGAAGGGATGCAGCAGTGATGGATGGTGGCAATGGGTGCTGGCCTGGGAATAGGGTGGGATGGAGCGGGCTGAGAGGCAATGGTTGCTGGTCATGGAACGGGATGAGAGGCAGTGGGTGCTGCAGTGGGAGCTGTCACGGGGACATGAGGGGCAGGAAGCAGCAGGTTCCAGTTTCCCTGAGCACTGAGGGACACCAGGACAGAGCAGCCCCTCCACCCTCCGCAAGGACACCCGGGGACCCCCATTTTGGAGCTCCCACAACCCCCCCAGAGCCTGAACAAACCCCTTAATCCTCCCAGGCTCCAAACCCCCCGGTGATCTGGGCTGGATTGGGATCAGCTCCCCCTCCCCGTGGCTCCCGGCTCGGCTGCCCAGGGCTGCTCCACGGCAATCTGGGTGGGATGTAATTAAAGCCAGAGCAAGTGTGGGCAATTAGGCAGATAATTAGGGAGCAGCTCGTTGCCCAAGAGGCACTGCCTGGGCCTCCCCTCCCCGGAGCAGGGCGGCTCAGGGGCTCTGCCTCTCCCCAAACAGGTTCCCAGCAAGGCTCTCACAATTCCTCCCGGGAATTCCAGTGCTCTGCGTGCCCAGAGTCTCTTCCAGGGGAGCTGGATTTATCCCACCTGGAAGCCCTGTGTGTTCCTTGGCTGTCCCATGGCTTGGCTTCTTGGGGTCTTCCCTCCAAATCCCACAGTGGGTTAAACTGGGATAAACTGGTGCCGTTTCCCTGTGGCTGAGTCAAATTATCTCGTGCTGTGGAACTTGGTTGTCTGGTCCTGCAGCTCCTTGGCTGGGCTGGGGAAGGTCAGGAATGATGTGGGCACATGGGAAAGGGTGGGAGGAAGGGAGGGATGGATGAACAGATGGATGGATAGATGGAGGGATGGATGGATTCTTGGCTGTCATGGGCACACAGGAAAGAGAGGGGAAGGAAGGGGGGGAAGGAGGGACAAGTAAATGGATGGTAATGTAAAATCATGGATGGATGGATGGATGATAATGTGGCTGGGGGGATGCAAAGATGGATGGATGGATGGCAGGCAGTGTGGTCAGGTGCGTGGCTGGACACATGGATGGATATTCAGGTGCCTGCATGGATGGAGGGGTGGACAGATCAGTGGATGGGTGGATGGATGGACACTTGACCATAATGGGCAGGTAGAAAAGAGGGAAGGAGGGANGAGTAACCAGGGCAGGACTGGGCACCCCCACCTGACACAGCCCCACGTCACCCCCGGGGGGGCCCCCGCCCGGCCTCGCAGGGCCCCAGAGCGGCCCCTCCGTGACTCAGGGCTGTGTCAGCTCCGGCGGGCTCTGCCAGGACCTGCCCCAGTGCCGGGACCTGCCCCAGTGCCGGGACCGGCCCCAGGGACCCTCCCTCAGCCCCTCTGGGATGGCCCCGGCTCTGGGGGGACCCTCAGGCTGCCCCACTCCAGCCTGGGATCCCTCTGCCCCACTCCAGACCCCCCACTCCAGGACCTGCCCCAGATCCCACGTGCCTCGCCCCCTCCCACCGGCGCTCGGCCTCTCCCCGAAACCGCCGCCCAATCCCTTAATTAGGGCATTCCAATTAGGTTGGGCTCCAACCGACCGGCGGGAGCGTCCCGGGTGGGGGGGGGTTGGGTGATCCTCCTCCTCCTCCTCCTCCCGCACCCCAAATCCACCAGCCCGTCCCGTCCCCTCCCTCGTCGTGCGGGGCGGGGCAGAGCGGGGAGCGCCATGGCCGAGCGGCTGTCGGAGGAGAAGATCGCCGAGTTCAAGGAGGCCTTTTCCCTGTTCGACCGCGACGGCGACGGCTCCATCAGCACGCGGGAGCTGGGCACGGTCATGCGCTCGCTGGGGCAGAACCCCACGGAGGCCGAGCTGCAGGGCATGGTGGGCGAGGTGGACGCCGACGGCAGCGGCGCCATCGACTTCGCGGAGTTCCTGTCGCTGATGGCGAGGAAGATGAGGGACACGGACGGCGAGGAGGAGATCCGCGAGGCCTTCCGCGTCTTCGACAAGGACGGCAACGGCTACATCAGCGCGGCCGAGCTGCGCCACGTCATGACCAACCTGGGCGAGAAGCTCACGGACGAGGAGGTGGACGAGATGATCCGGGAGGCCGACTGCAACAA
>VXBX01003285.1:36710-51172 GCA_013400415.1 Scytalopus superciliaris | reverse complement strand
ACCTTCCCAGGGAGAGGGGAGCGGGATTGGCTCCATCCCGACCGTCCCCGGGAGTTGGGGGCTCCATCCCGACCTTCCCTGGGAGAGGGGAGGGGGACTGGCTCCATCCCGACCTACCCTGGGAGAGGGGAGAATTCCCGCTCCATCCCGACCTTTCCCGGGAGAGAAGAGGGGGACTGGCTCCATCCCGACCTTCCCTGGAAGAGGGGAAAGTTACCGACCCCATGCCGACCTTCCCCGGGAGTTAGGGGCTCCATCCCGACCTTCCCAGGGAGAGGGGAGAGTTCCCGGCTCCATCCCGATCTTCCCTGGGAGAAAGAGAGGCTATCGGGCTTCATCCCACCCATTCCTGAGTGCAAGAGGCTTCCTGGGTCCATCCCACTCTTCCCTGGTAGAGGGAAGGGTTACCGGCTCCATCCCACTTTTCCTCGGGGAGGAGAGGATTACTGACTCCATCCCACTCTTCCCGGGGAAGAGGAGAGTTCCCGGCTCCATCCCACCTTTCCCCGGGGAGGAAAGGGTTAACGGCATAGAAAACAAGCTTTTAAAATTAAATTATTTGTTTTCCTTTGAACTTTTCATTTTAACACGTTGGCTTTTCCAAGCTGGTAGCTGATCCCAAGGCCCGTGCAGTGGGATCCTTTTGGGATTCGTGGCTGGGAGAACAACCAGCCTGGATCCATCCCGATCCCTTCCGGGGGGGACTGAAGGCTCTTGGCTCCCCCTTTGGAGCAGCTGCAGGGCTGAAAATTGGCCTTAAGATGTATTTCTGCTCTGATCCCACACAATTCCCATCCCAAATTGTCTCCGCAAAGGCTTGGATGGGAGCAGAGCTTGCCCAGCTGGAGGTCTGCATTCCTTAAAAGGGGATAATCTGGGATAGGGGAGGGGTCAGGAGGGTGGAGGGCACAGAAACAGTTGGAAAACATGGTCGTTCCTCTGGGAGAAAAAGGCTTTGTTCGGGGAAAAAAAGGTGCTAAAAAGGCTGGAATGATCCCCAGCGGGGGGGTTGGTGCTCGTTGTGGATGCAGGAGGTGCTGTGGGAAGCTCTGCTTTTTTGGGATGTTCAAGCCAGGACGGGAATCTCATGGATTTATCTCAAACCCTGCTATTTTTAGTTGCTGCTTAATATTTGTCACGGTGTTTGCAAGAGACGGGGAGACAAACAGGGGGCTCTCCTGGCGCCGGTGCTGTGGTGGAGCCTGGGAATCACTGCTGGGCACCCGGAGGAGTTTGTGTTGTGCAGGAAATGTGGGATTTCCCACAAAGTGCTGCTTTCCTCCCCAAAATCCTCTTGGCAGAGCATTCCCGGTAGAAACTCTGAGCGCTCCCCTCAGAGCAGAGGCTGTTCCGTGGCTCTGGAACAGGTTTTATGTCCCAGTTTGGCCTGTTTTTAGTGCTCCTCTCAAACCTGCAGGTTTGGGCAGTGGCAGAACGTTCCCCATTCCCAGATATTCACCCCCAATCCCATCCCAGCCTGGAGCTGTGTTGGGAATCCATGGAGTGATAATAACTGAACCTCTCTGGATTAAAAACAGCCCTTTTTAACCTTATTTTCCGCTGCATTTTGCTGCTTTTCCTCATTGCAGACCCAGGAGGGGAAGAGGAGGGATTTAGGGACGAGGATTTCCACAGGTCACCCCTCAAAATCCTTTTGGCATCACACCTTTGCTGGTTTTATTCCATGAATTATCTGTTGGGCACCCGCCAAGGGGACCAGCTGCTTATTCTTGGGTAGAATCACTTTGAGGCAAGAAAGTAAAACGTTAATTTATTTTTTTTTATGCCCAGTTAAGGGTTTTTTGGTTTTTTTTGGTGGTGAGAAACCCCCGCTGGCTCTGCTGGAGGGTTTGGAATTGGAATGCGGATTTCAGCCCTGGTTTTTGTTGGAAGTCCGGGTGATTTCCAGCGGGAGAGCCTGTGTGCTGGTTATCCATTGTTTTTCCCAGGTGGAAAAGCCTTGCCCCGGGGAGGTTGTTTCTAACCCGAAGCAGGTGACAGGCAACCCCGGGTGAGGTGATAAAATCAGGGCAGGGTTTTGAGGAGCTGAGATAAAAGGCAGCAAAGGAATTAAGGGGGGAGGAAACCTGGAAAAGCCACATTTCTCAGCTCCCGAGCAGCTGGAAGGAGCCGGAGGGAGGGGAGAAATTCGGAGAAATGGTGTTTAAAGGGGATTTCGGTGTCGGGTTCCGACTCTGAGGAGGTTTTCCACCAACCTCTCGCCCACCCTGATCCCTCCAAGGTGCCACTCGAGGTGTTTCCCCTTGTTTTTCCCACCTCTCAGTGCCGGGAAGAAAGGCTCCATCACCTCTGTGACTCTCTGGGGGCTGCAGCTGGATGTCTCGGGCTTTTTCTCTGGATTAAACCAGCCCGTTCTCTGCGGAATTCGGTGTGGTCTTGCTGGGGGTGCCCTCAGTGCGTGGGAATTTGGGGGCAGAGTTTGGAAACAACCAGCTCTGCCGAGACTTTTTAGGGAGATTTTCCTTTCGGGCATCGCCTTCCCTGTCCACGAGGAAACAAATAGCGTTTCGTTCCCGGGCAAATGGGGTGCCTCTGGAAATCCCTGTGGGGATTAAATCTGTGTGGAGCTGCCCTGAGGGGGTGCCAGGAATTCCCTGCCCTCTCCTAAAAACCGTCTCCATAAACACTGTCACTCCCTGCTATCCGCCTGAAAAGCATCACAAAGGCTCGGCGTTCCCAGGAATTCCCAGAGGGAATTTGAAACGCAGTCAAGGCACTTTGTAGCCCGAAGAAAGAGGGGTTTAAACACAGGGACATAAATCCCGGGTTTAAGGCCAGGGATGATTAATTTAGGACTTCTTTCTCTGGGGTTTGTGGCTCGGGGGCTGCCTGAGGAAAAGGTGGAATCTTTGCATGGAATGGGCTGGTTTTTTGTTCCTCACAAAGCTGGTTTTTTTTCTCTCACCTGCAGCATCCTGTGGAGAAACCTCCAGGGAGCACCACTGGTTGTTGGAGCCCTTCCCAGCCTTTTCCATTCCCAGTGGGAAGCCTTTCCCCCTTTCCTTTGGCTCTCTCCCCCTGTCTCTGCTCACGGGTGTCTCCATGAGCCCACTTTAAACCAGGGGGCTGGGTTTGGGTTTGGCTGCACCATGAGGATAAACCTGCTCTGGTTCCCAGCCATGCCATTCCCAACGTTTTCCATGGAAAATCCCGGCCGTGTTGGCTCTGTTTGGTGTGGGTTTGGAGCACATCCATTATCCCATGGCAGGTCCAGCCCAACTCTCCTTGACAAATACAAGATTAAGAGGGTTGTGTGTGTCCTTGGGGTGGGAAAAAGAGGAGGGGAAAGCTGGGAAGGCGGAATCATGGGATATTTAGGCTGGAAAAGCCCTCAAAGGTCACGAAGTCCAACTGCCAAGGCCACCACAAAACCATGTCCCCAAGTGCCACATCCCCATGGCTTTTAAATCCAGGCACGGTGACTCCTCCACTGCCCTGGGCAACATCTTCCAGGGCTGGAGAAGCTTTTTGGGGCAGAGGTTTTCCCTGATATCCCATGGAAACCTCCTGTCGTGGGAGATGCTGCCCAAGTCTGACACTCAGCAAACTGATCCAGGGAGTGGGACCAGCTGGAGAAGGAAAAGTGTCACTCCAAAGCTGATCCAAGCCTGGAGTCAGGCAGGGTGAAGGTTCCTGGGCTGTCCCTTTGGGAGTTCCCACACAGGGAAAGAAGGGAATCAGGATGGGAGACGGACCAAGCTGGGAAGGCGATCCCAAAGCTCCTCAGCTGGTGGCACAAGAGCAGGCTGTGCCGGGGCCAGCACTGACACTGCCGTCGGTGTCCGTCATTCCAGCTCGTCCCAGCGATGGGATCAAGCCGGGAAACCAGAGGAGTTCCAGGCTGGAGCAGAGAAGGGCTCTGGGAAAGGAGCAGCTGCGCCCAGGGCAGGTGGAAAGCCCTGGAGGTGAGCACTGGGATCGTGTTCCGTGTGTGCCGGGCCGTGCCATGCCGAGGGTTTGGCGGGATACCAGCGTGGGCAGCACGTGCTCCTCCAATTCCAAGGCTTATTCCCAAAAAAAAAAAAAAAAGGGCTGGGGAGAAAAGCAAACTGTCTGTCAAAGGGCGTGGGTTTTCCTCCTGGAATGATGTGGGAAGTCGGTGTGTGGTGAGGCTTCCAGAGGTCACGGGAACAGGGATGAGCCAAGAGGCACGGCAGGGTTGGGAAGTTTGTTGGGAAGTTTGTGTTCCCTGACCCTAAAGTGGGAAGGGGAGCCCAGGGATGTGTGGGCTGGGAAGTTTTCCCAGGACAGAGATCACCTAAATAGGGATGAGCCAAAAGAAGATCCAGGGTTGGGAAGTTTGTTGGGAAGTTTGTGTTCCCTGACCCTAAAGTGGGAAGGGGAGCCCAGGGATGTGTGGGCCATGGATATCTCCCAGGACAGGGAATGGTGGGATGGAGGAGGAAAGGTCGAAGGAGCTGAGTTCAGGTCTAAAAAAAGGAGGAGCAAGGAGCAGTTTAAGAGAATTCCAAGAAATACAAGGCTCTTGGAAGGCGATTCCTGCACAGAAACCCAGCCTTCCTTGGAGTTGGGAGCTCCAGAGGAGCCTGATGGAATTCCTGCTTATCCGGGCTGGAAAGGGCCAGGCCGGGCAGTGAATTCCCTCCCCCAGGATTTCTGGGATGTCTCTGCTGCCTGAGCCCTGCAGGAAGGGGATCCCATTCCCTGGGGAGGCTCCATGGCTGCCGTGGCATTCCCGGGCTGCTGGAAAGGGAGGGACACTTTCACTTTTGCTTCTGGCCGGGGCACTTTCACTTTCACCTCCTGCCAAGCCCTTCGATGTTGTTCCTGCTCCTCCAGCCTGGCCCTGCCAGCCTTTGGTGCCTTTCCCTTCCAAAGGATCCCCACAGATCCCACAGGGAAGGGAGGGCTGCAGGAACTGGCCTTGTTCCCTCTCATTTATCCATTTATCCATTTATTTATTTATTTATTTATTTATCCATTTATCCATTTATCTATCTATCGATCGATTTATTTATTTATTTATCTATCTATCTATTTATCTATTTACTTATCTATCTATCCATCTATCTATTTATTTATTTATTTATCTATCTATCTATTTATCTATTTATTTCTTTATCTATCTATCCATCTATCTATCTATCTATTTATTTATTTATTTATTTATTTATTTATTGCACACCCGCTTTTTTCCCCCCTCCCCTTTCTGCACTTTCACTTTCACAAGGGCACCTGTGAAATTCCCGGGATTGTTGCATTTCCCGCAGCTTCCCAGGCTTTTCTTTGTTGTTTGTTTTGTGGAAATACCTGGAAATAGCCCTGGGAAATACCCGTGGCTTTGCAGGCTTTTCGGGGTGGTGCTCCAGCAAGAAGGAAAAAGGGCTTTCCTGTTGGGTCCAAGCCCTTTCATTCCACGATCCGATTTCCATGGAGGAGCCTGAACTCTCTGGCTCATTCCCCGAGATTTATGGGATGCAGGGAGTAAAGCAAACTGGGGGCAAACTGAGCATCCCATTAGGCACGAGGAGATGGAACGATAACACTGAGAAGGAGCTGGAAAAGCTCTTTATATTCCCGCTCTTGGGATTCCATCTGTGTTCCCCCCTGCTTTTTCCCTGCCTCTCCCGATTCCAGAGGCATCACCTGAAGGTGGGAAGCGAATCTGAAAGGACAAGGTTGAAAACAGGCAGAAGGACTTCCAAGACTTTTCCTTTCTGGGCTCCAGATTTCCAGTCCCACCATCCTGGGTTTTCTTGGACTGTTTTTAGATCCCTGCCTGGATTTGTCTTTTCCTTTCATTTTCCCCCCCATTATTATTTCCTTATTTTTCCCTTTCCCCCTCTCAAGCCCCACAGTGTGAACTGGCTTAGGGCAGTGCAGGCAAACAAGTTTAAAACACCCAATTTTAACCGTTCCCTATGTTTTTATCCTGGGATAATTTAAGAGGAATAACACAGGGAATGATCCCACCTTTTCTTTTGAATCGAGGGGAGGAAAAGACAGAAATGATTCAAACCTCCCCTTTGGAAATGGGAATCAAAGCCTTGGTTTGGGATCTGGAATCTCCTTGCTCGTGAACCAGCACCACTAATAAAGGTTTTTAAAGCAGTCCTGGATTTCCTGGGCTCCTAAGGATAATATCCTCTGTGGAATATTTGGATTTGAAAAGCTTCAAAGCACAAATATTCCAGGGCTTTCCCTTTGTTTCCGTGTCCGTATTTAATCCGCTGGCTGCTTCGGCATCTCTTTTTGGTGGGAAGTGTTTTCCTGGGATGTTTTATTTTGGGGAGGGTTTGGGATTTGGGAGAGCTCTGCCTGTGGGAGGAGAGTGTGTGGCACCAAAACCTACATTCCCTCCAGGTCCCTGCAGGAAAACAGGGAATCCCAACAAACTGGGGACTGGCAATCCCAACAGACTGGGGATTGCCAATCCCAACAAACTGGGGATTGCTAATCCCAGCAAATTGGGGATTGCCAATCCCAACAAACTGGGGACTGCCAGTCCCAAAAAACACACTGGGAATTTTCCTGCGTGTGCCCACTGACTGTCACATCCCAAACCCCCATTCCCTGAATCCAAACCACTTCAAACACAAGAGGAATCATTTCCCACCAGACTTTGCCTCCGGCACTTCCCACTGATTTTGTTTTGCCTTGCCTTGCCTTGCCTTGCCTTGCCTTGCCTTGCCTTGCCTTGCCTTGCCTTGCCTTGCCTTGCCTTGCCTTNCAGTGCATTCCCCTCTTAAGGCTGTCCATGGACTTGGCAGGGCTGGGTTAACAGCTGGACTCAAGGATCTTAAGGGTCTTTTCCAGCCTAAATGATTTTAGTTGAAGGGGGACTAATGGTTGTGTCTAACAGGAATGGGCTTTTTCTCTTTCTTTCTCTTTCTCTCCCTTCCCTTCCCTTCCCTTCCCTTCCCTTCCCTTCCCTTCCCTTCCCTTCCCTTCCCATTCTCTTTCCTTTTCCTTTTCCTTTTCCTTTTCCTTTTCCTTTTCCTTTCCCTTTCCCTTTCCCTTTCCCTTTCCCTTTCCCCTTTCCCCTTTCCTTTCCCCTTTCCTTTCCCCCTCGCCCTGCCCAGCTCTGGGTTTGCCACGTGGAGGGTTCCGAGTCTCTCCGGAGGCTTCCCAAGGGGAACACTTCCCGCCTCCTTCCCGCAGGTGTCCCGGCGGGGCGCGAGGAGTCCCTGCTGGCGCGGGCGGTGTCGCTGCTGCACGGCTCCTTCCTGGATCCCACAGCCCGGGAGGGATTCCACTACAGCCAGGCAGTGCTGGTGGAGAGCCATGTTTTCCTGAGGGAGGTAAGGCTGCAGGGGGAGCGGGGTGCTGCTGGGACCTTGGCCGAGGGCTTTTCTGGGAGCTGCAGGCCTCTAAATCCCGGTTTTCGGGCGGCTTTTCCGGTTCCTTGGTTTCCTTTCTCCCCTGTTCCATGCCAGGCTGGTCAGGAACAAAAGGGCCTTTGAGCCAGTGGTGCTCAGCATTCCACAGCAGTTCCCTGGAGTTCCCTTGGAGCAGGGTGGGGTCCCTGGGATGTGCATCAGGAGGGCTTTGATGGGTTGCCTTAAAGGCACATTCCATGTGGGAATGCTTTTGGTCCGTGCCACGTGCAGACCTCCTGCAGTCCCTTCATCCCTCCATTCCCACTGTCCCTGGCATGGAAAACAGGCTGGAGATCTCCTTGTTGTCATGGATGAGACAGTGCTTAGGCATTTTAGGCTCATGGGATGGTTTGGGTTGGAAGGGACCTTCAGGATCATCCCTCTACAACAGGGACACCTCCCACTATCCCAGGTTGCTCCAGCCCACCCTTGGACACTCCCAGGGATCCAGGGGCAGCTTCTCTGGGAATTCAATCCCAGCCCCAATCCCTTCCCAACATCCCACCTAACCCTGCCCTCCTTCAGCTCAAGGCCATTCCCTCTTGTCCTATCACTCCACCTCCATGTGGAAAGTCTCTTCCCAACCTTCCCCTACCAGCCTGGAGAAGACTCCTAAAGCCTCCTAAATCTGGGATAATCCCTGTGGAGCTGGATAAAACCATGGCTTATCCACTCCTTTGTTCCTCTCTTTGGGAGTTCTAAACCCAAAGCACTGCTGGGCTGGTTGTTTCCTCACCTTCTGAGCCCCGGAAAAATCCCATCCTTCCGCAGCTTCCCTGAAACCCAGCTGGGATTGCCCTGGAGCTGACCCAGCACCGCCACTGCCCCATCCTGGGAATGCCAGGGGCCTTTGGGCCACGCTGTGCCCGCTCCACGTGGCACTTGGAAGGGGCTGGACAAGGTTTTTCCATGTCTTTCCCAGCTCCAAGCGTTCGCCCGAGCCAAGAAAGCGGCCGGATACAGCCGGGAGGAGCTGGAGGAGACCTTTGCCTTCCTGCTCTTTGACAAGGAAGAAGAGGTATCCTGGGATTTTGCTCAGCCTGAGGTTGATCCCAAGGGAACCCACGTGCCCCCCAAAGCCAAGCTGGAGGGCCCTGGCTCTCTGTGTCCTGCTGAACATAGTCCAGAGCGAGTCCTGAAGGAGTTTCCCGGGATGGATCTTGTTTTCCATCCCCCCAGCCAGTTGTGTTTGAGATTTGGCTGATCCTTTGCCCTCTGCAGGGACACTGGAGGGGTTTCCCTTTGTCCCACTGGATTTATCCCAGAGTGATTTGGGTTGGACATCAAAGTCCAGCCAGTTCTACCCCCTGCCATGGGACACCTTCCCCTCTCCGGGGTTGCTCCAAGCCTGCCCTTGGACACTCCCAGGGATCCAGGGGCAGCCACAGCTTCTCTGGGAATTCCATTTCCAGTCTCTCCCCACCCTCCCAGCCAGGAACTCCTTCCCAGTATCCCACCTAACTCTGCCCTCTGACCCTAACCTGTCATATCCGCTTGGAAAAGCACCTCAGTGTGACAGGAGTTGGTCGGGTGGTTTGGGAACAAATTCCCTCAGTTTTCCCACCTGGGTGGGGAGGGAGCCTCACACAGCCCTTGGGGGAATCATCCCTGCCCATTTTTCACAGGGATGCTCAGGGAAACGAGTGGGAATTCACTTTGGACCCTATTTAAGGATGCCACGGGTGGGGTTTGGGCAGGATCAGAGAGCCCGGAGGCTTGAGCTCCACTTTCCTCCCTGCTGGTCCTTCCTGTGTTCAGTTTTCCTTATCCCTCAGGGGTTTTTTTGGGACCATAACTTCCAATAACTGACTTCCAGCGAGTGTTTTCCCAGCTGTTGTGTGGCAGACGTTGTGCCTGTGTCCCTGATTTTGGAAAGCAGGAGGTAAAAGAGGCTCTTTCTCCCACTTTAAGGCGAGGAGGGTGTGTCAGACAGGGCTCCGTGTCAACAGCAGCTCCATTTCCACCCTGGGTGACCCAGCTAAAGGTAAGAATCCCACTGGGAGGGCCAGGAGAGCCATTCCCTGTTCTGGGAATGTTGGCTCCTTAAAGAAAACGAAGGCCAAAGGCCTCACAGACTCCTGGGGCTGCTCCTGGTGTGTCCATATCCATGGAAAATCCTGCTGCTTACACCAGAAACTGCATTTAGATCATTTCCTTCTGCCCTTTCAACCACAGAAGAGTGGGATTCCCTCTTCACCTCCCCACTCCAGGCTCTTTATCCCTGCAGAAAGTCACCAGAGGGACTGATTTCTCTGGGAATTGACCCGAATCCTGACGGACTGAGATGAATATTGTGGTATCTCTTTGCCCACTCCGTTTCCCCCATGGAATTCCCCCCCACATCTCGTCCACAAATATAAAGCAGAGCCCAAAAAAAAGAGGGAAAACAGGCAGAGTTTCACCCTTTTTATGGCACCACTGCCTCTGTAGACATTCCCAGTTCCATGAGGATTCTTCCCAGAGATTTCTGGCAGCGTCTCCCCCTGACAGGTGATTTCCATTCCCTTGCACTGCTTTCTTTTCCCAGGGGTTTACATTTCCAAGCATGCAGACTGTCTTCATCCCAGACCCTGGCACCATGGAAAATCGGGATACATTGTCATTTGCAAGCTCATTAAGGTAAAAACCCCACAAATGTGCCCTTTGTGTGGGGAGGGATTTTCAGGGGCCACCGAGCAGCACAAGGAGAGTTTGGGGGATGCAAGACCGGGCTCTGTAGAGTCACACATTTCCCTGGATTCTCCTGCATTTTGGGGCTGTTTGAGGATTCCAGAACCATCCTGTTCCTGCTTGGGGCTCCTTTCCTGGCTCCAAACCCACGCTGCTCCCAGTGGGGATTCCCCTGCCATGCCCAAAGTGCTTTCCTGCAGTGCCACAACCCCGACCCCTCCCAGCCTGGCGTTTCCCCCAACACCTTTTTTCAGGGCTGGAAAAGCAGGATCCAGCCCTTCTCCAGCCGATCCCCGTGGGAAATGGGACGTATCCACGTGTTTGTGGTGGTTTTCCCTGCGCAGGGCAAGGTGAGGGTGATCCCTGAGGATTACACGACCACCTACACGTGCCCCTCTCCGGGCTACGACTGCCACGTCGCCGAGAGCCGCGACCCGGGCTTGCCAAAGCCCAGCCCCTGCCAGGCCTTCGAGCAGAGCCAGGTACCTGCAGCAGTGCCCCCCCCTCCCCCTGGGGCTGTGGGGCTCTTCCCAGCCTTCCTCACCTGCCTTTTCCGTGGCTTTTCCCTCTCTTTCCCAGTACTACGTGTATGAGGTGCTGGGCGGCAGCCCGGCCGAGCGGCCCCGCCAGGTCTGTCCCTACATCGTCCTCTCCTGCCACTACAGGGATCCCAAGGGCACTCCTGCCTTGGCTGTGCAAAACCCGTAAGTGACTCCCTGCCATTCCCAAAGAATTGCCCTTGTGGCCTGTTTTTCCCCTTCCCCCCCACCCCCCCGTTTCTAAATGCTCTTTTCCTTTCCTCCCCTCCAGGCCCGAGTGTGATCACAAAGGTAGGAGTTTCTGGGGGTCGTTCTCGTGTCCTGAGTGACCTTGAATCCCTTTGCTCCGCTCTCCTGCTTTTCCTGGGCTGTTTTCCTGAGCTGTTTTCCCCTCTCTGTGCCCCCTGCAGCTCTGTACTGTCAGTGGAGGGGACAGCTCTCCATCCAGGGACAGCTGTTGTGCAACATCGCCCTGAGGACACCCTACAGCTCCTCCATCCCAGCCCAGCTGTAAGTTGGCCCTTTCCTGTCTCTCCATGATGTTTTTGGGTGTCCCTGAACCAGGTTTTGTTTCTGTCAGGACCATCATCATTGCCAGGAAGGTGGTGCTGGGCAGCTGGGTGAGGATGACACCAGGTTGAGAGGGAGGGCAGGGGGGCCCTGCAGAGGGACCTGCCCAGGCTGCATCCAGGGGCTCATCCCAACGGGATGAGGGTCACCAAGGCCAAGGGCAGGGCCTGCCCTTTGGCCACCAGGACCCCTTGGAGCTCCAGGCTGGGCCCAGAGGGGCTGGAGGGGCCTGGGGGTTTGGGTGGGCAGGAGGCTGGGCATGAGCCAGGAGTGCCCAGGGGGCCAAAAGGCCAGTGCCATCCTGGCCTGGCTCAGGAATGGGGTGGGCAGCGGGAGCAGGGAAGGGATTCTGCCCCTGCACTGGGCTCTGCTGAGGCCACACCTCGAGGGGGGGTCCAGTTGTGGCCCCTCAGCTCAGGAGGGACAGGGAGGGGCTGGAGCAGGTCCAGGGAAGGGGCTGGAGCACAATTCCTGTGGGGAGAGGCTGAGGGAGCTGGGGGGGCTCAGCCTGGAGAGGAGGAGGCTCAGGGGGACCCTCCTCACTCTCTCCAAGCCCCTGCCAGGAGGGGGTACCCAGGGGGGGGTCGGGCTCTGCTCCCCCCAGCCAGCCATAGGACAAGAGGGCAGGGGCTGGAGCTGTGCCAGGGGAGGGCTGGGGGGGATATTGGGCAGGAATTCTTTCCAGGGAGAGGGATCAGCCCTTGGAATGGGCTGCCCAGAGAGGGGGGGGTTCTCCATCCCTGGGGGTGTTTAAGCTGAGCCTGGCTGTGGCACTGAGTGCCCTGGGCTGGGAATCCCAGCGGGGTTGGCTCAAGGCTGGGCTGGATCATCTCAGGGGTCTTTTCCAACCCAATGGATTCTGTGATTCTGTGATCATGGAATGGTTTGGGTGGGAAAGGCCCTTAAAGATCAACAATTCCAACCTCAACACCTTCCACTGTCCCAGGTTGCTCCAACCTGGCCCTGAACACTTCCAGCATCTGGGATTTGAGGATCCTGGTTGCCAAGAGGATCTCAAATCAGCCAAGTGCTGAGAAGCTGCACCTTCCTCTGGATCCACAAGGACAGGGAAACCAGGATTCCCTGCTATCCCTGCTCCTGGGAGCCTGTCCTGCTGGTGAGCTCCCCATGTGTCCCCACAGGGCCCCCGAGCTGGACATGAACCATGTCATGGGATTGGCTGACCTGAGGAAAAAACTCCCAGAAGCTGCATTTGGGAAAGGGAATTACACCGGGAATGAAGGTGAGTGTGAAACCTCCCTGTGGGATGAGCAGCACTTCCCTGTGCTGGGCTGTGGGAATTCCCACAGGGAGGCAGCTCCAGGGACTCCTGTCTGGAAGGGCTTGCAAGTCAGACAATGCCAGGGAAATAACAGGGAATACAAGGGGAGATAGGAGGAAAAATACCAAGGCAGCTCAGGAATGCTTCCCTGTCCACATTCCACATGGCCCCCCAGTGGGATATAAACCCTCTTCCCAAAGAAGCCCTTTAATCAGTCCATTCCTGGGACAGGGAAAGGTGGGAGACCCTGTTTGGAGAGCCAGGGATGTTTTCCTGTCCACATTCCACATGACCTGGTGTGATACAACCCTGTGCCCAACACAGCTCCTTAATCAGCCCATTCCTGGGAGAGGGAAAGGTGGGAGACTTTGTCTGGAGAGCCAGGAATGTTTTCCTGCCCACATTCCTCATGGTCCCCTGGGTGGAAAATAACCCTGTGCCCAACAGAGCTCCTTAATCAGCCTTTCCTGGGACAGGAAAAGGTGGGAGACCTTGTTTGGAGAGCTGGGCTCCCATCCTGGAGGTGCCACAGCTGAGAGAAATGCAGGGAGACCAAAATTCCCCTTCTTACACCATCTCCCTGATTGGTGAGGGGCATTCCACCTCTTGGATTCTGGGAATCCAGCACTCAACAGTATGAAAACACACACTGGGAGGAGGGAGAGGAACCCTGGGGAGTTCTTTTGGAATCCCAGTGCTCCCAGCAGCTCACACCCATCCCTGTGGGACAGGAGCTGGAGTTTGATCAGAGCTCATGCCAAAAAAGCACCCCCTTTATCCCCAAATTCTCCCTGCTGTCTCCAGTCTGCTTCCAGGGGTTTTACTCCAGCCTCTATGAAGTGGAGACATCCAACAAGGAACAACACAGAATGGACCAGCTGGTAGAAAAGCTTAAGGAAAAGGACTTGGTAAGTGTTTTTAAAACCTTGTTCTGGGAGGAAAGTGGCCTTTTTAACGAAGTCTTGAAACTTTTGGTGACGTTATGTACAGTGAGTGCAAAATGGGGTGAATTTCCCTGCTTTAAGCATTATTTCCCTGCTTTTTTTATTCCCCCCCCATCACTGAGTCTGTGTGTGTGTCAAGAGTTACCTGCAGATTAACCCCTGTGAGCTGGGACCTGATTTTTCCCTGTGATGGATTATCTGATAAGGCTGTTTTTCCCAGCCCACTTTTTATTCCCAGTGTGGTTCTCGTGGCTCCCTGTGACTCCCTGTGGAGCACAGCATTCCTGCTGGGGTTTGTGCTCGGGCTGGGCTTGGCTTTGCTGCTGCTTCTGTCTCACATCTGATGCTCCCTGGAGGTTCAGGGCTGCAAATCCAGGGCTGGCTGGGCACGTTTGAATGGCTCACTGTGAATTGGCAGCAGCCCATGAGCTGCCTGGAAGTGCAGCAGCTTCCCACATGGAATGTGTGTTTGTGGATCCCTGAGAGAGGAGCACTCGGGCTCCCTGAATTATTGATGGGCCTTCTGCTGGTAAAGGGGGAAAAGCAAAGGCCTGTCCTTGGTGGAGGTCCCATATAGAGAATGCTGCCCCTTTTCTCCCTCTGGGAAGGCTCCAGGGAGACCTTGGAACCCCTTCCAGAGCTTGAAGGGGCTCCAGGAGAGCTGGGGAGGGACTGGGGACAAGGCCTGGAGGGACAGCACACAGGGAATGGCTTCCCAGTGCCAGAGGGCAGGGCTGGGGGGGATATTGGGAAGGGATTGGGGGTGGGGAGGGTGGAGAGGGGCTGGGATGGAATTCCCAGAGAAGCTGTGGCTGCCCCTGGATCCCTGGGAGTGTCCAAGGGCAGGCTGGAGCAACCTGGGACAGTGGGAGGTGTTGGGGTTGGAACTGGATGATCTTTAAGTCCCTTCCCACCCAAACCATTCCATGATTCCATGATATATCTGGATATATATGATATATATATCTCATATCTATATATATATGATATAACTGGATTAATCCACTCTCTCTTATTTAAGCCCCTTTGGGATGTGCTCCTTCCCTGCCCTTGTGCTGCTGAGCCACCCGTGGGTGAATCCGCTTTGGATTCACCC
>VXBX01003285.1:0-13798 GCA_013400415.1 Scytalopus superciliaris | reverse complement strand
ACATCCCTCAGGAATCAACCTTGTTCTGCATTAACCTCCAGTTTTGAAGCCCACACAGGGAAGAGGGAGGTGGCTCCTGGATGAGCCATTCCCTCCTGCTTCCCAGAGCCTGAGGAATAACCAGGCTCCAGGAGAGAGGGGAGACAGGGATTGTTCTCCCCTGGGACGAGGCTCCAGGGAGGAGGAAGGTGGTTCCGGGAAGTGCCAGCCCGGGAAGAGGAAATGCAGGGAGGGATTGAAGGAGGGGCAGCCACGGGCAGGTTCGGCTCAGCTCTGTGCCCGCGGCAGGATCCCAAATCCCAGCTCCTCCTCAGCACCAGCCCAAGGGTATTCCGGGGTATTCCCTCATTTTTCCCGGCACTTGGCATCGCTGTGTCCCAGCACAAGCCAGATCCCAGATCCCAGCCAGGGATCCGTGAGGAGCGTCCCTTACTGGGGGAGATCCCTGGAGAGGAGCCCCGGATTCCCAGCAGGAATCGCTCCTCGCTGCTCCCAGCGAGCGCCATTCCCGATGGTGGCCGCAGGGGAGCCGCTCTCGGTTTCCAGCAGGGAATGCTGCGCCCCCGCCCGGCTGGAGGGAGGGAAGTGAACGAGACGGGAGCCCAGCAGTGGTTTCCAGAATTTGGCTTTACTTCGCAGTACAGAAATCATGTGGGGCCGGGGCAGCCCCGGGAAGCGCCGGCCCCGTCATTGCCGGTACCGCGGCGCCGTTTGGTCCGTCCCAGGAGCCAGCGGGGCACACAAAATACTCCCACATCTTGCCTGCTCTGCCATTTTTGTTCTCTCAATTTTATTAAGATTAAAACACAAAGGAGCCTCAGGCACAGCTGTGTCCCAACCCATGTAAACAGGTTTAGAAGCTTAAGTGGAGGTTAAAGTTCTGTGCCCAGAACGAAGCCAACATTTGCTGCTACAATAGATGTGGGCTTTGTCCATGATACAACTTTGCCACAGAGTTAGGATCGATGGGAGAGACTTTTAGGGATGCTGTCCACAATAATGGAGTGCTCAGGTTCTAGTTCCCTGATGCCAGGTTTGAGTGACGGCAGCGCCACGTCTACGAGCTCACCAGAAGCACAGGGGGGTGAAGGATGGTTTACAAATGATTAAAAATACAAGGGAAGACACAGCTGTCAATGAGTTATTTTCCAAATCTGCACCAACGTCTACGTCTGCAAAAATAATAATAATTATAATAATAAGTTCAGTCTGCCTTTCGCTTACGAGGTTAGTCAGGAAATGAGGAATTTGCCAGATTCTGGACAGCAGCCCTACTAGAATGGAATAATTAACACATGATATCCAAAAAGGGAACATTACCAGTGCAGTACTCTTCAATCTCTCAGAGATGGGATTACAAAAGCAGGCCTTACAATATTGAATTTCGTACAGTGTTCATTAAGTTCCTTATATATTCATATTAGCCGATTTAATTTCTCCTAATTAGAGGTTCTCTCATTACTGCTGCTCCTCCTCCCCGTAGATGTCGTTCTTCTTGCGTTTCATCTCCTCGAAGTCGAACTCTGAGCCCATCATCCTCTTGTAGATGTCTTTGATGTCGTCACACGTCGTCTCGAAGTGGGTGGTGGCGTCGTAGGTGCGGGAGATGAAGATCTGCAAGGCCCGGGGTTAGTGCTGGGCTCAGGCCCGGGGTTAGTGCTGGGCTCAGGCCCGACCCCTCCCCCCCGGGCTGGCCCCTCACTCACCTGGCTGTCGGTGCCCAGGTCGGTGGGTGCAAACAGGTCACTGATGCTGACGAACCTGGCGGGGGGAAAAGGAGCCTCAGCACCCTCTGAGCGGGACTGGGGGGGCCAAGGCCCAGCTTGGGCGGGCCTCGGGTGCCAGGCCTGGGGGCTGGGGGTGGGGGGCAGGGCACTCACTTCTGCTCGATGGGCTCCAGGAGGTCCAGGGCTGGCTTGATCTCCTTCTCGGGGTCGGGGGTCTCCACGGTGGTGCTGGCGATGGCGATGTACTTGCCCTGCGCCGCCACGTTGTGGGCAGAGGAGATCATGCACACGTAGATGTCTGGGGGGGCAGGGCAGGGCAGGGCTCAGCAGGGAGGACACGCACAGCTCTGCCAGCCTCAGCCCCTGCCCACCTGGCGCCTCCTAAAACCACTCCAGATGGTTTCATCCCTGGGTGCTCTCGCTGTCCTGGCTGAGAGTTTTCCTGGGGTCCCCAAAGTTCAGCTTCCCGTGGCTCTGGCGACTCCTGAAATCCCATGGGGTCTCCAGCCCCCTGGTAAGGTGAGGAAACATCTCCCCCTCCTGCACGGAGCCCCCCACGCTCCTCACCCCCTTCTTTCCCCCAGGCTCCTGCAGGTTCCTCTCATGGTTTCCCCCCTGCCCCAGCCCCCCCTGGTGTCTGTAAATCCCGGGACAGGCCCAAGGAGTGTCCCTGCCCTGCCCTGCTGCTCCCCCCACCAGCCCACAGCCCCTGCCCACGCACCTGATTTTCGGTTGACCTGGTTCTGTGGAATGATGATCTGGCACGAGTTGGCATCGTTTGTGTTCTTGATGGGGTGGCTCAGGATGCAGATTACCCGGATCACCTGGCCCACCTTGGTCACGCGGTCTGACACGTAGCTGGGGTCGCAGATGAGCTGTTTGCAGCGAGCCACCTGCACACACAGCACGCCACAAACATTGGCCATGGCACACCCAAACTCACTGTTCCAGCAGTAATTTAATATCTGACCCACTGGAAGCCTCCAGGCCCCCCAGCCTGTGGTGTGGATTGGCACCCTTGCTCCTGCCCAGGCTGCCCCGCCACCTTGTCCCTTGAGCTCCTGCTCCAGCCAGGAGCACACCCAGAGCTCCCAGGCAGCTCCCAGCATTCCCAGTGTTGTACTTCCAGTGGAGAGGGAGCTGTGGGAAGGCCATGTGCCAGCTGTCAGAGGGGCTGAACAGCTCCCTTCCTGATTTATTCCCTGGACAGCCCTGCCAGGGCATGGATCGTTCCTCCCATCACATCAGTGTGCCTCGAGTGAGCTGGCACAGGGAAAACAGCACCAGCCCAGCAGGTCTGGTCTTTGTGAAAATGGGGTTTCTGCTGCATTTGGGACCAGAAGGCTCAGTTGTGAGGGGAAATGTGCAGGGTGGGGGGTAAGGAATGAATCAAAGGGACTGTACCTCCCCTTCAGACTTCACACCAACCACTTTGCCGTTCTCTATCACGATCTCCTCGATGGGCTTGTTCAGCATGTAGGTGCCTCCATAGATGGCACTGAGCCTGCAGGAGGAAACTCCACTCAGCCCCTTCCACAGCCCCCTGGCTGCATTTTCACCCCCCTCAGCCCCTTCCACAGCCCCCTGGTTGGGTTTTAACAGCCCTTCCAGCCCTGTGTTTCTGCTCCACTTGGACAAACCCCACCTTAGACTTAAACCCCTTCAAAATACTCTGAACATGATCAGTGCTGGTCTCTCTGCAAGGGATCAGCTGGTGCTTGGAGCAAGTTCTAAGAGCACTTACATCCAGCTAGAAATCTTGGAATGGGCTGCCAGGGAGGTGGTGGAGTCACCATCCCTGGGGGTGTTTGAGAACAGACTGGATATGGCACTTGGTGCCACGGGCTGGGTGACAGGGTGGTGTTGGGTCAAAGCTTGGGCTCCATGATCTCAGAGGCCTTTTCCAACCTGGCTGAGCCTGAGATTCTGTGAAAGAATCTGCTCAGTGCAACCCACACAGTCCTACAGTGTAGGAGGCTCCAGGCTACACCACGTGGGTAATCCCAAGTTCCTGGATGGACAGGATGCTGCAAACAGCACCTCTGAGCAACCCCTGGAAGTACCACCACAATAAACGAGCTCGGGAAGAAGGAATGGGGATTAAGACAGTGAGAGAGCCCTTAATGACCAGAGTATTTCTGTGCAGCATCACCTTCTGGAAGCTCGAGGCCTGAGCCCAGCCCTGAGGCAGGTTCTCACCTTGCAAAGCCCTGGGGCAGCTCTCCGAGGCCATAGAGGGGGTACAGGTAGGGGCTCTTCCCGTACCGAGCCAGCGACTCGCTGTACAGCTTGATCCTGTTGATTGTTTCCTGGCAGGGTTGATCTAAATAGCTGCAGAGGACAGTTACACACTTGGGGGTGCTTCCCTAACTTCCAGCAGAACACCTGCTCCCCGTGAGGCTTCCCTGGGAGTGCCCTCTCAGGAGCCCCCGGGTTTGGTTCAGGGAGGAGATGCCTCCGGGTTCCCACCCCCCTGGGCTGAGCCCACTTACTCGTCAGTCCTGTAGAGGGCGAGGGCGTGGCCCGTGAAGTCGATGACGTCCTGGCCCAGGTCGAACTTCTTGTACACGTCCCTCATGGTGGTTTTCTTGGGGTCGACGCCCTCGAAGGTCTTGGGGTCGTTCTCGTCGAAGTTGGCCACGTACACCAGGAACTTCCGGAACCGGCGCTTCTCGAACAGGCCCATCAAGCCTGGAAACAGGGGGCTTGTTCAGGACTCACAGAGACACCACGTGGCTTCTCCACGGCCACAGGGTGGGGAAGAACTGCTGAGGGTGTCAGGCATGGATCATGGAATGGTTTGGTGGGAAGGGACCTCAAAGCCCATTCAGTGCCACCCCTGCCACGGGCAGGGACATCTCCCACTGTCCCAGGCTGCTCCAGCCTGGCCTTGGACACTCCCAGGGATCCAGGGGCAGCCACAGCTTCTCTGGGAAACCTGTGCCAGGGCCTGCCAGAATTCACTCCCAATATCCCATCTCAATCCCCCTTCCTTCAGCTTAAAGCCATTCCCCTTGTCCCATCACTCCAAGCCTCAAACGTGAGACTGGACAAGGCACTTTACACACTTTAATTTTCCACAAATTGGAGAAGCAGGACTGGACTTGCTGGAACGTGAGGGCAGAGGCAGCACCTCCTGCTCCTGCCAGGATGAGTCTCTTGGAGACAAATGGAAGGAACAACTGACTGATGCACCAAACTGGAGTATCTGCCACAAAAAAGGCCCAGAGCCCTGACTGCAGGAGCCACTTTATCACAGGATTTCAGAGGTGCCACATCTGCAGCTCATGGAATGCCCTCCCCCAGCTCCTATTGGAGTTCCTGAGCCATTATGAATGAGCAGTAGTTTTACTGGAAGGGGGAAGTTGAAGCAGGCAACAATTAAGGTTTGAGTTGGTTCCACGTGGTGGAATTAGTCATTACAATCTGCCTGTGACATTTTCCAACAGAGACCCAACATTAAGTATTTATGGCAGAGCTGGGAGCACAAGCCCCAGGTGAAACCTCTAATTGTACCAGACTCCCACCCCAAGGGCCACAAAACAGGCAGCTCTGTTGGGAAGCTCCAAGAGAACTGTAACTCAAAGGCTCAGGAAGCCCAAGGCTCCCACTCCAGGTGGTGTTTGCAGTCAAAGAGGTGCAGGAGAACCCTGAGGATGCTCCTTAAAGCAGGAGGAGCACCGAGAATATCCCAGGCTGTGGGTTTTGCCTGTGTAGGGACAGCAAGCTGAGGAGGAAACCAACAAGGTGCAGCTACTCACTGGATGCCAAAGCCTCTGCCTCAGTGGAAGGAACTTTGTAGATCTTCCCCCCCTTGTAGACGAAGCTCCCCTCGATCACCTTGAAGTCCAAGTAACGAGTAACTTCTGTGTAGAGCAGCATCTTTACCAACTGACCTGCAAGGGGGTTTGGCACAAGTCAGCCAGCTGGGCTGGAGCCACAGGACAGAGCTGCTCCCAAGGCAGCTCTTCCAAACCCTTCCAGGCAGCACCACGTGCAATTCCCACAGCAAGCTGGAACTAAGCTGGGACTAGAGCAACCAGGCCTGGGCTGGGATCTAGCTAACCCTGAGCCCGGCTGGCATTACACAACACACCCAACCCCTCGTGCCTCAGGGATGAGATTCCAGCAGGAAGTGGCTGTTTTTTGGCAAAAGGAACTGCCCCTGCACTGGTAACCCCTTCACCCCCAGGGGTTTGGTCTGGACCAGTCTGTGGTGGTGGACAGTGGGTCTGCTGACCCCCTGAGTGCTGACATTAAGCTTGACAACTTTGTGGTGTATCCTTAAAAGAGGAAGGCACATGGATGGAGAAAGAATGTAAACAAGAATGTGGAAGAGAGAGCTGGGGATAGGCTGCAAGTTACACTACTTAAAAGTTACCAATAAGAAGTTCTGTTAGGAGAAATATAAGGGATAGCACCTATCAAAAAGTGACAAGTAACCACTGCAACTGTGTATAACGGTGTGTGAAAAACAATAAAGTGTGTGTGTGTTAGTTTGCCTGCTGTAAATATGCTGCTTTGCTGCTTTTTTTACCACCACAACAACACCAGTCCCAGTACTGGAACACAGAGACAAAGGATAAGGCAGGGCTGGGGCTGTTGGCTCCATTCCAGCACCCCCCCCTAAGCCAGGCTGAGCTCAGGACCACTCACCATTAGCCATAAGGAATTTGGGAATGAGGTCCACATTCCAGTCTCTTCCCCGCCCCATAGATTCTGGTGGAGTCCCTGGGAGATTAAACCTTTTGTAGAGCTTTGGAGAGAGAATACAGAAGTTATTATAGCCCAGGAAATCTCCCTGGGTGTCGTTTCTCCCACACATGTACACACTTTGCACGCCCACAGCTCCCAGCTGAACACAAGCCCTTCAGAGCCAGTTTTTGGCCGGAGTTTTAGCTCCAGTTTGATTTTTGATGCAGCACAGAAACACATCCAGTGAGTTGTGACAGTAAGAGCCAGGCAGAGTTACTCTGCTTACCCAGTCTGTCTTCCTCCAAGGCTTAAAGTTTGGGAATTTATGACCTGAGGAACCAAAATACTGTTTAACATGACATTTCTTAGTCAACATTTATGATTTAGCTGGAGTTTTAACATCCAGCTGTTGGGGACTGTATCCCTGGAGTGCTCCCTGCTCCAATCCCAGCTGGGAATTCCAGAAAACAAGTGCTGTCCACCAGCTACAAACACAAACACTGGTGTCTCCCCCACTATCATCTGGTGAGGAAGTGCCACGAAACACCCTTAACTCTGAGGAAAACCCAAGGAGTAATTAATTCCAATCCAGGCCTGGGATAACTGGGAATAAAGCCCCTTTTCCAACAGGGAGTGTCAGCTCCATACTTACATCTTCCAGGGGTGTAATGGATGCACTTTCCCCTCCATAGTAGGAGTTACGATCCATGTGAAGGACTTTCTTGCCATTCACTGACATGATCCCGGAGAGGATGCATTCCTGCAGAAAGGAAGGGATGCAAGGGAGGCATCAGCTGCACTGCAGCCTCCTCCTTCCCCTGTTCCCTAGGGAAGAGCATGTTCAGGCAGCTGACTGCGTGCCTGGATTTGCAGGTACCTGCAGGGGCCTGTGAACACAACCACAGCACTTCCCTCCCTCTGGAATTCAGACACCTCTTGGAAGCAGATTAACTCCTTACCAGGTTTGTCTGCTCTGGGCAAGCCAACTAAGGGCTTTAACTACACAACCACCTCCTTCACTGGGGGAGGTTCTGGGAATTTCATGCATTTGAGGCAGATTTGGGAAATCTCTCCTCCTAAGCCACCAGCTGCCAATTTAAGGATGTCCACGGAGAGGCAGCAGGATCATGGAATCGTACCTGGACTTAAATTAGTGCACTCAAAACCTCAATCATTAATATATGCCACCCTGGGAAACGTTAAGAGAATCACCAGCTTCTCTTAGTTTATTTATAAAGAACTGAAGGTTATAAGGGAGGTTATCACTCCAGCAGACACCCTGCTATCCTTGCTCCGTGCCCACTGAGATCCCCTGGAGCAGCAGATCAGCTGCTGGCTCTGACTGCAGCACCAAGAGGCCCCGACTCAGCACGGAGGACACACAGGCTGCAACCTGCAGAACCAGCTCACGACTTGCTAAATCCCCATCAAACACGACTTTGCACCAGCTCTGGCATTCACGAGCCAAAGAGCTTAACAAAAACTCGAATGTTTGCGTGCTTAGGACGGCTTATCAGGGAGGTTTTACTGATCTTGCTGTGTCTCAGCTCCCCCAGCAGCAGAATTATGTCTGCAACTGAGCTCTTGTTCTCACCATCAGCAAGACCCAGTTGGGAGGTCCCAGCCATATCTCACATTATGGGTGGGTCTTACTGGATGGGGCTCTGAGCAACCTGGGATAGTGGAAGGGGGTTGGGCTGGGTGGGTTTAAGGTCCTTTCCAACCCAAACTATTCCACGGTTCTGTGATTATCTTTCACTCAGCCTGTAAAACCCCCCCTTCCAGCTGCTGGGAGATGCCACCACTCCCAGGAGTGGAGAGAAGACATTCATCCCCAGCCTGTCCCTCCTGGCAGAGATCTGTGTCTCTGTGAGGTCCTTCATCTTCACTCCATGAGGACCTTGCCCAGGACTCTCCTCGTGTGTCACTTCCCCCCACTGTGGGTTTCAGGAGGTTTATTTGAGACTCCACTGTAGCAACACTGGCCAAGGCAGGTGTCACTTGGCGGCTCAGGGAAACCACAAACACCAGAAGTCTCCCACTGTGTGTTGTTTACGCCGTGTGTAAATCCTAACTCCAGGCAACCCTTGATGTAAAGGAAGCTGTAAAATCTTCTACAACTTCCTCAGCCACAGACCAACCCACCCAGGGCAGCTTTGGGGGGTTCTTTGGTTCTGAAGGGGTGGGGATGCTTGGCAGGGATGGCTGGCACAAAGACTTGCTGTGCTGGTGTGTCCTGGGCAAACCTGCTCCGTTGGGACAGCGAGGCACCGCTGGCCAGTCTGTCACCCACCAGGACACCACTGTAACCCAGCCAAGGAGCTGAGGAGCAAAGCTGGAGCTGCCCAGGGCACAGCAAGGACGCTCCAAATTTCATCCCTGGCGTCGTGGGGTGATGGCAAACACGGTGCCCACGAGGCTTTGTGATCACCACGTGGGTTGTGAACAGTTGGCCACAGCACTTCCCACAAAACCTCTCCATGCTCCACCAGCTGCTCCTTCCAGCACCTTCCAGATAAGTCCTCCAAGGCCCCTCCCCTTTCTCCACGCAGGCTGAGCAGGCAGAGACCCTCCCAGCAGCCATGGCTGCACCAAACCCTGTGCAAAGACACTACTCAAGGCCCACAACAGGGAGGAACAGCAGAAGTGAAAGTGGCTGATGTTAATGATTAACCACGCGTGACGAGGGGCTGTCCCACCGAGTGCATCACCTCCAACCACCGTGAGCTCCTCAGAGCTCTGGGCTTGGTCTCTCTGCTCTACCCTGCCATTTTCTCACCCTGGAACATCTCCCAGAAGCCTGGCTCACCAGCTCTGCCAGATGGTGGCACGGGACTCCAAGTGTCCACGCTGGAGCGGAGCCACGATGAAGCCAATCAGGATTTCACACGAACTAAGTATCAAAGGGAGGAATTAAGCTACAGTAAAAGCTGCAGAAGTTACATGCATTGGGCTGGCTGTCAGCTGATTTCCTTCCTCCATTTAACTTCAAAGCATTCCTTGCTCTATATTCCCAGAAACGCACACAGCGAGCGTGCCTCCCTTGCCCAGGCTGGATTTGGGTACCAGCAGAAGATATAAGAGGCCTTAGGTACCTTTTCCATCTTATTTCACACCCATTAAACACGGCTGCGGGGACTGAGGTGGAGATGCCCTGCTCCTATTTCATCCAAGGCTCGTTTAACACGCCCCTTCCATCAGCCAGGCTCCTGCCGAGCCCCGGAGCGCCGCAATGCCACACGGGCCTTTCAGGAGCTGATGGCACGGCCATAAAACACCCGGGATGCACAATGGATTTATCCTCCCAGCTCAGCAATTCCTCTGGAGCGCTCCCCGGGAACCGCGGGACGTGTCCTGGTGTGGTTTGGGTCAGGGACTGAGGAAAACAAACAGCCTCAACCGATACAGGAAGGGCTGGGAAGGGGTTTAGGCTGCAAATAGAAAAGGGGAAGCGTCAGAGCTCAAATCTGGGGAGGTCTGGCTGTATATAAAGAACACCAGGCAAAGGGGGGAACACGGAGCAGCTGCTGAGAGCAGCACCAGGAACGTGGCAGGGACTGCTCCCAGCATCCAGAGGGATGGAACACGGTCTCCATGCAGACTGCAGCCACTGCTACTATAATCCAGAGCCTGAGCCAGGTCAGGTTACAAGAGGCTCCCAGGAGCTCATTGTGGCTCAATGAATGACAGAGCCAGTCTTGGCGTGGCTGATGGCAGCGGCAAATGGCCGGAGAGCGTGGCATGGGCCCTGGGAATGTGGGGGCAGCACGGCCAACACAAATCCATGGGGAAAACAAACCCAGTAAGGAGGAACTTGGAGGTATTGGTGCTTCCAGGCTTGCTTAAGATCACCAGCTCTTCCCTTGCGTGCAGGAGCTGGTTGTGAATAGCCCTTCTGCAGGCAGGAGCCTTGAGGAATGGAGGGAAGCAAGGCGGTTTCCATGGATTTCCTCCAAGTAGGGCGGCAGTTCAGAAAGGCTCAGACAGACCGATGGAAACTCGAGCCAGCATCACTCCGTCTGAGGGCAGGACTGAGCAAAATCCCTTCAGCTTCCACAACAGCTCTGGCACCACCAGGGCTCTTTCTTCGAAAGGCAGGGCCAGGCCGTGGCCACAGGAGTCACCAAATTTGGGGTTGGAAGGGACCTCTGGAGATCCTCTGGCCCGGGTGACACAGGAGCTGTGTCATCACCGTGGTGTTTCCACCGCCCAGGCAATTCCCTCTCTCACACATTGGCTACATCCAACTTGCCAGATTCCAGCCTGACCCAAAGCTCTGCTCCTCCTACAGACTGCCAAAGCATCTCCTCACTACACCTGGACAATGCCTTCAGGTCCTCCTACAAACTGCCAAAGCAACTCCTCACTACACCTGGACAATGCCTTCAGGTCCTCCTACAGACTGCCAAAGCCTCTCCTCACTACACCTGGACAATGCCTCCAGCTCATCCTACAGACTGCCAAAGCATCTCCTCACTGCACTGCACAATCCCCTCAGCTCTCCACTTGGTCCTCGCAGTCACTTTGGAGGTGCTTTATTTAGGCTCTCTAAGCAAGAGGTCTGTGCCTGCAGGACTAAATATATCCTGAACCAAAGAGTTTGGTTCCTCTGCTCCTCCAGAAAGTGAATGTGCATCTCTGCGATGGATTTAAATAGCTTTAAGGCAGGGAGGCAGTTGGCAGGTAAGAAGCTTAGTTCAGCCTGCAAAGAGTGAAACCCCAGCAAGAACACAGAGCTCACCTGCTGGGCCTGACCAGGATAGGTCAATTGTCCCCCAAATTTGTGGCAAATAACCCATGTCAGGAAGTGCAGAGGGAAGACAATGAATGCCCATCACGGGGCACAACATCCCACTCCCAAATATCCCTGGGGAAGTACCCAGCCACTTCCAGACATCCAGACTAGGGAGGTGTAAATGCAGGTGAACCAAAAAGCCAAGTGTGAAAACACAAACCCAAGGAGTTCTCTGGCCTGGGATCATTGTACCAGATTAAACCCCAGTTTTAACTAGAGATCAAAACCTGGTTATAGCCCAGTTTTATACCAGAGTTCGTGCAGCAAGTCTGCAGGAAGGTGATCCCTGACCTGCAACGCACGGCGCACACGACAAGCCTTAATCAAGGACCTTAAAGCTATTAAGACTGCAGCAACTTGGAGGAGCCATTCCCACCGGGAATGAGGTAGGTGGAAGATCTACCAGCTCTTCCTGTGCAGCAAACCCCTGTCCCCAGCACACAGGGCCTGGCACCTCAGCACTGCTCCGTGCACGAGGGCTCAGGGGGAGCCATGGAGTTAATTACACCTCGTGGAAGTTGGAGGCTGTTGGATCAGCAGTAATTCAGGACTAGAAATGCACCAGGATTATTTTTCCCCAGAGTGCTAAAACACATCTCGATGAGCTTGGCTCTGCAAGGGGGTCTCTGCTGAGCACACAGAAGGGAAAAGCTGAAATAGTTTGAGTGCCAGTAATCCCAGTCCTAAAGCTGCCTTAGTCCTTCCTTACTGCTTGAGGAAGAGATTAACACCTGAAATATTCATGCTGCACTTCCAGATCCATCCCAGTGGAATTCACACGTGCACTCACGTAGTGGTGGCCCCACAGACCCAACCAGAAGGACCACTACAATGGGTGTGTTTGTGCTCTTTTACAAAGGCTCCAACGATTCGTTTTTCCTCTTTAAACCAACAACTGAACTTTCGCTTTGGAAAGGGAAGGAAAATCCCCTCCAGATCAGCAGCAGAGGCACAACCTTGGAGCTACAGCAGTGGCCAGATGGGGCTCCAGCTGTAGAGCTGGCTCATTCCAGGGCCAGCTTTAAGGAAAGAGTCGTTGCAAACATCAGCAGAACTTCCACGACAGCTCAAGGCCCTTTGGAAAAGGAAAGAAACAAGAAGACATGTTTCCAGTTCCTTTTCTTTGGGAAGCCTGACCAGACCAAAGTTGGAGGAGCAACCTTCAGGCTCCCAGTTTGATGGCCCCTCTGCCTGTGGAAGAGTCCTACAGCCCAGCCTGATCCAGCTCTGCTCTAACACCACTCGCCAGTCACAATGGCTGAGCCAACACTGGGAATTTTAGGATGGGGAATGCCCTGGCTGTACCAGAACCTCTGGTTTCCATTCTTTTCCTCACCAGCTGCTCCAGACAAGATGAAGTCCATCCTAATTAGTATTTCAGAGGGAAAGCTGGCACATCAGAAGGAATATACGTGCTCCGGCATATTCCCAGGCTCTGGAGTTTGGTCAGCACACCTCAAAACAAGGCCATAATTTATTCCTTTTAACTCAACTGCTGCTCATTAGCAGGAGCTTGTCTTAAAAGTGATTTCACAAGGGGCCTTTTGTCAAATTTACACTGGAATTTGTCAGTTTGAGATTAAGCCCCGTGTTCACCAACTTGATACCCCACTCACTCTAAAGCATAAATTAACATGTTAATGGGGCTCGGATCTATTGGAGGCCCCTTCACTGGAAGCTCATTATATTTCACCTCCCCAGAAGTCCCTTTGCCTGCCTTGCTGAGCCAGGGACGGGTTTCAGGACAGACATAAGCTTTCCCTATCAAAGGGAAGAAGCTTTTTCCTCCTAAGCCATTTCTGCACCTCAAAGGAAGAGCCTTGAGAGCAGGGAATGAAAGCAACCAGGAAAGTTGGGTCTCCCCTACGGCAGCAGCTGGGAAGACGCTCCCACACTCTGCATGTTTCCTTTGTGCCATATCCTGGGTTTGTTCCTGTTCTTCCCAACGCCAAAAGAGGGGCATGGTAACCCAGCTCTGCCCTCTAAGGGTCTCGTGTCAGCAGCCACCACGACCTGTCAATCTCAGCTCCAAAACCACAAGAGGAAAGGCGTGGATTCCAATTTAACCACCATCCCCGGGGGAAGTGGGGGAAACCTCAAAGAGACCCCTTTGTCCAGCCACCTTTCCCCGTTAACAAAAGCAGGAAAGGAGGAAAACCTTCTCTCCACCATATTGGATTTTCTCCCCCCCCTTTCCTCAAACAATGCCTCGCATGTGTAAGCCGCAGCCCGCCGTGCCGTGGCCCCTCCCGGGGCTCCAGGGATGCGGGAGCCGGCAGGGATCCTCCCGCAGAGCTCCGGCCCAGCGGCACTGCCATGTTGTTCGCCCGGGGCCGCCTGCGGCGCGGGCTGCATCCCGCACAANTCCGCCGCACCCCAGTCGGCTGTCAGCTCTCCTATGGAGCCCCGGGACGAGGCGGCAGCACGGCAGAGGGGGTTTTTTTGGGAAGGGGGATAAGGGACATTTGACAGGCTCGCCAGCCTCCCATCCCCCTCCTGCTGCAGTCAGGGCTGGATGGAGCCGAAGGCTGCAAAGGCGGAGCGGGAATGGGGATGGAGAGGGGGGGGATAACCACGGCTG
>VXBX01003283.1:73381-86849 GCA_013400415.1 Scytalopus superciliaris | reverse complement strand
GGAAATCAAAACCATAACACCCTCACTTTTCTACTTTTTGTTCAAATCAAGAGAGTGATTTCAATTGAAGTTCAGGAGAACAGAACAGCTAAGGAAGATCCTTGCAGAGCTGAGCTGAAGGAGTCACGCTGGACCATAGTTTGTGACCCCAGCAAAAGCTCCTGGTAAAGCATATGCTAAAATAATGTCTGAAAGGCTTTTTCCTCAGAAAGTGATGGAACCAATACAGGGAATAACTTCTCAGGTTTGAAGAAGAGATGAAACACTTCACTGAAGTAATGCTTTGCATAGCAAAAATAAGTAAATATACAAAAGGGAATAGTGTCTACTGTTTCTACTGTTTACACAGGAAGACACTCTAGGTGAAATTATGCCAAATATTTTTCTCTCCTTTTTTTCATCTGCAGGGTCCTGCAGGGTTCTGTTGGCAAAATGGAATGCATATTAGCATACACTTGAATACCTGTTTCATAAGGTGTTGACCACAGCCTGCCACAGTTGTTCTCTTTGACACGAGGTGTTTCATCAGAAGGTGTTGTGGATTGTTCTTGATGTAGACTGGGAGCATCTGCAGAGAGGTTGGCCTTGATCTAAGAGAGACCATTTGAAAAGACTCAGATGAAAACTGAGGTAGTAGCATGATTACTGGGCCAGAGGTGAACAAACACAAATATCAATACATGATAATAGAATTGGCATGTTGTAATTAGCAAATGTAGAAATTCCCTGAGGTACTGTTCTTCATTGGTAATTCTCTTCAACAGAGAAGGGGTGCAAGTGGTCACCAGGAAAGCAATTGCTGTAGAACTCGTGCCTAACCTAGTTTGCCTGCAGAAGCAATCTGAGGGCAGTGCTCTGCCAGGCAGCCTGGACTGCAAGATGCCTGGAAGTTTAAGGAATGTGGGACACTGAAGGGTAATTACAGAGTCTGTCCTGTAACAAATGGCCATAGATAGTGCAAGAAAGTTGCCAACACGCTCCTCTTACATCGCAAAGTCAAACCCAGAGGCTGCTAATGTATTTGTCACTAGCAAAAGCTGATAGAAATGCATAAACAAGTTGACACAAAGCCTGTCTCAAAGACAACAAGTTATTATTTAAGTTTTGCAAAATTGGATACCTGTGTAAGGAAGAGAAGCAGTATTGGTCTCTTCACTGGAGAAAGATTGCAGCACAAACTCAGCCCTTATTAGACACCAGAGGAACCACAAGAGGGGCATTATGAATGCTCCAGTTAAAAGAAAAGTCTCAGTGAGAGGCAGCAGGTTATTAAAGCAGCTGGGAATCCAACCACAAGACAAATCCATAGGCTTCATTAGTTTTGATGCTCGTGGAAATAGTTGTTATTTATGGGATGCCAGCACTCACTGAAACCTCCCATTAATGACTTCCTGCCATAGCCAAAAGCAGTTTCACAAACAGGTCCTTTGTTTTCACCTACCAAATTATGATTTGCAAATAGAATATAAACCTGGGAGTAGTTTGATGTTAATAAAAATAAATTAAAAAAACCCCAAACCCCAACCTTTCTGAAGATCTGATAAAGTGATAGCAGAACAAGGTCAAGGGCTATGTTCCTGCATACTAACAGCTTAAAAAGGGAACCGGCTTCTTATAAAATACAGGTTTTTGACTCACAGAATCCCTGCTGAGAATGAGTTCCCACAACAGTAATTAAGACTAATGCACAGGACAACATATTTCTAGTCTCCAGTTAATTGGAAGACCTCAGTAATAAAAAGAAGGAAGTATTAAAGGCACAGGGTTGGCAACTCCAAAGACACTACAGAGAGAAAAAAAAAACCTACCAAAAACTATCTGGAGGTAACTTAGGGATTTAAAAATCTATGGGAAAAGACACATGCTTTTCTACTGGCCTTAAATGAACGTTGACATTAAAGTAGTTGTTAGAGCACTGAAAAATACAGAGCGAGTCAAGTGAAAGAGCCCATGTTGATGGCACATGAAAAATAGGTTTCCTCAAGCAAGAGATACAGTCCTGTGCTTTCATGGGCATATCACTCTACCTGTTTTTCCCAGTTTGACTTAGTTTTCTCCTCAGTCTAAAATGGTAATTAATACAAAGAGTATATGATCCTCTTTGTAGTTTCTGAATGTCTAAGACCTTCTGCAGAAACAGGGAAATGGCATTTTCTGTGCTGAAAGTCTGAGTTACGCAGGTACTATTTTGTAGCTAGAGTTCTGTATTTTCTTTAATGTGACAGCTACCAGATGCAAATAATGTTTTAGCCAAGTGAGCCTGCAAATCGGTGCTGTGTAATGGATGTTGAACCGAGTTTTGGAAATTGCAGGAATTGTCAGTTTTTAAACACCTTTTTGTCTGATGAAAGGGCTTTGTAGGAAGCCAGAAGAGTGCGGGGAATCACAAACCAGACATCTTCTCTTTAACCTTGGCCTACATAATTATGATGGGTTTACAAAGGGCAGGCTCTGACTTTAATGACTTGCACATGATTCACACAGACTACACTACAACAAAACACACTGTAATTCTTTCAGAGCGATACAGTTTCCCCACAAAAACTGCAGATGCAATAACAGTCCATGGAAATTCGTTTTTCTTGCCAAGCTGTAGACATAAAAAGTAGCCTCTAAGAACAGGGATAATTTATCTGACTTCTACTTTTGTAGCATATTTTATAGGATACCATTTGCTTTTGCTGCTCTTCACAGTTATGATCAACTGTAAATCAACCGTAATTTCAAGATACTTTCATACAGAATACCCATTTCTGCACATCCATTCCACTTTCTTAGAAATGATTTTTTTTTTTTTTTGGCTTGTAAAGTTAAAAGCACAATTCTAGGCCACTTTTCTTGGCTTTACCTTAATGTCTGACCAATCTTAACATGCTTTCACTTGTGGCATTAGAAGTTACTAGCATATTTTGCTGTCTACAGGTAGGAATTCTCAAACACTTATCAAGCATGAAATCAAATTAAAAAGAAGGCAAATGCAGGAAAAAAACAAAAGTATTTTTTAAGATTTTGATGATCCTGAATCAAGAGAGTATGTTGTCTGTGTATTGCATTTGTTTGTGTATTCTGTGGTTAATGTACAGAGCTCTCCCTGAAGAATTTCCAGATACCTTTTTCATGTAGTTTTCTTCATATTTTCAATTTTATTCCCTTTCTTCCCCCAGCCTTTCACAACCAAAGAAAGTCAAGTTCTAATTGTCTTCTTTCATTATCAAGGACACAACTTTTCATTGTGTTTTTCTGTTTCTAAAGGCGTGTATGTTATTTTGCTTATGTGTTTTCTCCCTTCTGCATTGCCTCGGTTCCCCTGGATCCTTAGCTTACTTCTGACTGCTCACACTAGTTTCCCAAACTGCAGCAGGCAAACAATCTCTTTCTCCTCCTACAAAATGCACCCCCCTCCCCAAGCCTCTGCTGGTTTTTCTCTCTTAGCTGATGTTCTTTTCATGCTCCACAGTAGATGCATCCTGTCCTACAGAGGCAGGGCAGTGCCCATCGGCTGCAGACGTGGCTACTGGAGCATTTCACACGTATGAGCTACGGATCCTTAAATATCTACATTTGTGACCTCTGTTTGGATTATTTTCTATACTAGTTTAATCAAATAACTTATGAAGTTATTTCTACCAACTCTCTTAGCAGTTTCACTATCTGCTGTAAAAGCAACTTCAGCTAAGTTTGGGGGTGGAGGTGGGATGGGGGTGTTCTATGAATAAAATATCTTTCTTCATGAGCTTATTAAAAATATTTTCAATAAGCAGTCTACCTACCAGATCGCAGCTTTCAGAAACTGACTACTGTTTTTCTTTTGCATTCAAGAGTACACTAAGCAAGTGTCAGTTTGGGGAGCCGATTCATGCAAACAAATTCATTCACAGTCAGTATCATGAGCTTTGCCTCTTGTCTAACAAGTTCCTGATCCTGCTAAGAACGTGTCATGTAACTGTAAGACAAATGTGTCAGAAAATCAATTGTCACACTTCATCCATTCCTTGAAAGTGGCAATGTTTTCACCCGAATTCATGAAACAATTAGTATCACCCGTTTGGAGTAACAATTACAATGCAAGATAAATAACCTTTCACACTCAGGCAGTATTAATCAAGGTACATGTGCAAGTATATACATCTATATAAGTATACAAACACATGTGTATATATCTTTAGCAGGAACTACTCTTTTTCTTTACCTAAACAGCAAAACACCTATTATTTTCTTTCTTTTTTTTTTAAATATTTTTCTTTTTTTCTTATGCTTTTCCCCTTAGCTGTGCTGCCTTGTGTATAAGCACACAGGCAAAGCAGCTAACCTGTGAGCTAATTTCCCTTCGGGGCTTTGAAATAAGCCATTACCTACTCCAGACCTCAGCAGAGAAAAACACTGTGTGCCGCCAGGGTGGCAGAATTCTGTGTCACTTAGATGTTTCCTAGAAGTGATAAGTACTGGATCTGTCAAGTGACAAAATCATTGACTGTGACCTAAATTCTCCCTAAAACATGGTATGTAGAGAGAACCCACACACGTTGCATTAACTTCTCAGTCCTGCTGTATCTACAGTTGCTTGCTCTGACCTTACTTAGGGACAGATGAGCTTATTCACGGAAAGGAATCATCACCTCGGCAAAGGTCTTGTTTCTATTTTTACGGCAGAGTTGGAAGTTTCTGACCTGTCTTAATTTGCTCATTGTATTTCTGCTTAACTGGAATTATCACAGCTTGGTATCAGTTCTGCTCACAACAAATTTCATGCACGCTTTGAACCCTGAAGAGGAACTTCGGATACGTTGTCAGATTAGAGTTTTACTTTTGTTAAAGATAATGAGCAATGTTTGAAAATTATAAAAGTAATAATCCCTCCAATTAGTTTGTGAGCTCTTTATTGTGGTTATGGGAGCTACAGACCCTAAGCTTTATTCTAATTATGAAATGAGAACACTGAAGTTACTGAGATAGGCTAGTTTGAAGAGACTGTAAGAGAAAAAATGACTAACAGTGGTGAGTTATGTTGTTTCTAAGAGCAACCAGCTTTGCTTCTGTTTTGTTGGCAATCTTGTTGGCTGACATTTAGAACAAAATGTAATTGTTTTGACTGCAAATACTTGCAATTGAAAGATAATAGTCCATGAAATGCCTTTCTGAAAAATATGCTTAAAAAATTGTGCAATCGGATCGCTTTTGTGTTCATGTGTCTTTGTTTCAGGCATTCATTTGCTAAACACTGGGACTCTCATTCCTAGAGATTATATTTTTTGGAGCAAATACAACTGATAGCCATCAAATTCTCCCTTGCCAAAGAAGCTGTTTTAATAACAATAATACTCGGGGACACTATTTAGCAGCTAATTACTGCTGAGTGTATATCAGAAGACACAGATGTAATAGCCCAGGTATTTCTTATTTCTCCTTTATAGGCTGCAAGTGAATTATGTATTCAACTGCTTATAAGAATGGTGTGAATTAAACTTACACAAACTGTAACTGGGGTATTTGGGTGTAGAATAAAATAATATAATAAATTATTTTAAAGATACTAAACATTAAGAAAGTATTGGTAGGTTCAAGAAAATTCTTAGGTTTCTATAAACTCTAAGAAAGAGTTATAGAATATAAGAATATAAGCTAAATCAATAATAGTGAGCATACTGTTTTCTTTTTCTCAGAATTAGTATTCAAAAGAAGCCAGGGGAATACCTACTGTTAAGTTCCTTGGCTTAAAAGGGCCACTTCCCTTTCTAAGTTTTTGTGACTGATTCATAGGAGGGGTAATTTGTTTTAAAAGTTGATGGGGAATTTTTTGATCTGCATGTGGATTCGTGAAATATGAGAAATAGTTCTAAAATCAGAAGAAAAAAAACGTTATTACAGGACAATAGAATTAGAACTACATCCCTTTGTCCAATCAAAATTCTGCAGGAATTCATCTGACATAATTTCAGTTTCTGCAATCAAATAACCAGTGTGACATCATCTGAACTCTGAGTACTCTCAGAAGCCTGAATTTTCCAGTCATAAAAGGAAAACATAATTTATTTTTTGTAATAAAATACTACTGCTATTAATGATCTTGTTAGCTTTAGTCAGGCCAGTGTGGTGAAGATAAGGTTTCTGTAGAATGTCACACTCAGACTGAGGACACAAAATGCAAGGAGGGAAAGAAGAAAAAGAGCCAGGGAGAGGACACTTTGTTTTTTAACCAGTTTGAAATTATTATAATATAGTTTGTTGAACAGTTACTGTACTTGGAAAGTCATGAACTCCAGTTTTAAAAGATGTTATAATTTAAACCATCTTTGCCACTAGGATTCACCCTGCTTGCATATGTGCCCTCTCATACACGTTTTTGATCACCCAAATAGGTATTTAAAAAGTGAGGACCGACGTGAACTCAAGACATGCAGGGTCTGTGAAATGAGGGAAAATATGAATGGATTAAAAATCAGCCTGGAAAAAAAAAGAACTACAACAGAAAAAAATAAAATAATTGATTATGAGAGTTTACAGTATTTTACTGTTTTATATTCTCCATTGTCGTATCAAGCTTTAATGCCACTCTTGGGTTTGTTTCAGTCTGTCCAGCAGTGTCAGTGTTTTGCATTTTCTTCAGACAAGCAATGACAGGGTGCACGGGAGAAACAGTGGAAATGAGTATGGGCAAAGTTAGGGCGAATGCACAGAGCAACTCAACCAAAAAGAGAGAAATAAGTATTTTGTCAAGTCTCGCTGTTAGGTGTTATTTGTAATAAAAACACATTAGAAGGGTTGTATTGATTGATTGACAGAGGTAAAAACACAAGGGTTATGCTACAAGATTTGTAAAATCAGTGTTTGACAGCTCTGATATAACAGAGACAGCAGAATAAAAAAAATACCTTTGAGAAGGCTTTTTTATTATGATATTCTTTTGTTGTGGAACTGACTATTATTATTATGAAAATTCAAAACCTTCCTAGGTACATGTAAAATTTTTGAAATTGTAGGTTTGAGCTATTTGACACATAGGAAAAAAAACTATTTTGCCAAGTTTTTCTTCATATTTTAATCTGTTTAAACTCTGACCCATTTTTCTCAATGTCCTGGCAGTTCTGAAGATGATGTGAGGAAGGACAAAAAGCTTTAATACATGAGCTTATAGTGACAGTAGTAGGGACAAACATTAGTGAGAATTTAATTTGTGAAAGCTTTGATTCCAGACCACAAGAGCACATTTTAACAATGTGTAAATAATCAATGATGACTTCATTCTACAAGCACTAGAGGAAGCAAAATGCTCAGAAATGGAATCAATGACCTGGAAAACCAGCTCAAATTCAGAGGTGATTTGAATTTTGGAGCTTCTGAAAAAGTGCAGACTGAGGAATTTCTCTCTGCTAGCAATTACAAATAAATTGGTTATTAAATGGAATTAATAGATTTCATGAGCAGCTGATATATGTCCCAACAACAAGAATTAGATTTCTACAATAAGTCTGATTGCAAAATGGGAAAGTTTTGGAGTATGAAATGCAATTCTAGACAAAATTATTCATCTAATAGAAAAACAAACTGGAAGTCTCTGAATGGCAAATCAGTGGAAGCTGGGAGGTGATTCTGGGGAGCAGGAGTAAGATTTTCTTCTATATATTCTTTGCTATAACATGAGGTGTTTGTCTGGGGCATGGTTTAACCCCAGCCAGCAGCCAAGCCCCACACAGCCACTTGCTCACTCCCTCACCAGCAGGATCAGGGAGAGAGCTGGAAACGTAAAAGCCAGAAAACTCCTGGGTTGAGATAAAGACAGTTCAACAGGAAAAGCAAAAGCTGCACATGCAAGCAAAGCAAAACACAGAATTTACTGCTTCTCGTGGGCAGGCAAGTGTTCAGCCACCCCCAGGGAAGCAGGGTCCCATCACGTGCCATGGTGACTTGGGAAGACAAACACCATCACCCCAAATGTCCCCCTCTTCCTCCTTCTTCCTCTCACTTTATACACTGAGCATGATGTCATATGGTACGGAATATCCCTTGGATCAGCTTGGGTCACCTGCCCCAGCTGTGTCTCCTCCCAGCCTCCCATGCACCCCCAGCTTCCTCCCCAGCGTGGCAGTATGAAGAGCAGAAAAGGCCTTGGCTCTGTGTAAGTCCCACTCAGCAATAACAAAAACATCTCCGTGTTATCAACCTCGGGTTCAGCACAAATCCAAAACACAGCCCCATACCAGACATTGTGAGGAAAATTAACTCCACCCCAGCCAAGAACAGCAGGGAGGTTTTGGCTGGGGTAGAGTTATTGGGGGGTTCTGAGAAGTAAGAATAAGCATTTCTTATATTCTTTGATATACCATGAGGAATTTGCCTCACATAGGTGTCAATAAGCACCTCTTCATGTTACACACATCATCTACCACTGGAAGAAATTCCCAGGAAACAGGATTCAATGGGTATGTGAATACTTGGTCTGATCTGGCAGGATAGTTTTTGTTCCAGTTCTTAAAATGTTCCAGACCATTCTTATCAAAAGTCCTGGGAATGACCAGCAGGTCATGTTTCACAACACAGTCAGCTGATGGCCTGTTAGCTGCACGGACCATGTTAGCACAATATTCTGTGTTTGTTATATTGGTAAAGGTGAACCAGCACTGTAGGAAGCATGTCAATCACTGACACACTCTTTTTTTCCATAGAAGCTGATTACTCACTGTGGACAGTGTGGAGCAGAGAAACATTTTTCAAAACATTCAAACAGAGACATGTTATATCTGAGAACATGAAAAGAACCTTTTAGGGAGAAAGCAAAAATGTTTGTGTGTTTATGAATGGATTATGATGTTTCCCCTAAGCAACCATCACTGTCAGAATAGCTCCTCAATTTTATGCTTCTCTCCATGCTTCTCAGTCGGAAGATCATCATCCACGTGAGTGATGTGCATTTGCAACATGACCAGCAGGCCTTGACAGTGACAAGAAGGAAGATAGACACTACTGTTTGTGTTTATGCACTAAGCAATTTTACCCAGGGAAGAGACAGCAGAACAGACTGACTACAATCATATGATCCTACTCAAGTTTCATTTCAAATCATTCTAAAATGCATTTGTGCTGACCTGGTCCTTGGTTACTCAGTTTGATACAGAATACAAAGAGACAGTCAGAAAATGTAAGAAAAAAAAATTTAAAAAAAAAAATAATAATGGTGTGGTATGTGCTTTCCAGTGCTTTCTCTAAGGATTTGTGTTAGTGGAAAACACCTCTTTCGGCAGCCCAAGAGAGACAAGACTGCTTCCACTCCATGTCCCCAGGTCCAATCACTAATGAGGCTGAACACGTATTCCCAGTTGCCACATGCACACAGAGCACATGTATACAGCACAAAAATACATATATATACATGGCTGGCCATACAGATCACAAAGAGGCACACAAACCACCCACACCAACACTGACAGCACCACCAGACTCATCCCGCTCCCAGCTCTAGCTGTGGAGGACAGAGGTCCATATGTGGAACTATATACACATCTCTACAAGGTGGAGTCCTCCAGCAGGAGTCCCTGATCCCAGTGCCCCCAGTTACTGCCACTGGGACACTACTGTCAAAGCCACAGCCCCACTCCCACTTCTGGTACAGACCATCATCATGCACACACATAGCCAGAGCTGTCCAGGATTCTCTTCCAAATAGCCCCAATCCCAACAGTCACTCTCAACCCAGATGTGGCCTTCGGAGCCTTCCGAACACAGCCTGCTTTACTTACCCACTGACTCATCTCCATAACCTTTGCCGGCAATCACACCAACACTGGCCCAGCTGCTGCACCACAGACAGACAGACAGACAGACAGACAGACACACACACACACACACACACACACACACCCACCCTGCCATACACGTGGGGAGTAAAGAGCCCCTTAGGCGAAAGCAGTTGATTGTGGAGCCACTGAGGAGACAGGACAGACTGTGTGGTCAGGAGCAGGGCATGGCCAGGCTGCATCCTGACCAGCCAACTCTTGACACAGGTGAACCCTTTTATTCTCTTATTCCACATTTGTTACTGACCAAATCCCTGCATTTGGTTTCTCCCCTGAACATTCCATGATAAATCCTGTGCAATTCCCCAAAGCTCTTGCCCTGCATCGCCTTATGTGTCCCACACCTCCATCTTGCATCTCCCCTTAACCTGGAGAGCTGCTCCCCATCACATCTCGTGATAGATTTCACACTGGAGCTGAGCCTCTGCTGGGCCACCCCTGGGAGGGGACCACATGAAGTCTCCTTTCCTCTTTGTCCTTAATTTGTGTTCCTGCCTGCCACTGTGCCCACTGTGCTCCTCTGGGCTCACAAAGATGAGTGTGGGGTTAACCAAACAATCTGTCAATAGCCTAACACACTATGTATTTAAATCTACTTAGTATCTCTTTAAACCAAACAGAACAAGAAAACAATAAATCACAACAGGAGAAGAGCATATTCAAGGTAAAAGAGTAGGGAAACAGGAATCCACAATCTACATCCTCCTACTGCTGATTACTATACAAACTGGCATTACAATTAAAAATATTTTCTCATGCAGCCATTCATTCTTGCTAGAACAAAAGACACAACCAGCACTATGAGAAGTGTGTTGATGCTTAGTTTTCCTAGAGAAGGGTAGGGTGCTGTTCTGTGCAGGGCTAGAGAAGCTCATCATTTGTCTGGGTTGTTGTGTCCCTCTCAGTCAGCAGAGCACACCTTTGGCACCAGGAGCTGGGATAATGCAGTACCTCCATGCATATCCTTAATGTTACTGCCACAAATGGACAGTAAAGATAAATGACAAGTACTTCTAAATACTTGACGAAGCCTCATCATGAGCACATTCAGCATTTTGAACCTTTTACCCCAGATTTCTGTAGCAGTAAAGTATCCTGAATTGGATCAGAGTCAATACCCTGGGCATCGAGCAACAACTGAGGGCCGTACTGTAAGATCTTGCATGAACATCTGGGTACAGACACCGCAGCTACACTACTGGATTCCTCACAAGGTGGAGTATCCAAAGAATGAACCTTGTAGAGGGATTACATCAAGGAAAAGGGATCAACAAGTGTTAGGCAGGAAATGTAAATACATTAATGTGTATAAGGTGAATTATTTATGCATTGAGACTATAGCAAAAGGCTGACCCATCCTAGAGCTGTATGTCATATAGCAGGTATCATTTTGTGACATCCAGCACTGAGATTACATGTTGATAAACATTGCTGTTTTATGATACACAAAAGGTGAACATCCATGCTATGAGCAGTTTGACAGTGTATTTCATCGAGTGTTGATAATTCATCAAATAGACCAGGCAGGAGACTGTAAGAGGCTTCATTTTTCCCTCTCAGACAGAGCCCAAAGGGTTGCAACAGGGACTTGTCGCAGGAGCTGTCTCCTGTGTGCTAACACAGGGCTTGGTCCTTTACTCTCTCCTGTACAGCATGAATAAAATATCACAGAGAGACTGCAAAACGAAAAGTATTGCTGTGACAGTGGGGTCCAGATGACACCCTTGAAAAGAAATACTTGTTTTACACAGGGCTTAACCCATCTACACATTTTACTGCCACAAGCTATTTTTGTGGCTTACGGTTTAGATTTCAAAGCAGGATAAAACTTTTACAGACATAATAAGAACACCTGCATTTACATTAAGTCAGATGAAAGGAAAACACAGGATGGATATTAATATGTAGAGAAAAGGTAGGTTTCTGTTTGTCTGGACAAGACCTAGCATAAGGTGAACTGATTCCTAGGATAAAAGTAACAGGATTAAATAAGTAAAGGCTAATCTATTAGGTATAAGCCAGCTTTAACTGTTTAGTCCTAGAGAAAAATATGTAAGTACATTATCTCACAGCTATATAAAAACTGCTTGCACCTTCCTCTGTAGCATCTGATATGAGCTACTGTCAGGGAGAGGATATCAGAATACTAATGGCATGAGTCATCATGGCAGTTTTGGTGTTTCTTCTTCATAACATCTCTAGGACTCTTTTGATTATGACAGAAATATCAAAACCACACAAAATATCAAAACACTGCAATATATAGAAGTAAAACTAAAATAGAACTAAAATCTTATTTCCTGCATCTGCTCCAACAGAAACTAAAGAAGTGAGGAATACAGGGTTTTTTCCATCCTAAAATACTTTGTGACTTTTTTGTTAGTGGCTAATCCCCTCATAATTAAGTCCCTCCCAATAAGTTTGGGGGTTTTCCCCCCATAAAATTACAGAATTAAGATGCAGCTAATTTTACAATTTCATTCATCTCTCTTTCGTGTTAGTTCCCTTTTTCCACCCTCCACTCTATGAGTCTGGTCTTTTAAGACTCTAAGCTCTTCAATTTGAACACTACAGACCTGGGCATGAAAATCTGAGCTGGTAAGTGTACAGGTGAAACGTAGCACCATTCAGGTTTGGCATCTCATGTCCTGACTTTTACTTGTCTCCTACCTGGCTCAGAACTGAGCAGTCTTCTAGTTACAGAGTTCCCATGAGCAAAATGGGTAGAACTCTAGCTTGCACCATTGTGTGCAAGTGTTCCCGGCAGAATGAGCATCTGCTCTGAGCATCCCTTTAATACAAACTGAAGATACCAACAGCTAACAAGCCTAGCAGAATTTGTGGAACAGAAGCAAGTGACCTACACGCACAGGGACAAGCTAATAATCAGCCCTGTGGTGACCATGCATCAGTGCTGTGGTTTGTTCTTCTTCCTATTATCCTTCACTGCATTTTCGGATATCCCCTTTCATCTCACAGTTCTTCCCCTGACAACCTACTTGTTCCTCACCACTGCACTGGCTCAGCATGTCTTTGATCCGCATTTCTTCCGGGGAACCCACACAGTGTGCATTTTGTACTTGATCCTCCCCGTTGTTCCAATTTACAACGCTAAAGAAGCCATAAACTGCTTTACTTAACGTACCTTGGGTGTGTTTGGCAAACAAGTACTTCTGAGGGCCTGCCTGGTGCAGGTGTTCTCCCCTTGGCTGGGAATCATCTGCGAGTTCCATATCCACGGAGTTCAACGGGTGTAAAAGCTCCACCATCCATCTCGGCAGGGTGGGGTCGTGCTTGGCCAGTCCTTCTTAATATTTCCACGTTTCCCGTGGTTCGTAACACAGAGTTGGAGAAGGCCAACATCTCTCTGGGTGTTGNCCCACCACTCTCCACAAATATCTGTGTGAGAGGAGGTTGTAACATGGCGAGGGTCGGCCGCTCCTCCCAGCATGGATGAGAGGAACAGTCTTAAGCTGTGCCACGGGAGCGGTGGGTGGGACATTAGGGAGAATTTCTTCACAGAAAGGGTGATCAGGGACTGCAATGGGCTGTCCGGGGAGGTCGAGGAGTCACTGCCCCTGGAGACGTTTAAGGAAAGGCTGGACAAGGCGCTCAGTGCCACGGTCCAGTTGGACCTGATGGTGCTGAGGGGGCTCTGATGGCGCTGAGGGGGGTGAGGG
>VXBX01003283.1:49172-72379 GCA_013400415.1 Scytalopus superciliaris | reverse complement strand
GCCCGCTCCGCTCGGGGCTTTGTGGTTGGCTGCGCCTGGTTGTTTTTATTTGGGTGTTGTTTCGCCGCCCCCCTTCCCCGTGGTGGATGCGGAGGGTGCCGCATCGCCGCCCCGGGGCTCTCCGGCAGGCAGGCCCGGCGCCGCCGCTGCCCGGGGGGCTGTCCCGGGGGGGAGGCAGGAGCGGGACCGGGCCGGGCCGGGGGATGCAGCACCCTCGGCAGCCAGGGCCGGGCAGGCTGCAGCTGCTGTCCGGTGCCTTCCCCCCTTGGCGGGGCCGCCCCTGGGGATGCTGGAGAGAGCCAGACCCGGCCGTCCGCTCTGCTGGTGGCACCTAAATCAAACTTGTGGGCGGCTGTAGCTGTTCACTCCTTCGTGCCCGGAAAGCGCTGCTGGCTGAGGTGATGAATAGTAGACGCTCTCCTCTTCTGGAAATCTGCTGACCCTCTGAAGTGCCTGTCCTTGGGGTGAAATTGGGCCAGGGAAGTCCATGTGCTTTTCAGCTAGTGGAGAAATTCCTAGTTTATGCTTAGCGTTTCTCTCCGTGCTGTTTTGTATGCAACCTAAAATCCAAGTAATTAAGTAATCCTTTGTATGAAGGTGCTGACAGCAGGATTTTTTTTGTATGTGTGTGTGTTTTAAGTGAGCAGCCTGAAACAGCACTTCAGGTGTTATTTTTCATCGTTATGTTGTAGCCTCATTATAAAGAACCTCATTCTTTCAGGTTTGCAGAAGGTTGGGGATTATAGAAGTTGATTATTTCGGACTGCAGTTCACTGGCAGCAAAGGGGAGAATCTATGGCTGAATTTGAGGAACAGGATCTCCCAGCAGATGGATGGTTTAGCCCCTTATCGATTGAAATTGAGAGTCAAGTTTTTTGTTGAGCCACATCTTATCTTACAGGAACAGACAAGGTAAGGTAAATACGGCTGTAAGTAGATTCATTGCAATACCTTATTTTCAATTTCTGTAACTTACGAAAGTGATTGCACACTGGTTTTATTTTTTAATCATCTAATAATTTTGCTTGACTTTTCTGTGGAGCTTTAAGAGTTAAGTTTGTTATTATTTTTTTTTATAGTTGAATTAGTAACATTAAATATAGTGTAGCTACCAGTAAGTAACAAGTGTGGGTAATTTTGTGAGTGCTGGAAGTGGAAGAAACTACGGTCCCAGTAGCCAACTTTTTATATGGTATTTGCGTGTCCGATAGTAACCCCTGCTCTGCGGTGTTACTCCAGGTCATTCTGAACCGCTGGTACAGAAAGGCAGGAAACAATTCCTCCCACAGAGCAAAAAAACTTGCTGAATTCCTTTTTGTCTCGTATTATGTTACAGTAACTTTCAAATAGCTACAGGCCCTTGGAGGCTACAAAAGAAACAGCTGTTTTGCTTCTTCTGTGGCCAGTCCTCTTAACTAAATTGTTACACTGTTAGTAAATCAGAAGAATTAGTCCTCTAAGATTACGAGTGAGCACTTGCTTTTACTCCTGGAGTTTGATTACCACATGAATTGCAATTGGATTGTCTTTAAAGAAAGCTGTGCACGTGGGTATTTAGTGCAGCTAATTTTTCCAGACAGTTTTCAGCAGTACAGTTAGTATAAACTGGGCCAATTGAAATCTAGTGTCTGTATGATAGTTCCAAAACACACTTTCACTACTCTCCTTAACTTAGTTCTTTCAGAATCCTTAGCTTAGTACTTTCAGAGTTAAGACCATGAATACAACATGGTGGTTCTGCACAGAGTGTTTGTCTAAGGAATTCAGTCAGATGCTGACAGTCTCACTTGGTGTTTGTTTCATAGGGGAAAGGTTTTGAGTTATTGTTTTATTTTTTGATCTAAAGTGCAGGGGAGAGGCTTTTGGGGAGCAGTGGCTTCAGCTCATCAATCTGGTTGGAGTTTTCAGAATGCTATGGTGTTAGACCATGGCTGTCCTGTGTAATTGCTTCCACTAGGCAAATGTGTTCAAGCTGAATTCCAGTTTTGATGTACCTTATTTTGGAAAAATAAATTCTAGTTTCCACAGCATGTCTTAAGGCTCTTTTTTGAGTATTTTTCCTTAAAGAAACTTGTCCTCTTATTTAAATATTCTCAGTAAGTATAAAACCAAATAACAAAGGGGTTTTATGTAGAAGAAAAGGAGCCACCCGACTGCTACCTGATGAGGCAGAAGAGATTACCTGAGCATGTCGGATGTGTCTGCACTAAGAATAAATCAGGGTGAAAATCTGAGGAAACCTAAAACTGACAGTTTTATGCTATAATTGAATGCTTGCTCAACTTCACAAGGTTTTTGCAGATGTCTGTTCCTGCCTTCAACACTGTCAATGCAGGACTTGGTGGGTGGTGCAAGGGAGAGGTAAAACATGCCCCAAGGGCCCCAAAGACCAGGTGGTGTAGCTAAAATGTGACAGAGCTACATCAAAGTAGCAAGTATTTCTCCACTGTGAAGATGACTTTTAAAGGACGTAGGTGGGACAAGCTTTCTTCTATGTATTAATTATGGCTGTTCTGAAACTCGTTTTTAACAAATTAAAATTATTTGAGGCTCGTTCATGAAAAGAGTTACTTATAAACAAATACAGGTTGTACATCAACTTGCAAAAGCTGCCTTTTAGTTATGTATGCCCAGTAAGTCTGCAAGTTGCAGACCTAGAATTCCAGTGCCTGTGGTTAATGTCTATTCCTGTGTTGTTGACACTGAGTTTGAGTACATTTACTTTTTTTCCTACTCAGGTCTGTTTGAGGATCACATGCACATAGTTGAATTCATGCTTAGTTTGTGTGTAAGCACATGTGGCATTAAGGAGAAGATGAAAAACTTGTTGAACCTGTTGCTGAACTTAAAAATCAATAAATGTATCACAGAACTGCAGGGATTAGCTGTAGAGCTGATAAACAAGCTGACACCCTGTTTCTTCCCTTTACTTGCAAGGTCAGCGTGCTGGTTGATGAAGACAGTGATGGGTGTCCTTGGTTCCCTGTAGCACTTATGCCCACACCTGATGTAAGGGGGTGTTTCTGGCAGAGCTGGTGCCTTCTGGGCCTGTGCCTGAGGAACAGTGAGGAAGCCTCCCAGCCTTTGGCTTGTTGCCTCTGATGCAGTTTTTACATATAAATGAGAAGCATGTTGAGACTGCTTTTGAAATCTGGGAAGCTGCAAGTAATGCTAAATTTTGTTGATATGCCTCACCACGATTATAATAGCAAGTGTTGTGAGTGAGTTGTTACCAAGTCTTTTCTATATCCTTTGGAAGCTCTGCCAGCCCCAGTTGCACTGCCTCTTTTGAGGTCCTTGCCTTGCACTACTGTTGAAGACTCAGGTTTGTTTGTACTGATTTTATATTCAGGTTCCTACATGCTGTGAAAGCTGATCTGGCAGCTGAACATCAACCTCTGCCTCTGTTATCTTTAATCAGCCAGTGGAAGAACGAAGCCTCATGAATTTTAATCCTCTTGTGCAAGGGAGCTTTCTTGCTACGGGGCACAAAGGCAGAGCAGGTTATAATTGTACCTCTGCCCACTATGGCATCAAACCACCTTCACTAAGCACTGTGGGAATTGGAGAATTGCATGGAAAAACTTCCTTGCTAGGGTTAAAAGCAGCTTATTCTAGTCTTTGCATCTCAGTATCTAATGTTTTTTGTTTTTTTTTTTTTTAGTGCAGAGTACTGAATTTCATCACGTGATTTCATAGTTTAGAATTGTTTTCAGCAGAATGAAAGTGCTTCAGTGCAAGAATGTCATTCATATTTAATATGCTGCTGTCAGAGTTTTACAAACAAGCCTGAAATGTGAACAGTGCTGCTGTAGAAAAGTTTGAATATCTACACGTTTTCCTTTGAATGGAAAATCATATTGGCTTGGAAAGGACTGCTCTTTGCTTAAAGACACATGTGATGGTCCAAGATTGAGATCACAAGCTCTGGCTTGTGTTGTGTTTGTTTTCACTGTTTCCTGTATTTTTGATAGGTTGTGCAACAGTTGGGGGGGGGAAACCACCAACCAGCAAAAAAACCCTGCTTTTCAGTTCTCTTTACTGAATGATTTGTGGGTGGCTCATGTAAGAAGCTGGGGCTTAGAGGAAGGATTCTACTTCTCTAATTGGCCACATAGTATATTGTAAAGCATTCAAAAGAGATGTATTTTTCCAGTCTTGAAAGTCAGAATTATGGTTTTGAAGGCTGTTAAAAGGTGAGTTTAGTGATATTTGAATCATGTTTGCAAAGTATATTGTTTTTTGCACTTGTATTGAGGAATCAGTTGACATCAAGAGCTGACTTGTAAAATAGACTGAGCAGTCAGATAAGTGTAGTAGGTAAAAATGAAAAAAGCATCCTATAGCACTGGCTAGCCAGTGACCTGTTTGCTCCAGTGCAATAAAAATCTGCTGTGTTTAATGGATCTGTTTGTCTAAATCAAAGTTGATGACCTTTCACCCACTCTGCTGAGAGCAAACAAGAACAAAGACACTAAGGAGCATAATTGTACACTTGCTTTTTCATGTGGGGTGGCCTTACATCTGCTTTTAAAAACAGAATTACATAGATTTTGAGAGCCTCATCAATATATTTTCAGGAAGAATGATTATGCTTAGTTTTGATTCCTTTAGATTACAGAGAGCTGTAAATTTAACAGTAGGAAAAGAGCCTTAACCTGCAGTAAGCAGTTCTTACTCCAAAGAGAACAGGCAGTTCCCTGGGATATATACTAAGGTTCTTGCCACTAGTCTGGCAAGAGAATGAGGTCTTTTGGCCATGCTTCTAGTTTAGGAATCATTAGTCATATGCAGATAGTTTTTTGGTAAAGGATTGGGGTTTGTCACTTTTTCCACTGACAGCTAAGTTGAGAGCTTAGAATTTTTAGCTTTCCACTTCTGTTTTTTGATTTAAAAAAAAAAAAGGTAGTAAAAACTCCTATTAGTAGGGCAGAACTTTGGTTCCTAATGTATATAACTGTCTTCAGTGAGTTACAAAAGAAAAATTAATTTTGTATTACATATAATCAACACTTGATAGTGCTTTTTTGGGGGGAGTTGTTATTGGCAGTTCAGTTGGGTGCATGCTAACTGGGTGATTTACCTGCTGGAGGAATTTCGTTGTCTGTTTCTGGCAGCAGCATTCAGTATGTGCATAAATTGCTTCAGAGGGAGGCAAAAAGCAATTGATGTGATTGATATCTGCATCTGTGACTCTGGTTTGGTAGCTATATTTTTTAGTGAAATGGACCATCTGCTGAAATCTCCTTCCAACCTCCCCTTTCTACAATATTTGTATCAAACTGCTTATGTCCAACTGTAATACATTAATCACGCTCTACATTTGATTTTATGGAGTGTTTTATGCACACAGAACTTAAATTGTATGAAAAACATGGATGCAAAAATAAGGATGTAAAATCAATATAAAATCAGTGTAGCTAGTGCTTGAAGAAAGCCTGTGATCCTGTTCTAAAACTGCTTTTTGTTCTTTTGGAAGACATGGAATCTGCCTGGCAAATGACTTACAAAGTATAGCTTTGGCAAACTTGATGTGCTGCCCTTTAACCAGTATTTCTGTGTACTGTTTTGAACTACCAGACTCAAGGGAAATGTTCCATAATTGAGCACACGGGTATATCCAGGTGGTGTGAGGTTCAGAGGGGCGGGTAAGGCTGTTCCAGGTGATAAGACCTGTCTTTTGTACTAATGCTGTCACAGGTGGAGAACTTGGGCTACAAGATTCTATGATTCTAAGAAAATGTTGGGTCTGGGAGGGGTAGGAAACATGCCTTTTTGTCTGAAATTAATTACTTCTCAGATTTTTAACAGGTAATATTAATGTATCATGTGTAACTGAAGCAGTGAATGACGCAGAAACAAAAACATTTAGTTTCTTATATCGTGGACGAACTAAGATACTTTACCAGCAGTTTTGGAAATGTAGCCTCAGGGAACTTACAAGCAGTTCAGTTTTCACAGTTCATTGTTCTAAAGTTTGCTAGGTAAAAATTCCTCTCAGTGTAAAATACTCCTTTTTCTCAAGGAATTATTTCAACACTGGTATCTTTGTACTGTACAACCTGACTATCTCTGGAGGTGGGAAAAGCTTTAACAGTTTTTTTGCTGTACCTAGAAATTCCAGGAGAGAGGAGGGATGGGGGATTGTGTATGAAGTGATTAGGTCATAATTTAATTTACAAAAACTTACATAGATATGTTGTGTGTAACTAATACTTTCTATGTAATATGACCAGATTTTCTACAGATAATCTATTGGGTCCTTTAGAATTTGCAGAATTAGGTGGGGAATTGCCTGAAGGCTCCTAATGGTTTAGTTTTGCTTGACTGTATCCAGCAATAAAAACACATTCTTATGCCTTTTTCTTTAAGGATCAATAAACACCATTTAGTTTAGTGTAAAAAGAAAAAAAAGCAATCTGCTTCTTTAGTCAGATTCTGGCCAGTGCCATGTTTTGAAGCTTTGAAGGGGGGTGGTTTCACAAATATTAATATCACTTTGAGGAAGTGCAATCTGAGTATGGTTGGATGGGCTAATCAAATCACTTTTTCGGGTGTATAAAGTGTTTGCAACCCTCACTGTCTTTCGAGTTCTAGATGCCTTTCCTTCATCAAACACATGTAAGGACTCAAAATGAAAAATAGCAGCAGCAAATTTGCTGCCTGCACTTCAGTATGAGGTCCTTCACTGAGCTGCTAAGGGTGCAGTTTAGGGTTTTTAGGTGCACACCGATGACTTGGTGAGAGGGACTGTAAGACACAGGTGGTTTTGTTTGTTTTCTGACTTTAATAAAGTAGCTTATCACAGTGTAAGCTGGGACATGAATTTGCACTGCTGTGGTTACTCTGCAATAACTGTCCTTTATATGTGCTGTAACTTTGTTCCACTTACCAGACAAGTAGCTGAGTCTGAGCTGTTTTGCCTCATGTGATGAGCCATTTATGTGAGGTTACTGCACATTAGCTGGTGTGATGCTGTTTCACATTCTGCCTCAAACTCATTGGTCTTCCTGTGCCATTGCTGGCTTTTTAGTAATGCAATGTGACAAGCCATGCCTCTCCTGCAGCTGTCTCTGTAATGCATGTGTATTTGCAGGAGCAATGTTTTGCTTTCTGGCTTCCCTTGTGATGTCAATAAGGTTTTCCCAGCAGGGCAGAACTCTTGACTTTTCCCTGTGTAGTCAGTGCTGTCATGTGCATGAAGAAACCTGAAGGCACAAGCATTTAGGTGTTGTAGTTGGAAATGTGTTTCAGCTAATGAGAGTGAAATTGTCATATCTTTCTTTGAAATACTGTATTTGTAATTAGTACTTAGTTAAAATTACTGAAATTCCTATTCTGGTATTGTCAGAGGATTTAAGAGTGCATGAGAAGCTGTTTATTTTATGGAATGTTGATTGGAGGTTGGGGAAATGCCTTCTACTTGAATTTATTTTGGCCACAGTGTTTTGGTAATTTATCAAGCACTTAGAGTTTATGGAGTAAGCCCCCAAAGGAGTCTGTACAACCCAAGTATGCAACCCAGATATGCCCTTCTGTGGCTCAGGCCAAAAGAGCTGTGAATCAGCAAGGTAGGAGAAAGGGATTGGAACAGAGCTTTGCTCAAAAAAGCAGCTTTAACAAGGAACATCCTGCAGTGGAGTGCTAGGCTTCATTTATTTTTCCAGTGAGATGTAGTTCTGCAGCTGGTTTCCATAAGTATGTTGAGTCTTAAGAACAAATGGTAGGAAATTTGTTGTGTCCCCTGAGGGGAGAGAAGGATGACTCTGTACAAGTTAAGGCAGCCTATAGGGGAAATTAACGTGCTGCTGTTAATGTGGGTGGAAGGGTTCATTTGTCTGTTAACTGACCTATTAGATAATTAAGAGCAACTCTGTGAATTCTCAGCAAGTTGTCAGCCCTGCCCTGGCCCCCAGTGTAGAGGCCGGGCTGACAAATGCTTACACAGAAGATGTTTTTGTGTTTTATTCCGCAATGCCTTTTTGGGTGTTTCAAGTTGTTTTGTTATTCACATCATTGGCAAAAGCACCATCTTCCCTTGGCTGTACTGGCAAAGGCATTCCTACTTGATGGCTTCTCCTCTTGCAGGACAGAAGTCTGTGTGCTGGTTTGAGCTGCTCTTCCCGAATCTGCTTTTGTGAACTGCAGGGTAACTTGTAAATGACAACCAAATGTAAACACAGGAAAGTAATTCAAATAGTTCACTGATATTTTACTCACTAAATTGAAGTTACTATGTGGCATTAGGAGTTAAAGCAGCCATGATTGAAGTGCTCATTTCTTTTAATAGTACTTTTAGATACCATTTTCATTTGTAGCCTCATGTTTAAGGGTAAGTGAATAATATGGAGGCTTTTTTCTTTCCCTCATGCCAGACTTTATCTACAAATTCCTGATTACCAAACTAATTGTTACCAAACACATCTGAGATGCTGTTTGATATGTCTTGATTACAAACATCATCTAACAACTTGTGTAAGCAAATGTTTGATTCTATTGCAGGCATATGTTTTTCTTGCATATAAAAGAAGATCTTCTCTCTGGTAATCTTCAGTGTTCTTCAGAGCATGCAGTTGAACTCAGTGCATTGTTGGCACAGATGAAGTTTGGAGATTATAACCAGAACACTGCCAAGTACAATTATGAAGAGTTGTGTGCAAAAGAGCTCACCACTACGATTTTGGAGAGGTAAAAAGAGTGCAACAATACAGCCTCCTTTTTGGAGACAACAGCAGAAGACTTTTGTTATGCCCTTAGTCGGTGGTACTATAGTATAAAAGAATAATATTTTTGGACATCAGAATACAACCTGAATGTTTGATGTTCTGGTTTCAGTTAATTTTTAAGCTCAGTTATGAGGAGTTTCTTTTCCTTTGGTGAAAATCCAAAGCTGCTGAAACTCTAGTACTTGAGTAAACACAAGTATTTAAGTACCTGGAGCAGGGTAATAAACTGTAAGTATGTCTTAGGCCTGCACTTGTGAATGAAAGTAACAAGTATTTACTTTGAGAAGTAAACAAAACTCTCAAATACCTTCAAAGCTCAATTCCTGAATATCAGGGAACTTTGTGTGTCATACTTTTGTGTAGGGGTTTTTTTTTCCCAATTATGAACTTAGTGGTGGTTCAGGGAAATATGTTGGGGGTGTTAGTTGGAGAGCCTTGATTACATGTAGCTTTTTCATTTCTAACCCATGTTTTGGTAATTCTCAATTATTTCCAGTTCACAATTACTGAAAATCTATAGGCAACTAAAGCAGGTCAGGAGCATTTAATATTCTGTTTAACTAGGTCATCTAAAAACCCATGTTAAAACAAGCTGCTGACAGTAGCAGCACATACTTGTTAATTCACCTATTGTTAATCTTTTTATCAACAGCATTATTGCAAAGCACAGGGAGCTGGAAGGTCTGAGCCAAGCATCTGCTGAATACCAGATTCTCCAGATTGTTACAACGCTGGAGAACTACGGGGTAGAGTGGCACTCAGTGAGAGACAGTGAGGGGCAAAAACTCCTCATTGGTGTTGGACCTGAGGGCATAGCCATCTGCAAAGATGACTTCAGCCCCATCAACAGGTATGTGGGACCACTTGCATGGTCAATTCTTTGGAAGTACTGAGCATACCTGTAGCTTTTACATAAATGCACAGAACTGCTCTGTGAATTACTAACAGTGGCTATTGAGATGCCAGGGCTGAGGGCACTACCTGCTTATAATCAAGATAAGTGGCCTTACTACTCTTGAATTTTTTGTGTATTTTTGAGGCAACATCTTCAATCCAGCATTGCTGACAAGAGATCATTGTGACTTCTGATAAAAGTACACTGTGATAGTTTGTGGAAAATGCTCTTATCCTTAAAAACTAAATAACCTTTCTTTTTTTAATATTAATGCATAGGATTGCTTATCCTGTTGTTCAAATGGCAACTCAGTCTGGGAAGAATGTGTATCTGACTGTTACCAAGGAGTCTGGTAATAGTGTAGTTCTCCTGTTCAAGATGATCAGTACAAGGGCAGCAAGTGGACTCTACAGAGCAATTACAGAGACTCATGCATTTTACAGGTCAGTATTGCCACTAGAGTTGTCTGCTGCTACTGCTCCTCTCCAGTGTTTCAACTGAGTGCTTCAGCAGCCAGTGGGAAATGACTGCACTTGGGAAATGCCCTGTGAAACTTCATTGTCTCTGCAGCCTCTACTTTCCTCTTAAGTCCAGAAGCTGAACAGGTTTTTGCTGCTTTCTGTTTTGTGGGAAAGTAAGCAAGAAAAATAAGCAAAATTCTTCCACTTTGAATAACAGCACTCTATATTCTAAAGTTCTTATATTCCTTGATACTTCATAAACAATACATGCATTTTTGTCCCTATATGAGTGAGAGCAATGGAGAAGATCCTGTCATTCAGAATATGTAGATTCTTTAGCTGGCTCCTCCAGTTATGTTATCTGTATGCCACCTTCCCATCCCGTGTATTTAAATCTAGTTACAGTTCCTCTGTGCTTGCTCCTATGCCCAGGATTTTGTTATCCACTGTCTCTATCCTATTGCTCTTTGAGGCAGAGGCACTATAAGCATGTGTTGATGGCTGATTTTTTTCAAAACCCTTTCATTCCTCCTGTGATGTCCAACACTGATCCAGCAGCTGTCAAAGAGACTTAGCAGCATTTTGTCAAAATTTACTACCATATATAGTTTCAATTACTTTTTGACCTGTATCTCTGCTTTTCACTTCTGCTGTCCTTCACAGTTTCTGATTTTAATTTAAGCAGAATTTTAGTTTGGCAGTAGCATTTGGCCATAAGCTTAGATCTTGGACCTTAGGCCCTGTGAGGCTGTCCTTATGTTCTGTTTGGTTTTTTCCTGTGTTGCCTAGAGAAGTGATATGCTTTAATAGGCTTCTGCAGATTCAACTGTGTCACTGAAGTATGTGACAAGCATGGTTAGGGTAGCTGAAATACTCAGTGGCAAATACAAATGCTTTAATTCTCTATGCTGTGTTCACACTGGTTCTCTTCAGAATAATATTAGTATGGAAAGTACTGGCTGGAAATTTGGTTAAAAATCTTACTTGACTTTGTAAGAGTCAAAATTGAGAGCCTCTCTAAATAGAGATGTTATACCAAAAGCTCTTCATTTGGGTTCTTTAAGGCAGTGTTTGGGAATTGCCATGCAAAGAGTTGTTGCCAGGCTGAACTGTAGAGTAAGCAAGTGTGTGTTTGTTAGCACAGTCCCTGTCATGGGCTTTGAGTCCCTTTTACCAGACACTTCACACTTTGAAGATGTAAAGTATGTCACATTTCCATTTTACACTTTTCAAAGTAGAGTTGTCATGCAAACAGCATTCTAGAGCTTAAATATTACCTGTGGCTGTTCTAATTGCTTGAATTTCAGTGCTGTTACTTCAACTTTGGTAATAAGTTACTGTCCAGATATCTTTATTGGTATTAATAACCAAGTTTGGATTTGTCTTATTGCTTTATAGGTGTGACACTGTCACCAGTGCTGTCATGATGCAGTACAGTCGAGACTTAAAGGGTCACCTGGCATCTCTCTTTCTGAATGAAAACATTAATCTTGGTAAAAAGTATGTCTTTGACATTAAAAGAACATCAAAAGAAGTTTACGATCACGCAAGGCGAGCTCTTTATAACGCTGGCATTGTGGATCTTGTTTCAAGAAGTGACCAAACCCCCCCGAGCTCCCCCCTTAAGTCCTCAGAGAGCAGCATGAACTGTGACAACTGCGAGGGGCTCAGCTGCCAGCAGACCAAAGCCCTGCAGGAGAAGCTGCGCAAGCTCAAGGAGTCCATGCTCTGCATGGTGTGCTGCGAGGAGGAGATCAACTCCACCTTCTGTCCCTGTGGCCACACTGTTTGCTGCAAGTCCTGCGCTTCCCAGTTACAGGTAAATGCAGTGCCACTAAGTTATGGGTTGCCAGGTTATGTGGAAGCTTTGGGGGGTTGTGTATTTGATGGTGGTGGATTAGTATGTTGATGTTCTTGGTTTTAAATTTTGTTAGTGGTAAATGAACTTCAAAGAAGGTTCTGTCTGGGTGCTGTGCTGACATAACTTGTGGTGAGGCTAAGAATGAGCTGCATGCTTCTCACAATACTGTCTTAAATATGGGATGGTGGAAAGCACTGTTACTGTGTGCATGGAGGGAAGTCTCCAGTAAGTGCAGAGGCTCAGTATGAAGTAAACTAACTTCTAATGTTTTTCCTTTCCAGTCATGTCCTGTTTGCAGATCCCGTGTAGAGCATGTCCAGCATGTGTACCTGCCAACCCACACCAGTCTTCTCAATCTGACTGTGATATGATCTACATACACACTTTAAACCCATCATGTACTCTTTAAACTTCACTAATACAAAATGCAACCATTGATTGTGAAGAAGGCAATCACTGGTACCTATCCATGATCAAAAGCAAAAATACTGCATTCTTTAACATTAACATTCTTTGTTCAGCATGTCCAGAATGGTTTGGGACATCTTCTGAGAGCAGTATAATTGATTCATGTTACTTAAGGGGAGAATGATTTGTAAGTTTGTAGCATGGCAGTGTTGCCACAAAGCTAGGTAACCCTGGAGAAATGTGGTGTACACATACAGAAGTACCCAGTGAAAGCAATGCAGCCTTTTCTTTTACGTGCTCTAAATCCTTTTTAGTACCGTTGCACCATTTATTTTAATAGTAAGACTAGCTTTTACAAATACCAGTTTAGTATGGCTCATAGCTTCAGCTTTTAGTAAACTGCTTTAAAGAGGAGAGAACTTTTAAAGAAAAAAAAAGTTGGTGTTTTAAACTGAAGTTCTATGCCTTCATCAGGTAGCTGTGTTTAACTCAGATTTCTATTAAACAGAGAACAACTCTGAGAGAATAGCTTTGTAAAGGTGGGACAAGTTTGTCAATCTCCAAGTGCTGAAGGTGGGTCAGGGAAGTCTCGTGGTTGGCAGTGTCCTGTGGGAGTGCTGTTGTGGGACTTCATTCACAGCTCTCCTGGGCAGGTTGCTCCCAGTTCTCCCACATTCAGCTTGCTGGTGCTCTCAGGAGCTGTAGTCAGCTACCCTTCAAGTTGGCTTTATTTTTGGAGACATTTTAAACTATTAAACTATGTACCATTAATTTTTAAAATAAGGGTTGTGTAGAATTTTAAATGCTTTCTTCAGTTAGCATCTTTACGGGGTAGGTAATTTCCTGCTAAAATGTTTTTAATTTCCACCCCCCTACTTGGGCATTTTGGGCTCTGGTTTCCTAGTGTCTTCTCCAGGGTGCAGAGGGAACTGGAGACCATGTTTGGGTGCAATACTGGCTTAATCAAAGCTAGAAAACTACACTGTCACTTTACTGAAATTTTCTGACTATACTTTTCATATTGCCTTAATGTAGCAGTAATGTGTGTTTATGCATCTGTTTCTTTGCACAGACATTTTGTCAAAATATTAAAACTCTACTTTTTTATGACACATTAGCATATAAACCTTACTCTAAGAGGGTATTTATTTTTTCACTTTGTAAAGAAAATTTTGTTTCCTCATGAAGCAAGAGCTTTGTCCTATATCGTAGGCAGCCTCTGTCTTTTTTATATTCAGATTAATAAAGGACTTTAAAAATCTACTTTGTTATTGCTAAGACTGATTTTGTTCTGAAATTCGCTTGAGGCATTACTGAACTAAAAATACAGCATGAAGTATTTTTATGTTTATGGGCTTGAATGTTATGTCATGTTGTAAGAGGTAATGAACCTTCCTCAGGTGTGTGCCAGGGAGGGAAGAAAAGTGGCCTGGCATAACCAAGTGTGTTCAGGCACTGAACCTTGTCAGCTGACATATTCCAGCTGTAAAATAGCCTTAACTTTAAGGACTTTCCTACAGTAAACTGCCTCAAATATATGGGGTGGTATATTCCAATGGTATGAGAGAAAGGGAAGAATGCAGCTTGTGAGACTAAAGAAGTTGGAGTTTCAGCAATCAAGCCTATCTAGGAAGTTCTTAATTACAGATGTGCTGGTGTCATTTTTGATGGAGCTATTCACATTTGTTAAGTTGTAACTGACATTATTGAAGAGATGGTGCTTGAATGTTTCCTGGGGCTGCTCTGTCCCTGACAAGGAAGGAATGGGTATGCAAGTGTGTTTGGAGAAGACTGTCCAGCTCCTGTGCTTGAGCAAACCTGCCTTGTGTCCCAAGATTACAGCCCAATTATGTTAGTAACATCTAATCCATTATCTTATGGCAGCTGGCTGAAAGGGATTGTAAATTAATATAAATAGATGTTAATACAGGCATGTGATTTAAAGCATGCAACATGATCAAGCTGTTAAAATAGGCAAGCATGAACTCCAGGTCCTTTTAATTAATTTGGCTGTGTAATGAGACATCCCTAATAAAAATAGCTCCAGTAGTTAGAACCCTAATCAGGTGCAATTTGGGCAAAGACTTTGACTTCCGTAAGCATGCTCTGTTTAGCCCTGAGAAGCTGTGCAGGGGCTCAGGCACAACCAGGCAGCTCTGAGTGCAGCCTGGCTGCTGTGGGTTGTGCCTGAGGCTGCTGGGAACCTGGGTCTGTATTGCCAAAGGATGGCTGGCAGTATGAGTGAGGCTGATGGATTTTTCCAGTTAGGAGGGATGAGATCGCTATGTTCCCAAATCAGTGTGATTCTCTCTTTTTTTAATGAAATGCTGTTACTTGTTCTGAGAACTGAGCAGATCACCTCTGTAAATCACCAAAAGCCTCACCTGGCTTATATATAAGAAGAAATAGGATGCAAAATAATGTAAGAATAGCTGTGATTTGTTCAGACAGCTTTCTGCTGGAGTACTGTTTGAAATGTGGCTGATCATGCTATGCTAGAGAAGTTTTGCTTAACCATCCAGAACTGCTGTGGAATGTATTGCTCAATGTTTGCAGGCCCAGTGCACTTTATTACAAGTGATTTGCAGTTCCTGGGCTAGAACAGCATTCAAAAGCTCCCCTCTGGGGCAAGGGGTGTGTGTAGAACTGTGGCAGATACACTCTACAAAAATACTGTCACACTTAAGTGTTATTAATAAGTAAGACAGGGCTGGGATTTCAGACTTCCACCAGTATCTGCCTGGCTTTCATCCTCCCCTTGCTGCATCAAGGTCTCTGTTTATGGAGAGTTCAACCAGCCAGGGGCTACAGAGGCAGCATGTTGAGTTGTTCCAAACTCCAGCTGTTATAAAGGCACAGCTCCATCCTCCAGCATGTAGTTGCTCATTTCAAGATATATACAAATGATCAAATGCTAAAGAACTGTAGAATGAAGGTTTCTGTATTTCTAAATTATTTTGATTTCTTCCCCAAGTGCCACAAAAGCATGTGCACAGCAGCATTCATGTATTTCAAGATTTATTTCCTTGCTAAATCAGCACTGTTGCATTCCTAGGAGAATGCCCTTGGGGGACAATTCTCATCCCTCAGCCTGCGCTGTTTCACTTCACAGCAGCACACTGGCATGTTGATCAAAGACAGGGAAAATTACAGCTCAGATTTCCTGTATGGGGTTTTAAACAACAAACTCCATGGAGTGTTAAAATTGTGAATTGACAAATTCTACCTTCAGTAATGCCTGGTCAGACATCCTTCTAGAATCCCCCACCCTGTTTGCACTGAGAGCATGCTGTAGTGTCAGGTGAGTGCTTGGATCACCTTTGTGCTCTCAGCTGCAGCCAGCTGGAGCCTGTGAAAAGAGGAAATAGCAACTGGCAAATGGGTTTAAAAACAAGAAATTTTGGTAAAAGTGTGGAGGGAGGGGGGAAAAAGCACACTGCCCGAAGAAAGGCAGAGTTTCCACGGCAGAGCCTGAGCACAGCTTTGCTGGAGGGAGCCTGAGTGGGGGGCTCCTGGTACAGCAGTGCCACTGACCCTGAGCAAGAAGGGCTGGGGGGGATGTGCTCGGGGAGAGGCAGGACAGGGCAGGCAGGATACTGCCAAGGCAATAATTCCCCAGGAAAACCTCCCTGTCTGCAAAGAGCCCTGAGCATCACACCACTTCAAGGTAACCCTCGGCCTGGAACCGCACGGTGACAAAAGCTGTCATGTTTCTGGGCCTCCCAGTTTCCTGCAAAGGGTGGTGTGAGCTGGGAACTGCCACCAGGAGTAATGTGGGCAAGAGGCTCTCAGAGCCCCTGCTAAAGGATTTGTTGGCTGGGGCAGTAGGAGGAAAACACAGATTGTGACAACTCTGTGGCAATGGTGAATCTCTCTCGTGTGACAGCAGGATCCAAGGGATCTGAGAGAGTGTGTGGGGCTGGTGATCCCCTGCCCTCAGGTTTGGGAGGCAGGGTTCAGTGTGACCTCTGGTTCCTGCCAGGATGGGGCACTTTCAAAACACTCATGTGCATGCCAAGTTCCTGAAAGAAAAAGGTCAAGCAAACAGACCACAGCAGTTTTCCCAGAGCTTAACAACAGGTCACTTGCTGATTTCTCATCAACTAAAATGCACAGTTCTTTTCAGCTGCTTGGAGGCTGGGGGTGGGTGAGACGTGGGTGGGAGGGGAATCAATCTGCTCCTGAAAGCTCGTGCTGTTCTCTGCCTTCACTTTGACCCTCTCGTGAGTGACCTGATTTAGCCTGTCCACTATTTTCTGACCATTCCTTATTCCTAAAGGCTATTCTGTTCTCTCACCAGTGACTTCTGGAATCCAGGTTCTGAAGCCAACCTTTCTTCTTCAGCAGCTGTCCACACAAACTCTGCCTGAGGAAACGATCTGACTTACTCTGGCCAACGCCATCCAATGAGGATCACACACACCTCACCCCCCACCTCTTTCTGTGCCTTGTCAGGAGTGCAAGGGGCACCATCTCCAGCAAAAGAAAAAATCAGTATAAATGAATCTTTCCTCTTACCATTGGGGTGCCCAAACAAACCTGTTTGTCTGTAGCTGCGCTCTCAGAATCACTTAGCCCTTACAATGGGAACAACGAGGTGTGCGTGAAGGGGTTTGCCAGCCCTGTTTTATCCAGCAGTTGCTGTCTGGCTTCCCTGCTTCTTCAAAGCAAACCAGTGCAGGTAATGAGAGCCAGTAACATGGCAACTTTTCACAGGAACAGGCTTGCCAGAGCCAGATCTTCCTCCCTCCTGCCAGAAAGCTGTTTGTCTGAGGAATCCATGCATCTGGCACCAAATTCCAATCATAGCACTACAACTGCGGGAATTACAGAGACATTGGCACCTCATCTGAAGAGACAGTATTTGTTTTCCTTGTTTAGAACTATAAATAGTCAATAGAGGACTCTCATTCAAGCAGCATTGATGATTGAAATAAACCAGGCACAGAGACGCAGCCAAAAATTGGACTTGTGCTCCAACGCCAAACCAACTCTTGCTTCAGAAGCCGAAGTTCCAACAGGGCAGTGCAAAAAGCACGTGCTCAGGGGCAAACTGGCCCTGAAGGTCCACTGCCAGGCCAAGTGCCCCTGTTTGACCTCATACCTGTTTGCCTAGGTCATTGTTTGAGCTGGAATTTTTTTAAAACACTTCCAGCTCTGCTGCAACGCAATACCTGTGTGCTCTTGAGGGGCAGGGGCAGGGCCTTTATATTTAGCACACTGGAAGTGGTACTTTACCCCTTGTCACTAAGGCTCTCCTGCCCTTGGGGAAACATGGATTTGAATTCCTCTGGGGCTAAAGAAGTAAAAGGCCAGAGCAGTTCTATTCCCTGGGTGAATAGTACCTCTGCCACAACAGGAGAAAAAAGGCTGTGTCATTCCGCCCCGATCTTTTGAAAAACAAGAGAAAGGGAGAGAGACAAGATTGCTTAGTTTCTGTATTTAAGAATTGCCAACCTCTTCTTGGAGAAGATATTTGAGGCTGGTAGGAATAAAAGGTGTTGCAAAGTTGTGGAAGAAAAAAGACAGAAATGCATTGCCACAATGAACACTTTTGCCTAAAAGTCCATGATGTTGGACCTACCAGTAGAATTTCCCTCAAAATCAACTGCCATGTCCTGCAAGCTAAGGTCATACAATCATACAATTGTCTGGGTTCAAAGCAATATTAAAGACCATGTAGTTTCAATGCAGGGACACCTTCCACTAGACCAGGCTGCTCAGAGCCCTGTCCAACCCGGCCTTGGACACTCCCAGGGATGGGGAATCCACAGCTTCTCTGAGCAACCTGTTCCAGTGCCTCACCACCCTCACAGTAAAGAATTTCTTCCTAATATCTAATCTAAACCAACACTCTTTCAGTTTAAAGCCATTACTATTACCCCTTATCATCATTTCGTTCCCTTGTTAGAAGTCCCTCTCCAGCTCTCTTGTAGGCTTCCTTTAGGAACTGGAAGGCTGCTTTAAGGCCTCCGCCCCTGCAGCCTCCTCCTCTCCAGGCCAAGCAACCCCAGCTCTCTCAGCTTGTCTGCTCCAGCTCTCTGAGCACCTCTGTGGCCCCTCTGTGGTCGTTACTTCGTGGCCATGTATGTATTGCAAACAACAGCTCCTCTCTCTGGCAAAGTAACACCAGAAACCCAGCGCAGTGCAGTGCCTGTCACATCAGCAGCACGGCTGTAACTCGTGCTGAAAATCCTGTCCTTGAGCCAGAGGAAAACATGTGACTGTGGGAAGAGGATCTAACAAGGGTAAGGAACAAGTGACAGGAAGATAGAGGGCAACTCGCCCAAAACGGAATACCTTGCTGCGGTTTTTAATAACAAATTGCACCATATTGTGTTTCTTTCCTCAGGCTTGGCTCTGCAAATGTGAAATTAACAACCCCAAGCTGCCAAAACCTTCTTTATCTAATACCAGTCACAGCCACACAGAAACATTATTTAGGTGGCATAGATACAACCCTGACGGCTAATCCTCAGCTGAGGGGTGTCTCCCTGAATTTCTTATAAAGCCTCGAGTTCTTTACGATTGCACTGGGGCACATTTTCCCTTGGGGCCTTTCATTGCACAGCATGTTTGTGAAAGGGATACAGCACTGTTGTGTGAAACACTTTACAGCTTCCCCACCACCTTACTGGATACCTACCAATAGGTATTATCCACGTGCAAGGTGATATTTCAGTCTCTTAGGACTTTTACCCTACTCCCCCACATGATTGCAAGCTCCCTTTGCTATGTCCAATGCATCCCTATCAATTCATTTCCATGGTGCTGCATATCTCAGTGAAAGGATACTTTGCTAAAAAAGTCTGAAAATGTAATGTTCTGCCACCCACAGCCACCAATTTCTTTACCTGTAATCTCCTTGTTCCCCCTCTCTCCACAAAGCACTGCCCTGCTTATCACTGCTGGCTCAGTCTCATGTTTCTGAGTGTCCTTTTCTGCACCCTTTGCTCTTGGATCCAAACCCCAGGGGCACACCATCTTCCCCAGCTCTGTATCCCCTTCTGCCTGCATGCTGCTGTATTATTTGCTACTCTTAATTTAGGCCCAAACCCCTACAGTTGCCTATACTGCTCTGGTTCTTTCTACAAATCCCCTGCCCCCTCTGATCTTCTGCCTTTTTCACAAAGGACATTGATGCATTTTTTAAAACGTGAGATGCCACGGTGTGGGCACTTGGATCTCTGATGAACTGAATATCAAGAAGCAAAAGACAGCTGGTCTTCCAGATGTGCAATCCAAAAATAGTGATGCTATCTTTTTGAGGAAAAAGCCAAATAGGGACCTAAACTACAGTCAGTAATTCTGGGATTTTGCTAGTGATGTTCTTGAATCTACCAAGGCTTTGAGAGGAAACAGGTCTGAAGACAACTCATCCAAGATGAGAAAGAATTTGCAGCAGTGCTTCCTGCACAGTCTCCAATAAATGGGAGTTGCTAATTGTTTATTCCTCCTAAAGTCTTGTTTCTCTCTGCTGTCAGTGATTTTGCCTGCAGCAGACTCCAGTCTAGACTGGAATTTTTGGTTCTTATCCATCTGCCTAACAGTTTTTTTGTGATACCTGTGTTTCCTCTTAGTGATCTTCTTACAAGGTGTGACAGTTTGGCACAAACACAGGCCCGAGTCTGGGCCAGCATTTGAGCTCCCCAGACTTTGGTCATGGCTTTTATCTGTAAGGGGCACTGAAGCACAAGCAGGTAAGACTCCAGCCTGGGAGTGCAAAGTTAAGACTGCCAGCTGGATCAGGATCTCAGCTGCAGGGTTTGGGCATGTCTCCTGGATTTGTTAAATACCGAGACATGTTCTTCCCCCTGAAAGTCCTTCTTTCCCTCAGGTTTTTCGTTTGAAGAATCAGGTAATTACTACCCTGAGGTTCCCATCCTCTGGAAAATGCTGTGCCCTCCTACAAAAGACCTCAAAGGGAAGTGCTCACAGTGGATGAATTATCTGTGCTCCTTGTCCTGTGATTGTTTCTCTGAAAAAGGAACATTTTCTTCAGAGCTGCTCAGGCCTAAGGGAGGTGAGTCATAAGCCTGATTTTACTGTGTGAGCCTTTACACGGGCATTAATTAGGATGGGATATCAATTATTCTCTGACCTTCATTTCCCTTATCCCACCAAACCATACATTCCCATCCATGCTGCTGTGACCAACAGCATTCCCAGCTTCTCCAGACTGATGTTAACCCAGCTGAACTGTGTAAAAGGACCATATCTGAGGTCCTGTTTCATTGTGACAGCGGCATAAGAGGACCTTCATTTCAAACATTAAGGACTGATCCAGTTCCATCTTTGTCTGGACACAGCCCCTGCTGGCATTTTCCTTGGCACAAATGCAGTGCAATGCCAAACTGCCAGAGGGAGTAGCTGTCAGAGATGGAGTGTGGCAGCCTCTGCTGCTCCACCTGGACTGCCAGGCTTCTTCAGCCATTCAATGGGATTAGACAAATAAATGGATGCTCATGGGCTCCTTCCTTTGATGCTAATGTGGCTGTTGGTTGGGTAAAGTTTCAGTGAGAATCATCGTCTCCTGCAGCAAAAAGTTCTCCTTTTCCTCCTGGCAGGTTTGCAGTGGGAAAGGAGCACTGGGAAGCTGCAGGAAAAAGGACATCTTTGATTGCATCCCAAATTACCAGACTAATGAGTTAAGAGACTGAACAACAGCTCAAGGAAACCAAGGGAAATTCTGTGTTACTTGTGGACAACAATTGCCCAGAAAATGGAACAGGCACCAAGGAATAAGTGAGATGGAAAGAATCTGATCCTCCTCATTAAACTGCTCACTCTTCAACAACAGATGGTGTGTTTGTGAGTGTTTGCTGTTAAGAAAGTCAGGGCCCTGGACCAAAGAGAAAATATAAGCCACATTTAACTACTTGCATATGTTGACTTTTGGAATCATTTCCAGCCAGATATAATGTCAGACATCTATACACTGACCCACTGGTTTTGTTTGCCTGTGCTCTTTCATTTGTCTGTCATTATGTTTGTCCTTTGACCCCACATGACAGCAAAATGTTCAGTATTGTTTTATGATAAATAGCAAATAAGCTCAGACAACTACTTAAAAGCAAGGAGAACTGCAGCTCATGGAAGGTTTTGTACAGCAGAGATGTTTTAGTACAGGCAGGAGGCAACAATTATTACATCTGCCTCTAACACTATTCAAATAACTGTGCCAACTGGCATCACTCAGAACTGATGTCACTGTGTTTCCTGTCTGTCTGAGGCTGATAGAGGTTTTTTTAAACCTCAACTCAAATTTTCTAAGAATGATGCTGAGGAAAGACACACTGTTGTGCAATCCGAAAAGATCTTGCCCCCTGTGTGTGCGCCATCCAAATCACATAGATGCGTGTATTCACATGTATCTATGTATCTCTGTATATATATATATATTCTTTATTAGTTTTTTATTCTATTGTGGTTATTTTTCTTCCCAGCCTGCCTCATTCAAATGGCTCTGGCTTGGAAAACATGCTAGTGTCAGGGAAGGAGAAAAATGGCTTTCTGCTTAAAGCAGCAATTCTCAGTGCTGGAGAGCTGGATTTGAATTCTGCTTTTTCATGGAATTCCCACACGATGCCAGCTATGTGATGTAGGATGCTTTGCCCAGCTGGTTGTTAAAGCACATTTACACTGCAGAGGGCTGTCCATAACCTGCAGGACAGCTTCTCTACCCTCCCACCTGCAGCAAGCCAGCCCTGTGTGTTCTCCTGCCCCCAGACCCTCCTCTGCTGGCATGCAGCACAAAGGGGAGAGACGAATTGCCTTTTGTAACTGGATTTTCAGTCAGATCTGACCGAAGTCAGATTGCACGTGAAACAGTGCTCTAATCACTGGGCTGTTTGATTTAAGCATCTTTGTCAAAATTAATTCCACCCCCATCCCTGCAGTACATTTTGTCTTATCTTTGCATTAGGCATTTCTTCTGTATATTTTCTGCTGATCGCATCAGATCCTTCTGCCTGTGCAACAGCAGCCTGAAATTAGTCTCGGATGCAGGGAAAAATATTCCCCTTTCCACTCCATGTGCACCTTGCACATAAGCCCTCCCAAGAAATGGAGACCATATGCAAAATGTTGATGACTTTGACTCCCTCAGGTCCTGCTACGAGCACAGCAGCAGGGCCTGGAGCTCCTTTTCCAAGGTCAGCAGCACAGCAGGTCAAAGAGCATTGCTCCCCCTGAGGAGATCCAGGGCTTTGCTTCACCGAGCAAACCACCACACCCTGAACCCCACACCACTGTTAGAGGTTCCAATGGGCAAAACTGATACTCTGGCAAGGCTGTGTCAGTACAATTTACTCCAGAATTTGGACCATGCATCACCTGCTGTCATCATCAAAACAGACTTGTTTTTCATATTAGCTGAATCCCAAAGGGACTTCTGAAATAACAAAAAAAATCAGCCGTGTGCTTCTTTACTGGAAGCAGCGAAATTATTTCCATTAAAACACAGTACTAAATCTCATTCTTCTGTTCCACCGTGAAGCAACAGGAAAATTGCCTCACAGGCAGGACTTTTCCAAGCAGCCTTGCAGCCTTCCCTGTCACCGATGCTGTCAGATTGGCACACCGCACACCTTGCGATGCCGCGCGCCGCACAGTCACAAGCCCCGCACGGATTTCTCCGGCAGGCTCAGTGTCATTAGCCCCGGTTGCAGACAGGCTGCAGTGCTGAGCGAGCGCATCACTTGACAGAGGTCACCCAAGGTAGCAGCGACCTCGCGAGGGAGCACAGATTTCATAACAGCCTCTCGTGTTGTGAGCGCTGCCGGCTGAGCAGCCGGGATGCCGCGCACTCTCGATATCGTTTCCTTTGGCCTTCAAGTGTTTCTGTTGAGAATGCA
>VXBX01003283.1:23311-49153 GCA_013400415.1 Scytalopus superciliaris | reverse complement strand
AAAAAAAAACACCAAAAACCCAACCAAACGTTTCTCAGGCGTTTCGTTGTCTGTTTCCTGACCCCCAAAAAGCTACCTGTCACTTTCCGGAGCCGCTGCCAAATCTCAACGTGGCTGTTTTCAATCCTCGCCGTCACTGTGTTAACAGGTTTGCTGAGCGAGCACTCCGAGCCGGCGCTGACCGCTTGGAATTCAAAATTAGCACAGTAATTATATTTCACAGGCTACTGGGCGATGGGAAATTTCACCTCGCTTGTGAATTTACATGTTCTGAAATAGGTCAGAGAAGCAGATGGCTTTGAAAGAAGAAGCAAAATAAAAAGGGCTGCGAGTCAAGTCTCCTGCTTTGCTTATTAGATTAAGCCCTTTACTACAGGGTGAGTGCTCACATCCAGTTAGGTGGTTCATAGCGCTGAGTGAATCGTCAAGAGCGTCTCTGGAATTTTCCTGGAGGGTGTTTTCTGAGCAGCTTCCAGGAGTGTTTATGCACAGTGCATCCTGCATCCCGAAGCAGGGAAGAAGCCCCGGCTTGCTGTTCACCACAGTTCCACCAGGGAGCTGGAAAAGAGCAGCAGATGAGCCTGACATCTAAAAGTCCAAGGGCAGCAGATAAACAGTTTTCTATTGCCACGATGCTGAAGCTGTAATTAAATATAGGTGTTGGCAAGCGCAAGATCTGTCAGATAACTGAGCAAACACGTCTCTGGGGAAGCAACCTTGGCCTGAGGTATTTTTCTCACTTCTGTGGACACAAGAAGTATCAACATCCCTATTCAAGCCCTTCTTTGATTAGAGTTTCAATCCCAGTAATTAAAGGCAGTTTCAGTCAGCTGAAGTCCCTCAAGGAACGGGAACAGAAGCGTAGTGTGTCCCTCCAGTGTATCAGCACATTATGGTATTTTCCCACATATTATGGCAGGGTGAAAAATAAATAAAAACACTGCAGAGACACACAGCCTCCTTCTGCAAGTGCTTTCATGCTGTGTGCTGTCTGGGTTTGCCTCTTTCTGGCTTTCTGTTTTCTCTTTTACTTGCCTTCCTTCCTACGTACCCACAAACACTTGGTTTATCTCTCAGTTTAATAGCATCAACAGAAAAAGAACGGAATTGTTTTAATGACCAGCTTTATTTTTGGAAGAAGCCAACAGTCATGCATAGCCAACTTGCATGTGGAGTCTCTTGCTCAGTGAAGAGGCAGCACCATCTGGAAACCTGTCATGATGCCTCTTTATATCTTTTCTCCACCAAGAAATGTATTTGCAGAGCCATGGCATGGCCACAGTATCTCTGCAGAAATACAACTGCACCACTACTCATGGAGACCTGAAGACAACCCATGGGCTCCTGATAGGAAGATCCAAGTCCTTTCCACATATAATGGAAGAGAACTTCTGCTGGCTTTTGGCTGAAGCCAGGCCATGCTTATTAGGTTGCTGACCATGTCATTCAGAGGTACTTAAGTATGAAAACTGAGAATTTTAGTTTGTGATAGATTTACCTGGGTATGCCAACGCTGTAATACCCTCTTTTTCTTTCCTCAAAGTCTGGAGGAGAAAAACAAGACACAAACTTTTCTTGCTTGTTGTGCTCCTGCCTGCATGTGACAGACAGAGCTCAGCGAACCAGGTGGATGCAAAGAAGTTCCCATGAAAAGCCTAACCCAAGAACTGAATTTGATTACAAGTCAGAAAGCAATCAGTAGTAACACTGTTTTCTTCTCTCAGGAAATGAGATCCACCACCTAAGGTGACTACCTGGACCAGGTCTGAATGCAATGCATGCAGGTCTCTGCCCATGAGCAGCACCTCAGACACCCAAAGCTCAGCCAGAGTCAGTTGGCTTTCCAGTGCTTAAAGGGGGCTTATAAAAGAGAGGGAGAGACACTATTTACACAGAGAGTAATAGGATAAGGGGTAATGGTTTTAAACTAAAATAGGAGAGATTTAGACTAGATATTTAGAAGAAATTCTTCCCTGTGAGGGTGGTGAGGCCCTGGCACAGGTTGCCCAGAGCAGCTGTGGCTGCCCCATCCCTGGGAGTGTCCAAGGGCAGGTTGGACAGGGCTTGGAGCAACCTGGGCTGGTGGAAGGTGTCCCTGCCCATGGCAGGGGGGGGGGAACTGGATGGTCTTCAGGGTCCCTTCCAACCCAAGCCATTCTAGGAGTCTCCAATTCAACGAAAAGCCAGAGGCTTTTGTGTATGCTGGTTTATCTGTGCTCTAATTTTATGCCTAGCATCGCAAAAATCAAGAACTGATTATTTATAATTAATGGGGTTTTTTTTCCTCAACATTAAGCAATGAGTTTCTTAATGGCATTCAAATCAAGTGTACAATGAAATGGAAATGGAGGATTATTTTAATAAATATATCAATAATCCTTGTTAGTAGAAGCCTGGAGTCTAGCCTTGTCTATGTGTATGTTTTCTTGTTTTGTTATTTTGATTCCCATTTCATTTATATATTAAAAAATAGTGTATCAATGCACAGAGAATGTATCCATGTCAAATGATTAAATCATGAGGTTGATATGAACTGCAGAACAATAGGATGCCTTGAGCAGTTCATCTTATCATCAGCCTTGAAGTATGGCTGAAAACATCTTACAAAATTCCCAACCAAAGTCATCTAGGAAAAACGTGACATCACACTGTCAGAAAAACCATGTAAAGAAAAACTAAAAGGACAAGAAAAAAGGAAGAAAAAAACCAACAAAGGCATTTGATGTTGCATCTCAGATTCTTCTGTCCTCATAATTGTTTTTAGTGGACTGTGACTATATTGTTCTTAAATATTTCAAAGACCTAAATTCTTCCATGCAACAGAAAGGCAAATAAGACCACAATAATTATTCATGCAGCACAATCATTTCTATATTTAACATTGTAGCTAGAGCAGATTAGAAAAAAAAAATACAGCTTTGTTTTGCCCTTTTTCTGGAGTCTGTTTTTACAGTATTGCAGGGATTTTTTGGCAGAAGCCATGTAGGTTTTGGTCTGCCCTCTCAGCTACAGAACCAGCTTGCAGCAGACAACCCACCACCACCCCAGCACCCCAACCCCTCATGGGGGGTTGTCATCTCATGAGAACGGAACAAGACCAGAGGGTTTGAAGTCATTTACATGCTTGTGAGAGCAAACAGAGGAGGCTTCAAATGAGATTGCCCTGAAAGATACTTGGATGCTCTGACAGTATTAAGAAGTGTTAGGTATCACTGGCAGCCCTTATAAGACATTTCCTTGAGAAAACAGTAAGAACTGTTAGAAGAGAGACAATTTGCAGCAGTTTGCTGTTTTCAGGGTTTGTGCAATCTGGAATGACTCTACCTACACCCACAGCAGGGCCTGCTGGTGTGGACAGCCAGGCTTTTGCTACAGGTCCAAAGGTCTGGCTCAAAACTTGTGCCAGTCCCATATGGACTAGGTAGAACTTGTTCCTTTAGGTGCTAAACCATAAGTAGCTCAACATGGTGCTATGATGCCTCTACTGCCAGCTGCAGAAACCAGCTCACCAGCGTGCAGGATGTGCCTTCTCAGTGTTTTCTGTGTAATGCCAGGGAGACAGAGCAAGGAGAAGCTCTGATGCACGAAGCACACAGCAATCACAGGCATACAAAAGGTAATTTGTATAGCCAATAAATCCCCCGGTCTCCCACTGCAGAGTGAAACACTGAAGGTGTGGAGCACACCCAGCACAGTGCTCAGCTCATGAGTATTTGAATGGAGCACGTGCAAGATACAGGACAATAAATGCTTTTCCAAGAGAAATCCGATGCTTAACAGAGGCAAAGTAACAAACAGGAGCTGCTTTCACCCAGCCCACTCCCCAGAACTGGAGCTACCTTAGACTGCAAAACAGGCAGGTGAAGAAGTGGCAAAATTCTGGTTTATTGGTGGATCTGGGAAGGCAGGGACACAGTCAGGCACTGTTGCTTCTGCCAGGTATCAGAGTTCAAGCCACACTGACCTCTTTATTGCCCAGAGCTCAGCCCAAGCCAGGCTGGCACCAGCGGTCTGGGAAGGCAAAGGTCATGGCTGATGAAGCCTCACTCTGCAGCAGCGTGATTTCTAGGGCTTCTAGCCCAGATTTTACAGGCCTCCCTGCATAGCAGTAGCAGTGCTAACTGCTAATTTATTTATAACAAATTCCTAATTTATTTTTGGCTCTCAAATGTCATAGAGAAAGCAGGAATCAGTCAGTCAGCAAGACTGACACACACCAAGTATCTCCAGGGAAGAGAGTGATCTGTACCATTGCTATTGACTTCCCTTGGCAGTCTAGGCTGCTTTTTCCCCTTCTGTCTTTTGCACAAGTTGCATGTAGAGCATGAATTCATCTGGTTTCATGCAGGGTGCCATCTGATCATCCCCAGCCATGTGGTTTGGAGCTCTCTGATGGACAGGTCATAGGTCCAGAGCCTTATGTCCTCATTGAGAGCTAGGGCATATTTGATGCTTATCTGGAGTACAGTCTTTGGTGCAGTTTCTTTCAAAGGAAGACAAGGAATTTTGTGGACCAGAAATGAGAATGGCCGGGGTGTTAATTTCAACACTATGCTACTGTACCATATCAAAATGCAACTGTAGATGCAGCCATATGTTACTAGCAATACAGACTAATCATGTATGTGATCATATTGTTCAACCTCACCTGTGTGAAACAAGAGCAAACAACAAAAAAGGACTCTGATTAAGGACTGTACTCTTTGGAGATGTCTTTTTGTCCCCTGGATAAAATCTGTGACATGGGTGATTTGGAAATACTGTGGAGAAGCCTGAAGTAATAAAATCTAGAAAAAGCATGGAATTTACCCTACTAATAAAGCATTCAAGAATCTCTCCAGAGCTTCTTGTAGATAATGAATATTAATGGTTTTGGGAGTTTCATTGTATTTCACAGTTTGCAGCCTGTTAGTGAGCAGTGCCTGCTCTAGAGGGAGTTAAGGGTTAGGTACAAGTGAAGGGGATATTCCCGTCCTGTGCAAGACCCACCAAGGAATGTTCAGGTTGCATGTTCCCAAACAACACAGGTATTTTCTCAGACAGGATGTGGACCAAAGAGGCACATCCACCCCCACTTTCTTAAAATGAAGCTATAGCCTGCTTCTCACATTAGTCCAGAAGAACAAACAATTCACCTGCTTCCTTCTCCTTGGGAGTGTCCAGAACCTGGAGGAGCTAAAGCACTAAGGACATGAAAAAGCCTTTTAAGGTATTTTTGTGATCACAGAATTTCTACACTAAGGCTTGAAACTGATTCAGGAAACACTGTGCTCTTCAGTGGGTTGCCATTTCAAACAGGTTTCACTCAGCAGGTATAAGACCTTATGAGTCATTTCTCTGGCTCCTTATTCCCTGACCTAGGTCTGAAAATAAATACTTCTCTGGCTATGCACTCCAAGACAAAACTCAAGAGTGCCACAGAATGTTCCAGCTCCTGTCTGTGTTTCTGAGCAGTGGTTTCTATGGGGAGGAGCAGGTCTGTTGTCCTCTGCTGTTTACTTTTTCCTGTGTCCTCATTACAGCTGGCCATACTCTGAAATGGGCTGGGTTCAGCAGAAATCTTATAAACAAGTCCAATTCTAAAGATTTCCATGCATTTTCTCCCCCCATAATTTCTCAAATCTTTGGTGAAAAGCAGAAAATGACAGAAACAAAAGAGTAGAAAATAACTTTAGCTTTAGTAGATGAACACAAAATTTCCGCATGACAAATCATTTAGCTTTCAGATTCTTTACAACCTCGGTACAAAAATCTATCAATAATCAGATGCTTCCTTCGTAAACTGACCCTGCTGGTGTTTTAAAGACCTTATTTGTTTAACAAGAAACTGACTTTTGAATGACACTATCACCTGAGTCTTTCATCACATTTTCACTTGTATCACCCACAGCAGTTGGGTGAGCAGGATATTTCCATTCTATTTCTGAGGTGGGATCTTACTTATTTTATTTCCCGTGGGAATTCAGAGATTTTTGAGCATAAAGGTTTGTGGGTTTTGAGACATCAGTGATCAGAATCAGTGTTTCCTCAGCCTGCTCCTCACCTAAGTGTCCCACCAGCTGTTTCCTCACCTGGCTGTTTTCCCATGCAACCCCCTTGGAAAGAGGGGAGAGTGCTTGGCTGGGATAGAGAGGGAGAAGGCAGGTATTGCACAAAGAGCTCTGAAATTTTGTTCCAGAATAAGAGGGGACAGATGAGTTTTCAAAATCTCCATCTTTCCCATCACAGAGAAAATCCTATTCCCTTCTGTGTTATTTATTGGAGATTCTCTGTAAAAAGGCCCCCTAATGGCTAACTGACCTCTGCAAAAAAAAAAAAAAAAAGCAATTTATTTTGTAGAGGGATTTTGTCTGTGTTGCTGTTTTAGCTCGGGGTCTCAGTCCTGCTAAGCCCCAAATCCCCGCTGCCCACGCTGCTTACCCTGCTGGCTTATTGCCTGCGTGTCCACTTGAGTGAGCCAGCTGGCCTTCCAGGCAGCCACACAGGTACAAAAGACTCTTGCTGCTCCGTTATTACCTCTTTGTAACTCAAGTGTTTCCTCTGGCTCTCAAAGCAGCCAGCGGTACTGCTGGACAGGCACTGTTTGGGGTGAGAGGCCTGAAGGCCTCCGGGCAGGCAGTGCTGGCACACTGGAATGCGTGAGAACAGTCAGCCCTCGCTCGCTGCCTTTGATCTGTCTTTGCAGGTAATTTATAGGAGTGCTCCTGTCATTTATGTGCTCTTGAGCGTGACACTGGGGTGCAAAGAGGCTCAGACTTCAGGCCTGCTTTTTATGCCACAGAAGAGGAAAAAAAGCTCCAAAAAAAGCTCCAGGTAAAACCATGTGACCCAGCACTGGAAAAGGGGGAAGGATAAATGGCTGAAATCAATGACCTTTACAACCAATTTCCAGTGCTCAGCGGTTTCTGCTGTGCTTTGTTAAGAATAGATGACAACAGGCAGGAGTTTGGGCAGGAGTGAGCCATGATTCCATGCAAATCCTGTATCCCTGTGCCATGCCTGGCCAGGTCAGGCCCTGGTACTCATAGCTGGGTCCTGAAGCTGTAGACAGCCTGAATTTCATCTCCACTCTTCCACAGTAACTAAATACAGTTTTTTAACACTCCAGGTCCCCAAACATCCATTTTAGAGCCAAATCTCTGAGTGCGGCCCTGAGGGGAAGGCGGGGGAGGGAAAGAAAGGGACACACTCCGGGGAGCGAGGTTGGTGCCGCCTAGGCGAGCACGAGGAAGAGCGAGCTTTATTCAAAACACTACAACTTAAATAGGGTCGGGGGGCTGGGTCCTGACCCCAGGAGCACCCTGGGAAGGTTTTTGGGAAGGGTCTGGGCAAGACCCAGCCATACAAGGCAAGATTCTTCACAACTGGGAACAGAGAGGCAGGTGATACCATATAAGGGAATGGTACAGTGCTGCAGACACGGACCAATCAGGGATGGGTTATACAGCATGAGGGATAGAAACTTCCAGCAGGGACACACAGTGAAATAAAGAGAATGATAAAATCCTCAAACTTCGTACAGATTTCAAACTGCAAAACAGTCCTTAACATAGCAAGAGTCCATACAAACACAGCAAACAGTTCTTAGCACAGATCTGTGCTGCTTTCCACAGCTAATTTCTCTTCTCTCCTCCAACATCTGAGTGCTCATGTACTTTCTCTTTAGAGGGCCTTAACATGTTGCATTGCTTTCCCTGATGAAGGCAATCATGCTTTGCAAAATGGATATATGAAGCTGGTTCTGATACAATTGTGGTTTGTATATAGTGAGCAGCTCTGCACAATTGTTACTGGCATGATGGTGAACTCTGAAGTTCTGGCTTTGCCCTAATCTATCCTTTTACTTCATGGCAACTCCTTCTCTCATCTTGCTTTTTCACTTCTTCAATTCTCTATTAGTTTCACCTCATTTGGACTAACAAGTTTTCAGGCAAATGCTGTCTCATCATATGCTTGCAACATCAGCCCCTCAGCTGAACTGCTGTCCTTATGAGCTATTACAATAGCAATAAGAGTCAAAATTAGAGTATTTATCCCTCATGGAGACACCAGTGGTAAATGAATGAACTTTAATGCTCCCTATACCTACAATTCTGTGTTGCCTCAGCTTCAGAGTGACCTACACCAAGACAGTTCTAACGTGCCCATCCTGGCACAACCAGTTTTCCTCCAAACTCACCAGCCACCAGGTCTTTTCCTGTCAGGATGCACCCTGCTGGTACCCAGCAACATCTCCTGAATTGCACATGACATCAGCTGCCTGGGAACTAGCAAAACTGCATCTCTCTAATCCTCCAGGCTTGCTTGAACAGATTTGCTGGCACCAAGCCTGTGCTAGAGGACAGGAACATTTAAAAGCACATAATTTTTTTGGCTCGTGGAAATCATTCTGTTGCCCTGTTTTCCCATTGCCATTCAGCCTGATTTGCAAGCGATTTTCTCAATGGAGTACTTCACAGAGGCTGGGAATTGTGCTGTGCTCACTGCTGCATTCCAGCCATAAGCCTCAGTGTTGTGTTGGTTTATTTTCTGGCGCTGTCATCTTGCAAGGAACGCTTACCTTCCCAGGTTTTGGCACAAAACACTTCCTACTTAGTCATCAGATGCCCAGGGAGGCTTACTTCATTCAGACAGATTCTCTGCTTCTCTCTCCTAGTTCGCTTTCAGGACTGTTTCTGCTTGTTAATGCAAGCCTCCGAGCATGCTGCTGCTGTGCATTTTTAAACACTTACCCAAATGTCATCTCTATTATTTCCAAACTCTCAGACTCTTTGGGGATAGCTTAGATGCAAATGAGCTGTCAAAGAAAGATTACTTGAACCAACATTGAGAATGACAAAAGGCTTACAGACTGCATGCACAGCACACGGCTTCCAGCTTCCCAGTCAGCCCTTATTTGCCAAAATCAAGCGTTTATGCACAATCCACAAAAACCTTCAGCTTTGTTACAACGGGGCAGTTATTCTCCATTGAAAAATTTAAACCTCTTGGATCTAGGAAAACTCTGATTTCCATAGCTTCTTAAATGCTGCTCGGCTACTCATTCAACCCACACGTTCTTTGTACCTAAAAAGTCACGTTAGAGCCTGCTGGTCTCTGCATGGTGCAGCTGCTTCTCCCTGTCACACATGTTTTGGGGGATGTTGGACAGGTGGATCAAGGAGGCACGTGGTGTGGTCCTTTCCAGCTCAGAATATTCTGTGATCCAAGAGGCTCCGTGGGGAGATGCAATGCAGCCACTGAAAGCAAAGGCACCCCTTAGTGAAGCCCAGCTTTCTAACTGCAGATGGCACCCCTGATTTTGCTAAGGTGACACACATTTTGCTGAAGAGCTGATTTCCTCTGCAGGAAGTAAAGAAGTAAGAGAGGCCCAGAGACTGAGGAATTTAAGCCAAACCCTGACCTGTTTTAACACTGTCTCAGTGTCATACACAGGAGATACACACAGTCATGCACTCATTAAAGTGGGACAGCGAGCCAAATTCATCTCTCATACAACTACTGACATCAACAGACGGCCCACTGTGTTTGAACAGCAGCTGTCACTATTTGTTCCCTGAATAATATTTAGCCAAAATTAAACCTAGATGGAGATAGCGGGTACTTTGCAGGTAATCTGGTCTTGCAATAAGCATTGAGCAAGTCCTGGAAGAGATATGCTTAGTTCTGATTTCCTGTGTCCGCCGAGAACTCCTCCCTCCCCACACTGGCAGTGGTCCAAGCTATGCCTTTTTCAGCAAGATAGTCAAATATGGTTTTAAAAGGAAATACATACATTGCACTTTTCATCTCAAGAGCCTGGGAAGTGCAGCTGGGCGTTAATTAATCAGCACAGCATCTCTGCAAGTTAAAGGAATATTTTTATCCCCTGTGTGGAAACTGAGGCAGGAGGAAGTGGAGTATCCTGTAAAAGGTCAAAAAAGAAGTTCATCACAAGAAAAAAGAATTTGCCTGATCAGTGCTAACTGTGGGCTAAGAGATACTCCATGTAATTGATGAAGATGAGTTCTGTGTTTTCCATGGGTTATTCCTGCAGAGAGATGCTTTTTGCCCACAAACTGCTAAACCAAGACTGAACGTTAATCAGTGTGTCATACCAGGTGGGTCCTCAGCCTAAACCTGCAGTCTGTAACCACTGCCAGCACATTTCTTAGCTTTATGGCGTAAGGGCCTCAGGTTTGAAAACAGCCAAGACTTCAGAGGTAACACCAAACAAATATTGCAGCGTGGTCAAATTGACATGCCATACCCTGCTGTCTTGCAGGGAAGTATTACTGGATAAAAGGGAGTCGTGTCAACTGCTGATGGTGTTGTTCACAGCACATGAAAAGGGAAGAGTATTGTTTTCATACATATGCCACTATCCTTCAATGTCTGTAGTGGGGGAACTCTTAATATTTCCAAGGTTATGCATTCCTTTTCATGTCTGATATAGGGCTAGACTGGGGTGTATGCCAGAACTGCCTCTCTGCCTGGCACCTTACTTTGCAATCTGCCTCTCGTTTTGAGCAGTGCCTTCCTACTGGTTCCTTGTGCCCTTACACCTCCTGACTCAGAATAAAAATTGTTTTATTGTCTGCATTTATTCAGCATTTGCTCAGTGGTGTGCCAGGGATGGGATCCCTGGGACCACTGCTAGCCTTGCTGTCACTAGCAAAGCATCCCGAGAGGATGGGGAGGGGATGGGGACTGCATTTCTGTGGCTACACCGTGTGGGACTCTCCTCGGGATGAGCTGCCGGGGAAGGGGGAGCACACAGAAGCAACAGTCCTCTCAGCGTGCCTGGTTAAATTTTCTCCCTTAAGAATGATTCACGCTGACCTAGAAAATGTAACAGAAATGGATATGTCGGTTACCAGGTTACTGCTGTGCCTTGCAAAATCGTGGTAAGCTCTTTCCCAAGGGATGAACTTTCACTTCCTGCCCCAAGTGACGCTGTCCTCCGAAGCACTGGGGTAACTGCAGTGTAAGTGGATTTAGTCACAGCACAGTTGACACTGCCTATAGGGTGAAAAAGGCGTCTGTGGAAACAAAAAGACCCTTCTGCATAAAATTCAAAAAAGATTTCTGGAGGAGCTTAGGCTACATCTCTCCAGCTGAGCATTGGAGAAAAGTCACAGTGGGCTCTCAACACCCCCAGAAACATCTCCAGCCTCATTGCCAAATCCACAAACAACATTTCTGTGTGCTGTTTTGAATGCAATGGCAGAATTAAAAGACAGAGGAAATATGTTGGGCCCCATGGCAGTGGTTATTACTGACTTTAGTATCAGATTGTCACCAGTGTAGAAGGCTCTGCCCGTATTCCCAGGCAACTTGAAACAACAGCCAGGAGGATTGTGAAGTTTGCCCATTTGCTTACAAAGTAATGACAACTCTGAGACTCAAAAGGGACATTACAAATCTATGTACTGCTGCCTGGTTCACTGCCAGAACTCCTAACCTTTTGTCCTGTATCTGTAATTTTTTTAGTGCTCTGTGTTACTCTGGTTCAAAAGCACTGCAGTATAGCAGAAATAGAATATTTGAGAACCAGAAAAAAGAGAGAGAGAAGAATTTTTGACCTCAAATAAATAGCACTAGAGCTGCAACCCTGGATGTATTTTTTCTTTGCATACTTAATTCTAAAGAGGGATTTTCTAACTAATCTGCATTTGTTACAGAACTTGGAGGATTTCTACCATTGTGCTACAGACCTGGGAAATCATGTGGCATAATTTAGGCTTCCCTCCTTACAGAGTATACCAGTTCTTTTTTACAATGAAAAAAAGGACAAAAAAGGCTGACCACAGGCCAGGAGGGGTTACGTACCCTGGTGTTGCAGAGAGTTATTTGTGGCACAGGTTAATTTGCCTTTATTCAGTTAATACGTGTTAGCAAAAAAATTGCCAGGTCTGCAGGAGGTGAGGCAACATCCAATTAAGTGACTAACAACACTACTAGTGGGACAAAACAAACCGTTTTCACCTGAAATGGTGTGTATCTCTCCAGTGAGCCTGGAGAGATTAGGGGGCTGAGCTTCAAGGGTGTAATACTTCTGATTTCAGGGTTGCCAAGTGTGAAAATGACAGAAATCATCTCTGTGCAGGAAATGTGACAGTAAGGCATGGTACATGTGAGCTCAAAATCTGCTTTTTTGTTTGGCTCGTTTTTTTGGAGGGGGTTGTTGTTTGTTTTTGGATGATGCTCACATCCTGAGATCCTATCTGGGAGAAAAAAACACTGAAAAAAATGCGTAGGTATAAAACAAGAGACATTTCACAAAACTGCTGGATAATTTTTCTCATCCCTGTTGTTTCGGTTATGGCTCAGAAGTTGTAAGGCAACTTGGCACTTTGTTTACCAGAACACTTCTCAGTGCTTTGGACAATGCCTGTACAATGATTTGAGAGCTCATTTAGGAGGAGTAAGTACACTGAGTCCTGCAAACAGCACATTTTCCATCACTGCTGGCAGTGCCCCAGATTTATTCAAAGCATTCACGCCATGGTTCAGAAGGGCTGCAACTGGAATATTTGCAGGTGAACTGACCTGTGGCACGCTTGGCCTTGCACACCCCCAACCTGTGCATGGCTTACTCGTGCATGTGTGACCACGCTGCTTCCTTAGAGTGCATGCTTGCATCCAAATGGCACGGATCAGCAGCACCACAGGGGCAGACTTGCCTCTCCCAGCACAGCCTGCACATCCCTTGGAATGCTGTCCTTCACCAGGAAACGGGGGGGACTCCTGTTGTCTGCTCTGAGAAACATTTAAGGTGACACCAGCACGTCAACTCTGCACTCTGCAGATGCTCAGCACGTCTGAAAGGCAGGCACTTTATTTTGGCACTTGTACACAACTGCCTTAGGGGTCTCATTTCAGAAATGCCTTTTGCAAATTCAGTTCTAAATATTTTATCACGTGTATTCCCCTCAGAAGGAGCCGCGCAGATTAAACACCAAACGCTTGTAGAGACCTCAGATAAGATGCACTACTGACACAGAACGTATTGTTAATCACGATTAATTATTATTATTCCGCTGCCTGACAGGCATCTGACTGACGGATACTCTCTAATCCCTATTCTCTCCCCAGATTTTCTTCCTAATTAGCGTCCTCTAGAACGTTGTAATCACACGCCACGCAAATGAAGCGCATGTTACTCAGCCAAGGAGGTGGCAGCGGGCTGGGTGACGGGCAGCAGCAGGAGAGGAGAAAGGGAGCGCAGAGACGCTACACGGTGTTTCTCCCGGCGGGAATAGCGAATGGAAGCGGCGGGCACAGGGCGGGGGTGCAGCGGCCTCTGCCGGCACAGCATCCGTGGGGACGGACGGCGGCATGAAGGGCAGTCACTCTTCTGTGTTGCTCACAGATTGCCCTAACCGGGATAAAATACCCCAACCCTCCCCAAAATCTAAAGAAACAAAACAAACCGCACTACAACAGAAAACACAAACAGAAAACAAAAGATGTGGCACCACCTTTTTTCCTACGGGAAAAGACCCTGTAATGGTCTCAGGTTGTGCCAGGGGAGGTTCTGGTTGGGTAGTAGGTAAAATTTCTTCACAAAAACGGTTGTCAAGGATTGGAAGAGGCTGCCCAGGAAGGTGGTCGAGTCACCATCACTGGAGGTATTTAAAAGGGGTGTAGATGTGGCACCTGGGGACATGGTTTAGTGGTGGGCTTGGAAGTACAGGGTTAATAGTTGGACTCACTAATCTTAAGGATCTTTTCCAACCTAAATGATTCCATTATTCTATGAAATACATTCAAGCACCAGCCACAAGACAAGGCCCAATGCAGAGAGCAGCTCTCAGCTTTCCCAGCCTGTGGTACAAGGTGGCTGTCTGGTTCAATGTCCTCTGAGCCACGCGAGCCCTGTTGCCCATGAGTGGTGCATCCCTACCTCCCAAGCCCTCCCAGCCCATGCCAAACAAAACTCCAGACCTATATCCAGCCAGGCTGGAGGGGTCCAGCACGGTGCACAGACAGAGAGCACATACTGTGCATGCCAGAAATGTCGGATTTAATCACTTGGTCTATCTGCAGAAATTAGCAAGAGTTGAAGAGACGTTTGCAAGTAAGAGGAGACAAAATTCTAGACAAGTTATAATTGGCAAACCTGAATGAGAACAAGCAGTGAGCTAAGATCTCCTTCACCTGATTAAATGATGCCTGGAAGTGTTTCAGCGACACAGTAGGAATTTTTAAGTACCAACTATATATACTTGTCAAGATTGCTTCAAAAAACAATGCCAAGATTTCTGATCTGGCTGCCACTGAAATAAAATTTGACTCATTCAAAGACACTCCATAAATTACAAATATAAGGTCTACACCCTTCAGAAGAGCTACAGCAGCTGAGTTTTAGCCTGTATTTCCCAGGACATGGAGTTCTGTTCTATCCTCTGAATATCTATCAGTTCCCAAAAATTCCCTCAATCTGTAGGCTTGCTGCAGCAGGAGTGTTGGTGATGTATTGTCCTTTTATGCATGTACTCTGTGGATGTCTCATTGCTCTCACAAACACAAATGTAAACCCACATTACACTCCAACATCAGAGGCATGCATGGGGGAAGGCTCCACCTGAAGCACTGACAAGCGAGACAAGGCCTTGGATGTATTTTCCCTCCAGACAAGCCCACCACTACATATCCCAACACATCCTGCAGTGCCATGACGGGCAGAGAAATCAGTCACAAGCCCCCTCCTGGGAGGGGCTGTTGCATGAGATGGCTCATTGGGAGCCAGGGGTGCCTGAGAGCATCCTTGCATTGTCCCTGCCCTCCAGTTTGCAGTCCTCATGGTGGCAAGGGTCTGGTGCTTCTCTCCAGCATGGTAAGAAACATTTGGTACAAAACCCATCATCCCTCCAGTACCCTTTCCTTCTGCCACCCAACTCAACTCCCACACTCATCTGATCAACTGCTTAGATTTATTTTATCTGCACTGGAACCAGCAAATTTAAACCTAGTCTAGAGTGATGAGAGAGGCAAACAAGCTCCATAGTGTTGTCATTCAAGAGAAAACACACCTTACAGCTGTGTGCAGCCCTGCTCAGCTCAGATTCAGAAAGACTCATTAAGTAAGTCCTTTATCACATTCTTTTCTCCAGACTTCCTCTAAGTGGGCCACAAGAAAGACTCAGGGTGGGTGGAATTGAGGGGGGATCTTAACATTGCAGGAGCAGAAATCGGCTTTCATAATGACATCTGATGGCCCAATAATTGATACAATCTCTTAATACATGCACTCCCTTCATGGCAATTACATCTGTAGTCTAAACATTTCTGGACTTTTTGCCAGGAAAGAATTGGGAAATTAATGAAGGCAAATTAATTATTTGTCCCCATGGTTTCTGATGTAAGAATACAGCTGTTCTTTATCAGCATAATTCATTTTTAATGTCTCCCAAAGCTCAGCTCAGCTATATGCCCATGTTCTTCATATGCCACGCTTCTGTTCTGATTAAATATCAAATGGTTTTTAAATATCAAAATGGTTCTGTATTTCTGAGCTCTGCTGTGAGTTGTGGGAAAAGGAAAACAAGGACTCCTTTTGATCAAAGGCACATGACTTTTACATGATGACACTGTGGGTGGCTCCCATGGACACAGGCCCAGTTTACACTCAGTTAAGGGAAGCTGGATCGTCTGCCATGAGAGATACCAGTCAGCTGCACTGCAGCCCAAATGCTGGCTTAGGAAAGCAAGCAGAAGTAAAGAAAGATGTCTTTTTACCAAACTGGGCACCGAACACAGTGATTCAAGTGGATCGTTTTCAAAGATCAGTAATTTGACTGTTTACAGACATTGATTTATTTATTCCTATCTCTTCCCTCACCTGGCAGCGTAGCCCCACATACCTCATTTAACAAACTCCACGAGACTTGTCTGCCTGACCCCAAGGGGACACTGCAGCCCATCGATTTTCTTGACAGGCTCTTGCTGTGCTGAGCGATACATGATACATCACCGCCGGAGGGCAGCGTGCCGGGCGGGGAGCAGCCTGCAGGCGAGCGCAGGAGGGCTCAGAAACAGGGGAGCAGAAATAATTGAGCTAAAATAAGAAGGAATGAAAGAGAGGGAGTGTGAGGAGGTGCCCCGACACATTCTGCTTTTGCCATCTGAGCTCTCCAAGGGCCGACTGGGTGAGTGCCAGGGCAGCTGCACAAGGGAACGAGCAGGGAGTGCAGTGTGGGCGCAGCTGGGAGCACAATGTGGACACAGCTGGGTGTGCAGTGTGGGCACAGCTGGGAGTGCAGTGTGGGCATAGCTGGGAGTGCAGTGTGGGCACAGCTGGGTGTGCAGTGTGGGCACAGATGGGACTGCAGTGCGGGCACAGCTGGGATGAGGGACCGACTGCAGCTCAGATACTGGGAGGTCAAGTGAGGGGAGGGCAAGGAAGGCAAGGGGCTGCTGGCCCTGCAGCTTAACGAGGCTAATTATTCCCTTTCCCACAGAGCTGGGCAGAAGGGTTCAGAAAAGCAATTGTGTTTTGCCTCTTTCCGAGAAGAGAATGAGGTGCTGCTTAGGTAGCTTGGAGAAGCTGATTACTGCTTTCCTCACAATGCTCTGCCTAAATAGGAGAGAACCTTTGCCATATAAACTCGGTAGAAGGAAGGAAGGAAGAAAGAAACAGGACTCAGAAATCCAAAGAAGTATCCCTCCACTGGTCCTTTTTTTTTTTGTCCAGGATGTAGGATCAGCACAGCCATTACAATGTACTGCAGGTGAACTGACATGGCAAATGGGAAATGAATGAGATCCCAAGGATTAGGCTGAAGCAAGGAAACTCAAGGGAAATTCTAAGAGAAGCTATTGAGAACGATAAGAAGAAAGAGGCATTTGGTAGTAGGAGAGTCACTTGTGTGCCTGGAGAATAGCCATCTTTTGTAAGGATGGAGCTAACAGAGCAGTGATTATGACTGTGCCTGAAGGAAATGTTCATGGTATTACTGAGATGTTTGACAATTTAGTCAGGGGACCTCAAGATGAAAGAAAAACATATTAGCACTGTGTGTGCTGCAGAAAAAAGGGAATCAACTGTATCTTATATTTATATCACACCTTTCATTCTGAAGGATCCCAAAGCACTCCACAAAGCCCATATGGAAGTGACTTCTACCTCTGCTGAATGTAGATGACAGGGGTGAAACTTGCCAGCTCTTTTAACATCAGAAGCCAGCTCTGCTGCACAGCAGCTTGGGGAAGAAGGGAGAGACGGGTAGGCACAAATCAAAATACCAAATAATAATTTGCCAGGCAAAGATGTGAAAGAACAGACCAAAACCATGCAGTATTTTCAGAAGTCTTCATTATGTTAATGGAAAAAGACTGTAATCTGGATCTATCCCTTACTTGCTCTGGGTGCTGCATATACAGTGCAACAAATAATGTTCTTGCTCCGCAGATTTCCCAGCAGAGGTACTACATATGAGACTAAAATCCAAGTACATAAGTGATCTTGAGTTTAGCACCTTGTTCTCCTACCAGAACAAAATCTCTTAAACACCTTTAAATTTTACTGACAGAATGCATATATGTATTTACCACTGTTAAGGACAGTATTTCATTTGGATGCAATTTTTTAAACACGTGTGCATGCTTAACATGTCCATGCTCACAGGAAGGTGAGAACAACTAAAAAACATCTTCTTTCTTCCTTAAAGGGAGAAGAGCAGTTAATGAGATTTGGTCCATCAGTTTCACATCATATTTTTCCTATTTACCGAAATATCACAGACACTGAAAGCACATGTTAGATATAAGCCAACAGCAGCTACATATATGCAGCTCCTGTGGCCTCACATGCTAATAATCTTCACTTTTTAAACAGCCTTGCAAAACTGGAGCATATTTTACAAGCTCAGGCATTAAATTTTCCCTTCCCGTTTTATCATAATGATATACGAGAATATTTAGCAGGGTTGTATTTGCTGTGGGAAAGGGAGGCAGCATTTTCTAGGTCATTTTAAGAATAACTTTAGCCAGTGAGGAATCATGGGTAAAAAAGGCATAGTGGTGACAACCGAGTTGATGTTAATCATAATCCCTGTGTAGGTGTCTTTATGAGAAAGTGTGTGACAGCTGATAAATGCAGCAGCTTTTATCTGCATCCCATTAAACGCTTAAACTGCAATAAAGGATCAAACCAATCTTGTTTGCTGTTTCCCCACGATAAGATCCAAAATAACACAAGTTCTGCAGAGGTAAAACTCCCTGACCAAAAGGTATTTAAAACTGTGGGAGATGTGATTTTAAACACAAATTGAGGGAATGAAGGTCTTTCATCTTGGCTGGACATAGGCTGATTTATCAGGCTTTTGTAAAAGACACTAGAGAAAATAGCAACACCAGTGAAATGATAAAAGTGCCTCAGTAAGTAAGGAATTATATTTACAAATAAATAAATCCGTATTAATTAAGATGAAAAATGAAAAATCTTAGGTTTATATGTTAATTGCAATGATTAAAGAAAGTGCTTAAAACACTTCTAGCATTTTGTAATAGTAACATGGGGGTTTTTGCCTGTAGATGGTGCAGTAGGGCAGCAAAGCTGTTAAGCTTTTCTAAAGATGAAGCTGGGTTTGAAACCTAGTTATTACCAGATGTTGACAGTTTAGAAACATTTCTCCAGTTTAAAATGTGTAGCAAGATTTCCACCCAACACAAAAATGTCAATTAAAGCCCAAAAAATAAAGAAAATGCCATTTGGTTCTACAACGGGTTTGGTTTCTTTTAAATAATGTTGTGCTTTCCACTTCTATCATACAGCAGTGGCAGTGTACTTATTCAAACAGGTTTTGGGCACCAAAACAAAAAAAAAAAACCACAAAACACAAAGAACAGGCTTAAAACAGGCAGTGTCCTGACCCCTGTTCATAAGTAGGAAATGGACTTTCAGGACTTCAGTCTGTCTTACGCTCAAAGGACTGACTAAATCAGCGGTGTTAAGTACAAAAGAACTACGTATTATTTTCTTTTTTGTGTTAACCACCTTCATCCTAAGTAACATCAAATCAGGGATAAGCCTGCAACTCACTGATTCCACAGGAAACAGGTTATTATGAAGGAAAGTGCACATTGATGTTGGTAAATTCAAAATAAAAAATAAAGAAGCAAACAGCAATATTAGTATTTGCAGCACCCCAGCAGTGCTGCGACTGCTCTGTTGCGTACTGTAAAATCAGCTGCTGGTATTTCCCCCTACTTACATGAGCAGGTTGAAAGGACAATGGATCCTTGGGAGTTTCTAGGCTGGAATTCATGGATGAAGTTCAGGTGCAAGCCTGCATTTAAGCTGGAGTGCAAACACTGAGGGAAGGAGAGAGTATGACTGACCCCAGTTGAGCTGGGCTTGTAACACAGTGAAATTCTCATGCACTGTCAAGACAGTAGGTGATCTGCTGACAAAAAATCATCAGCGAGCACACAGGCAACACCAGACAAACACAGACAATCATTTTTGCTGAGTTCTTCTCAGCCCAAATCCATCTGCAATTTTGCACTATTGCTTTTATTTATTTATTTGTAAATATAATTCCTTACTTACCGAGGCAGTTCTGCTACCTCACTGGCATTGCTGTTTTCTCTAGTAGCTTTTACAAAAGTCTGATAAATCAGATAAATGCCCAGCAAAGACAGAAGACCCTCATTCCCATCTGAGATGGAGGGGTCAAGCAGACAGGCTGTCTCTAGATGTCAGAGGAAAACAGATGCAAAAACATGGGCTCCAGGGCCAAAGCAAAATTTGGAAGTCCGCTGTATTTGCTGCCTGAAGTCAACTGGCTATAAATGCTAAAATCAGCATTTGCCACTTGTCTGTGATGTGTTTACTCCCCAGCCTATTTCTCCCTGCAGTGGTATTAAGTAGGGGCAACAAGTCAATAGAGTTTTACTGCTGTAAAGCCAGTGTGAAATCACAGAGTTTCAGATGTGCAGCTTGAATAGGATTTTGCTTCATCCTTACATTTTTCTTTCCATGTCTTTCTCTTATGCAAATGAGCTTTACTAATTTGACTATCAAATGACCATCAAACGAACTATGTAATTATCAAAATTTTCAAAGGCCCTTGAGATCTTGCAGGGGAAGATACTCTGTAATGACAAAGTAATGTGTGGAACCCCTGAATCACAAAGTGGCTGAGGTTGGTTAGGGAGCTTTCAAGAAGGTGTAGCCCAACCTCTGCTCAAGCAGAGTCAGCCAAGGCAGGTTGCCCAGGACAGTGTCCAGCCAGGTTTTGAATGTGTCCAAGAATAGAGACTCCACAACCACTCTGGGCAACCTGTGCCAGTTTTCTACCACACTCACAGGAAGAGAAGTATTTTCTAATGTTTAGATAGAATTTCATGTGTTTCAGTTTGTGACCATTGTTCTTGTTCTGTCAGTGGGCACCACTGAGGAGAGGATGGCTCCATATATAAATCTATAGATAACAGAATACCTGTTACACCCCAGGAAGTGACTTAACCTTTCCATCAAGAGTATCTAGGACTGTAATTTTGTACTGTACAGAAATATCAGTTCACAGTGAACAGTATACAGCAGGTTTTGACCATTTAAATAAAATCTACAGAGCTTTTCCATGGCAGTTAAAAGCCCTATAGTAAACCAAGCTGGACCTGAGTGTGGGCCTGGCCATAAGCTCTACCATGCAATGGCCCATACACTTTAATTAGAATCACACTCACTTGAACAACCCAGACAGCTACCACTCCTCCAGGTAATCTGAGGACAGTTCAGGGGGCAGCATCAGACTGTTTCTAATACGCAGTTATGAGTGAAACCCCTTGAGGCTCACATATGGCATCTAAATGGCTACAGAGCCACTCTGTCCCTTGCCTTACAGGGACAGACTGGTGTGGTCCATTTTATTTATCAGCACAGACAGATTCCAAGCATATTTCATAAGCCAAAGAAGGTCAGAGTTTAATTAATTATAAATTGCAGTGATTACTTATAATTACCACTCAAAACCTGCTGAAATCAAATGGGAATGGATAATGTCACTTACTCCTAAGTAAACTGTACCTTGAATGAGATGTCCTACTGAATTCAGTGTGGGTCTGGGATTCAGCTTATAGTGATTATGACTGTTATTGCTCCAAGACCTTTGAATTTAATGAAAATACATATGGCATGTGAGTTCCTCCATAACAAGTGCTCTTCATACACGCAGCTGAAGTCTGCTTGGCAGAGTTAGGAACGGCAGGGGTGTCAGCCCCACTCCTCCCATTTCTGGTGGGTATCAAGGCCAGCAAAAACCTTAGTGCGGATGCTGTAATAATAGTGATAGTCCAGAGAAACACCCTTATCTCTGCAACCCAAGGAAATCTGCCTTTCCAGGGTTTGCTGAGTTAGGTTTCTTGATCCATCCACTGGGAAATGCTGTGCAGCGCAGACGAGGCCCGAACTCAAACAGAATAATAAAAGTGATTTACATTTCTCATAAGAAAAACAAGGCTCTTTCCTCAAATGTACTGCTTCTCTTTAAGAGTGAAAGATCTTCACCACACATGTCCTGCAGCATGTTGTTCTTTCCAGACATGGGATTTTGCTGGGAAGTTGTGACACACAGTTTGCAGGAGTACTTCCCAGCTGAGCAGTGCTTTCACTGCTGCTCACCACACTCCTTAAACAGCCATGCTAATTATGTTACAGCCTGTCTGTGTTACAGGCTAAGCTATACCAGGCTACAGTATTTTCCTAGGAGCCACAGCAAGGATGTCAGCATGTGCCTTCAGCTGTGCATCTGCTGTGACCACAGCTTCTGTTGACAATTAATGACAACCTCATTAAGCACTCTCCCTGGAGGTGTTTCTGGTGCTCAGAAATGCTCATACTTTCAGGTTATCATCGAGTGTTTTTTCAGTACCAAAGAGTTAGTGAGGAAATGTCCTTACTTAAATTAGAAGAGAACTAAGCATGAGCATTTTTAATGCCATATAAAATTTACCTGGCATGCCAGAAATACCTGGCCTCCAGCTGCACTTTTGTGTCACTGATCACAACCCTCTGTACCCAGAAGTTCAGTCAGTTTTCAACCCACTTCATTGTCCTTGAAGCCAGTCCACACTTCATTGGTTTGCCTACAGAAAGTCTTATTGGGAGTCTGTCAAAAGCCTTGCCAAAGTGAAAATAAACATCCATGCTCTCTCCTCATCCACTGAGTAAGTCATGGCATCTTAGAAGGTAACCAGATGAGCTGAACATGATTTTATCATCATAAATTCATGCCAACTGTTCTCAGTCACCTTGTCCTTCATTCATTTGGAAATGATTTCCAGGATTATTTGCTCTATCACCTTCCCAGGAACTGAAGTGAAAGTGATTGGCCCAGAGCCTCCCTCCTTGCTCTTCTCAAAGACAGGACTGATATTTGATTTCTCTAGTTCTCAGGAGCTTCCCCTCTCCCAAATTCCTCTAACTAAGCCTTCACTGATCCTGACTTTCCAGTGGGTCTCAGTGGCCTGGGAATCCTGAGGCAAATCTTACCAGGGAAGACCAAGGTGAAGAAGCCAATGAGTACATCAGCCTCTTCCATGTCCTTTGTTACCAGGTCCCATTTGTGAACTGATTTATGTTATAAAATACAACAATATTTACAATTACAATAAGAGGATGAAAACCACAAGGTCAACAATAACTCTTAGCTAATAATAGGCTTGAGACACAGTAATAACTATTTGCATTATAACAATCACTTTTTCCTCTTCTCAGAAACACCGAGTTTAGAAAACCTACAAAGCTACACTGGCATTGGTCTTTTCAGCTACAGTGGCTGAGCAGTTCTCTTCTGAGAGCATTGTTCCCTCTACTTTCATGTATAAACACAAAACAATGAAATAGAGAAAAGAACTCTGAAGGAAAGTAACAAATAATTTACATATGCTAATTTTGAAATCAGTGATGGCTCATTTGAAGGATAAATACTGAAACTGCCTACAGCCTGGCTGAACAGCTCTTCCTTCCATAGAGATAATATGGGATCACTGCAGGTATAAAGAGGAATAGCAAAGATACATAAGAAGTGACGTTCATTTCTGGCTATGATATTAATGTGGCTATTGATCATGTCCCTTCTGGTGTCCATACTTCAGAAAGGACATTGAAAAAGACAGAGGCAGTTCAGACTGAAAACATAATTTGAATTACAGAAAATATATTTTGCAGTAAGAAACTGGACAATGTCAAGCTTTGTAAACTTTCAAAGAACAGTCGAGCTGATCTGAGGCACCTGACTAGTCTGTTGGTATGTGTACACAGGGAAACATTGGATATTAGCAGATAATTTAAACTGCAGAAGAATAGCACTGTGAGTCCTGTATGTGAAAACTATAAATACTGGAAACAATAAACTGCATCAGGCATGGATTTTCTGGGGCTTACACATATCACTGCTAGCCTACTCTCCACAACAGTGCTGACCTTTTGAACCCACAGTGCAGCGCAGTGGCTTCTTTCTTTCTTCTCAGCATCACATGCCTACCATGAGGGCAAAGAGAAGACATGGTGCCAAGCACAGACAGAAGGCATTTGTTTCTTTCCATTCTCAACCACCTACTACAGCCATGCCACTTTTCCAGGGCCCATTCTCACCAGTACTCTTAGTACTTACCAGGAAATGGTGGCACACATGTCTACCTCTGTGAAGAATACAGTGGAGTAGTTGTTTTATTATTAAAGGCAGTAGAGAAAACACTACACAAATGGCCTCTGTTGGTTGGTTGTGGCTAGCCGTCGCGAACGACGATGCTCTTTATGCCTGCGCGAATGGATTTATTACGTGGAGCTCAGCGTGCGCGGAACTGGCCCCACTCCCCCTTTAGCCCTGGGACGCTCCCAAGCCTTGGCCGGGGCAAGCCCGGACGAAGTTGGCAGAGAGCGAGACCCGCAGGACTCGAACCGGCGTCCTTCCGAGAAGGAGCACGGATCCAGGGGCGGCGGCTTTACCCACTCGGCCACAGCCGCCGGCGGCCTCTGTTAAGCAGATGAGATTAAGCATAAGGTGTCATGTTTCACCTGAATATTCCTGTGGGAAATATCCACAATGGCAAGGCTCTTCTGGAACATCATCTGGAGTTCCCAAGCCTCAAGGCTTCCTGGAAACCAGATTTCCACGCTTCTCAGCCTGGACATTCAAAAACTGCAAGCTCTCAAATGCTCTGCCTCCCGTGTAAAGCTCATGCTTGGTCATAATGGATTATCTGGGACACTCGGGAGAGAGGTGTAAAAGAGCTCTGTGGAAGGCAGGGTGTTGACCAGCCATGTGCAGCTTTCAGATAAAGAAGCGAGGACTAACTCATCCTGCAATGTGCCTGAGAAGGGGAGCCGCTCATTATCCTCCCAGGCTTCGGTTTCCAGCCACTAACAAGGCTTAGCTCATGTGCCTTCCAAAGCATTCCAAACCTTACAACCCACTGCCTTCCTAATTAAATAGACTTTAAGGCTCAAAGTTCCTGTGCAATTCATCTCATGTGTTACCTGCTAACCCTGTGTCGGTCCCTGCGCCAGCAGATCTACACAGACTCAGCACGTTCAATCTTATTGCTACGAGGCGGTTGTGACTGCGCGTTGAACCGTGGCTAGCCACTGAAAAAGAAGCAAATAAAGTCACAAATCAGGCTCCTGCATGCTGGGGGTTGTGAGAAAAAAACCCGACCCAACTCCTTGCTGCTTCCCTAAGTGCACTAAACAGGAACGTACTGTGCAGAGGCGGCTGCAGGTGGCTGGTGCTGTGACCACCCTCCTGTGACCACCCAGCCGCACGTTTCTCATCGTGTCCAAAGCCAAGCCTACCCTACTGCTGTGCGGCCCGGCGCTGAGCCCGGCTTTACGGCGGGCAGCAGGGCGCAACCCCAAGCCGCCTCCCCACCTCGGGAGCCCAGGAAAGAGCGCTGCCTCCCTTTTCTGCACGGCTTGGAGGCACAACATTACGGGCCGTGGCGAGGTTGTGGGGAGCGCCGCGGGCCCCGGGGAGGTGCGGGGGCGGGCGGGCTGTGCGGGACGGGGGAGCTGTGCGATCGGGGCGATGGGCTCCCATCCCCGGCCCCGCTGCCACAGCCCGGCCGGGCCGCTCTGTCACATGGAGGCGCCATTTCCTCTGCCCTTGCTTTGCCCTTAAGGCCGCCGCGGTGCCGCCGCTGCCGCCTGGCCCCGCACGGCGCTCCTGCGGCTGCTGGTGCCGCTGCGGGCGGCGCGTCCCCGTGTGCCCCCACTGCGCGGCGGGAGCAGGAGCAGGGGCAGGGGCCGGCCGGCTGGGCTCCCCGGCTAAAAACAGCCCTGCCCTAATAAAGCGATGGGGCCCGGAGTGCGCGCCCTATAAATAGTCTGGGGGCGCGGCCCGCGGGCTTTGGCCGGCTCGGCCCCGCCCGCCGCGGCGCGCGTCGCCGNNNNCGGCGCGGCTCGGCTCGGCTCGGCTCGGCTCGGCGCGGTGCAGCGGGGCCGCCTCCGCCGCCAGCACAGCCCCCGCGCCACAGCGACATGCCCCGGGTAGACGCAGACCTCAAGCTCGACTTTAAAGATGTCCTGCTCAGACCTAAAAGGAGCAGCCTCAAAAGCAGATCGGAGGTGGGGGCACCCGAACCCAGCATGCTTTCCCCCCGCCTTTCCCCCACTCCCACCCCCGTCCTTCTCACCGCCTAACTTCCTCAACCCGCCTTCCCTCCCTGCTTTGCTTTTATTCCCCGGCCTAAGGCAGCAGTGCCCTGCCGGATCGAGCGCCCTTTGCGGGGCGGGGGGGATGCTGGTGCTCCGGGGGGCGATGCTCCCGGAGGGGATGCTGGTGCTCCGGGGGGCGATGCTCCCGGAGGGGATGCTGCTGCTCCTGCGGGAAGGAGGGCAGGATGGGGGGGGTG